>JABSTQ010009807.1:600000-1173843 GCA_013358835.2 Ixodes persulcatus | reverse complement strand
CGTGGAAAGAAGGTTTTAGACCCTTTTCCTGAGCCTCAGATTTGAACCATGATGACTGGCTGTTTGTTGCCTTACCATGAGGACCAGTCACTGCGGTTTACACATAACACTCTCCGTAAGTTTTCTACAAGTAGAGTAACGTTAAAACTGAAACTCTAAAATTCCTGCACGATGGCGAACAAAACAGAACCAGAGCGGTTAGAAAGCTGGAACCTTAAAAAAAAAAAAAAAAAAATGTCGGGTAAATATCTTGGAGTAAAGAAAAAGAAATTCCCCTTTGTCGTCACCATCACATGGAGCTCAATATTCGCATCTTTCGTGGTGTCGGAACATGGCAGGGAGCATCGAATAACTTATTTATAGGCACGAGATGTTTTCAAGAACTTGCTCGTGACCCTTGTTTTTTTCTTCTTTTTCTTGCAAGATTATTTACTCATTGCAACAACGAGGAAGTAGCGCGAGGAAATATTTGAGAAAAGAATCCTCTGCATCAGGGACAGAATCCCCCCAGCGCCACTTTTCCTGAACTTCTCAACCTCGAATTTCAGCCACCTTTCAAAAGATGGCGCAAGTGCGCGTCGTCTGCTATAACATAGGTTCTTTTTAATATTTAGGACAATTAGTATGCTTTAAAAAAATTACAATCATAGAAAGTGATTTTAATTAGAACGAGAAAAGCACTAATTGAAGAATCGCTGCTTAAATAGCTGCCCTCTTCTTTGAAACCGGTTTCTTGCATACAGAGTCGAGCTTCAAAATAGTCCCATGATTTAAACACATTTTAAACAAATCTGAAAATGAATACGAAAAAATCACGCTTCTAGTGAACCAGCTCAGTTCCTCTAGCATACAATTAAAAAGAAATTAGGTCAGATGCCAGAACGCTGTCTGAGAAAACCAAGAACGCGTTAAGGGAATTCTTAGAAATTTTACCATAATCAAGTTGTGTTTACAAGAAAACGGCTGGCGTTGCACTTCTAATATTTTGTATTCTGAGTTCCTATGTTTACCACAAGCATGCCCTTAAATGTCGTTGCTGCGTTATGATGTGAAACTGAGTTACGAGACTTCGAAATCACATAAAAAAAGGCTCTTTTTGAATAAATATTAAAACATTTGAGCGTGTTAATTAACAAAAACACGTATGCACGGAACTAGACGAGTCTTTCTTCTATTCAATAAAAAAATAAGAACGCGTCTTGGATGCATTGTAAGTCTAGAAACTTGGAATGCATAGCGGTATGTTTTTGAAAATATCAAAACTTGCACTTTTTGTTTTCTTATTGTGCATTACGTTTTGAAAAATGGGTATCATATTTTGCACTAAAAGAGTGACGATGAATCGGAAATATATTTGCAAAAAAAAACGAAATACGTAACACGCGCACAGACGCGACATTTGAACAGCAAACAGGAGCGTTAGCAGAGCTGCCACCGGTATTATAGTTGGGGCCGTGGGACCGCCGCCTTAAGAGGAGTCACATGATCGCGCAATCGTACCCCCCCCCCCCCCCCTCAACTCTCTCACTCCACTGCCATGAGAGAGTTGACTTGTACGATTACCGTCACAAAAAAACTTACGGCCGCTTTTTTATGTGTGTGTGTGTGTGTGTGTGTGTGTGTGTGTGTGTGTGTGTGTGTGTGTGTGTGTGTGTGTGTGTGTGTGTGTGTGTGTGTGTGTGTGTGTGTGTGTGTGTGTGTTTCGGGAGGTTCCTCTTGCTCTCTCGCTGCCGGAGGGGAAGAACGGCTAGGTGGCGCAAGCTACCGCCCATTACAAAGGCTACAGCCATCAACATTAGAGCTGGGCGTTGACTAAAAGTTTTAACCCGATTAATCGGCAACCTTTAATCGATTAATTAATTAATTGAAGGTTGTGAACTGATTAATCAATTGACTAATCAGTTTTAGTTTAATTCTTTATAATTTAATTTAATTTATTAATTCATTTTGATTAACCGACTGATTAATCGATTAAGTAATCGATTAATCAGTCGGTTAAAACTTTTCACAAAATTTAGAAAAAATTGTTTCGCTTTTGTTGAATATTTAATTTAGATTACGAATATTCAACTTGGATTATGGATAAATCTAGTTGTGTACTTAAGAACAGCTCAAAGACACTCAAACTCACAGATTATTACCTAAGCTGCATGAGGCAAAGGGGTTCGTTGATATTCTCCGACAAGAGCGACCTCTTTTGATTCTGCTGCGCTAACCACACACTCGAACGGCGTTGAAGTGGCCGGGACGTGTGAAGCCTTCTGCACGCTTTTGGAGTCACAAACCTTGTCCCTACATTTTATTTTAATAAATTTGACCCCAAATTTTGCCCTCCGTACAGGTGTGCTCGTCCACGTCTGTGTGGTGAAAGTGTGATTCCTTGAAATTGTACCGATGAACTGGTCTCTCTCGAATCCGCGAGAAGCGCACAAAACTGTCATAGCTTATCACTTACAGATTATCAGAGCCATAATCACTGCTTCAAATTTTCTTTTTTGTTTTCTTAACGCCGTAAAAGAGAGGAATGACTTACCTTTTGACATTATAAGTGTAGCATCTTCGCAATCATTTAAACTATCGATCTTTTATTTGCATAAATGAACTCCATGATATTGTGATCAAAAAGTCTTAAATTCTCATGTTTACGTGTGACTGAAGTGTCATTTATTCACTGCTCGGAAGTTTTTTGGGCACTGCCCGTGTATGTGCGTGTGCGCATGTGTGCGTGGTAGGTGATAACTTAATCTGACCGATCATTCTGTTGCTATTGTTGGCACGTTTTGTTGCGTTAGCATTGTGTGAACTGTGAATTGTGGTTTCTTGTTAGTACAGTTGTGAATGCCTTTGTCGCATTGATATTCCTTGTATCGCACATTTCCCCAGGTCTCAATAGAGAGTTTTAGTAGATCGTTCCTATAACGATACGATAACCATACGATACCGATACACAGAACAGGTGCGCCTTCCTGTTCTGTGTATCGGTATCGTATGGTTATCGTATCGTTATAGGAACGATCTACTAAAACTCTCTATTGATGCCTTCCGCGAGAAGGTAGTATAGTATATGAAAATAAATAAATAAATAAATACACATTTTATCGCGATTAAAGCATTATTCGATTATTCGGTAGCTCAAAAATATCGATCAATTGCGCAGCCCTAATTAACAACCATCCATCCACCCGGTTTTCATGCAGCTTCGCCGCGTGGTTACACGGAAGGTTATGCACTGCGACCATGCGTCACACCGGGGAGGGATTTTGTGCCGACGTTGGCGGCTTTATATGCGTAATTAGCCGGACTCAGTGGCAGATTTGGTGACGGATATCTCGGAACACGGCCTAGTTATGAGAATTCTACAATAGGAAACAGTTTTAGAGTACGGCTTCCTTGAAGTTACCATTAGATACACTTAATTTATAGATCTTTCCATAAGGGGCTCCTGGCCGGTTCCATTTTCAGTGTTGGTGCTTATGGCGCGTGATTTGCTCGCTTTCCGAAGCGACGAAGATGCGCGTGCTGTATTGAGGACTCGTACACATTGGAATGGTGTATAGACCCTTTCTTCAAGGGCGCCGCCATCTTGAACTGTCGTCACTTCCAGTATGGGCGAAAACATTGTTTTGCCGTCGCCACGCCAATAGAATGCATTTAGGAGAAAAGCTTAACCGTCACCCATTCTCGTTTTCTCTCCCCTCTATTTTTTTACTATTTGCGGGTTGAAACGTTTTAATATGTTTTCGTCGCCCATACCGGATATGCCTACTTGGCGGTCGGGGGCGAGAGTAAGCGGAAAAGGTCTTTTAATATCATTACAATGGCTACAATAATCTATAGGACCAGAAACGAATTTCGCGGTAGTCCCATAGCTTTTAATTGAATCGAAGTTTATTAAGATTTTTACGGGCAAAAAGAAGTAGACGAAAATGTCATATCCGCCTGATTCAGATGTTGTTGAAGACGTTTATTGATAGGTGAAAATTTCACCAGTCAATTTGTTGGAGCAAGTTTAAAAATGGATGGATAGGCGGGACATTGGCAATTTACAAGTAATAGTATAGCTGTGGTCCCGCCGCTTGGGGTATAGACCCCTATCCTGTAGTTCTCGGCCATACTACATTAACCTTATGATGTACCGCGGGGAAGGCTACAAGCACAAGCTCCTTGCTCTATGGCAGGTCTCGGCGGCACAAGCTCTCGTGCACTACGGGCTGCTGTCACCTCTATGAGCTCGCGCTTCTAGCTTTCGCTGCGGTACAACCTAAGATGAAACGGAGTATTGTACATACAATTGTAGAAAAAATACGGGTACACAACATAAAAAAGCATTTGGCACATTTATGCCTGCTAAATATCCACACTTCTCGAAAGAAAAACGAGAAAATTGTTAAAACATGCTAAAAAAGTATCGAATTTTTTATTTGAAGAAACATTGGTCACAAGGAATTTATTGCACAATCATTGAAAAAAGAAGTTATGTTCAAGATATCATTTCGATATCCACATCAATTATTCGGTTTAGCATAGAAGGGCAAGAACAACAACAATTAACACTGAATTCACCATTGAGGCGCAAAAATAGTTTGGATACGTTAGCAAATAAAAACTATGAATATTAAATATTTCAAAATAAAAAAAAAACTTCTTTTGCAGGGAAAGTATTAGTCACATGTTGAGAGTGAAGGATTGAAATTGGGAGAATTTTTATTCCCAAGACTTATTCCGTTGTGGATGAGCGTGCTTATTGTTATTTCGTTCTTCTATTTATAACATGATACCTAAACGTTTGTTTTGAAAATATAAAAATTACCCGAGTACACCTAAAGACCCGTTCACACTCTTGCGACCGAGTAAGACCGAAAGAGACCAGACCGGTTTTTAAGCCTCTTGCGACTTCTTAGGACCGGATGCGCTGCAGCGGAGCTGGTCCTAAGAAGTCGCAAGAGGCTTAAAAACCGGTCTGGTCTCTGTCGGTCTTACTCGGTCGCAAGTGGGTGAACGGGCCAGACTACTTTCGCGTAGGAATGCGAAAGCCAGTCAAGGACGACGTCTGGGACGACTTCTAGAACGACCTTAAGGACGACGTCTACGACAAAGTTGAGAACGACGCCTAGAGGACGACGTCTAGGAAGTCCTCTAGGACGACCTCTAGGACGACGTCTAGGAAGTCCTCTAGGACGACGTCTAGGACGACCTCTAGGACGACGTTTACAACGACACCTAGAGGACGACGTCTTGGAATTCACTTTGATTGCTCTTAATTCGCTTCGTCATCCATCTTGATTTCATTGCCTGTAATTCGCCAGAGTGGTCATGTAAACCTTTTTGCGTTCTATCGAGTTCGAAGAGTGAGCAGAGACAAGTGCGTCTGCCTTTACGTCTACCGCCTAATCATTCCAGACAGAGCTCGGTGTTTTGATGTCCCCGCACGCTCTGGTCTCCCCCTCTTCCTCACGTTATCGGCGCAGAAACGAAACCCTGAATTTTTTTTTTTTTTTAATTTTTAATTGTGAATGATTATAGAGAAATTCGTACCTGATGCGAGCAGCGCTTTCGTTCGGTTTCCATACGTTGCACGAAAGTGCTTTGGACCTCTTCACGCTGAACTCCCACCGTGTGAAGTCTCGCGTAGCCACTGCCCTGATTTATTGAATTCTGGGGCACTGAGTTTCACCGGATGTGGCACGGTTCCCCGAAGTAGGGTAGCGTGAATCAATCTTTTTCCGGAAAAAGTATGGGCTTCGTACTCGAAACATTAGATTATGTCGAGGTAGTCTTTTTTTTTTTTTTTTCTTCGCGGAATGACAGATCGCCTGAACGCAATTAAGAACGCCTCTACACCCGCATCGATGCCAGACATAGTGTATAAGCATCCGCAGGACGCGTGAGTCAGACATCCGTGCATTTTCGTATTTTATTTTTATTGTATGCGCCGTAGGCGCGTGTTTGTCTTTAGGTATGCGTCTCTCACGATTGATTATTTCAGACAAAAGTTACACGTTTTGCTGTCTACCTTTGCCTCCATCTTATTGGTGCCTGTTATCGCGTAGAACAACACGTCTGGTAACACCAAATAAACCAAATCGCGATCTTAAACTTTCAAGGATTGAGACTGGAGAATCGTTTGCCAAGTTTGAACCTGAACCCTCAGGTTCAATCTAGATTGGGGTCAATTCCCTTTCCGTCTCTCCAGTAGGTTAGCCTCCGATGCGTTCAACCTTATTCCTTCGTGCCTGGGAATGCAATATAAGAAGTACGTGAGGGTCTGTTCGATGAGCCCAAGACATCGATCATCAGAGTTGTGAAAATAGTGGTTGGCAGAGAACGGTGCAATTTTCTCCATATGTTCAACGTTGCTATCAACCAACACAATGTTTGCAAACAAGTCCCGGTTTGCCCACACCGGGTGAGGGCATTGCGCGGACGCAGAAACCAGATTCGCCTGAGACGAAGCATCTGCGCATGCGCTGTGTCGACAGCAGCGCCACCGGAATAACGTGACGTCAGAGAGTTGAGTTGGTCTATAAATAGGAGTTTTTCAGAGTTTATTTTTCGTGAAATTCGGAGGGTGTTTTTCGGAGTTTATCTTTTAGCGAAAATTCGGTGTTTATCGGAGTTTATTTTTCGTAATTCCCCAATTCTCTGAAATTCGGAGATTAATTTCGCAGTGTTTTTTATTAAAAAATAATAAATATTAACCGGATGCAAACGTATGCCAGATAAAAACTAAAACGCGCTTGTATCAATTAAGATTTCTTCAGTTGAATTTGGCGTTGGTGTCATTGGCAATACTAATTTGTCCCACGACAAAAGTCGCACACAAGTGTGGCTTCGATAAACGTCGATACCTTAAAATCAATAAACTGCCGGAGGTAGCCGCAAAGAAGCTCGTAGTCATCCCATCAATCTATCCCGCGGCCGCGCGAGGTGGAGTGGTTAAGGATGTAATAGAGAAGTTTCAACTGCCCCTCTTCCCTACTTTACACAATCTCTATGGTCCATAGCTTTCACTGTTACCCCCAGAAACATACCCTCTCCTTTCTCTAAATACCAAATCCCATGGCCCAAATTGGAAACCAAAAAAGTGGCTTTTGTCGTGACACGAATGGTACAATATGACCTGTTTCCCTGAACCAACCTTGACGAGACAAGCCGTAAGACCCCCTTTTGACAACGGTACGAGGCTTGATGGTGTCATTTCCCCAGGACCATCAATCCTGCGCTGGTCAAATTGTAAAAAAAAAAAGAAAATTACTTTTTTTTTTTTTTGCTGGGGGGGGGGGGGGGGGTGGCATGGGCACATAACAATTCGGAGTTTATCGTATAAATTCGAATTGACAAAACTTTTACGGGGGGGTGTTTTTCGAAGTTTTTCGAATTTATCCGAAAACATGAAGCCCTATTTATAAAGTAACCGACAAGTTAAGAAACGCATGGCTGGCGAGTCCCGAGGATATTATTATCACTCATCAGCCAATGACATTGCCTCATTAGTCTATAAGAGCGCCGGGGAACCAATCACGAAGCAAGATTCGCGAACTCGAAATGACGCATAAATTCTGTGCGGCCGCGATTGGTTGGTCACGCGCCATGAGCACGCATTGGACACACGAGCAATTCGTCAGCATTCGGTTTGTACTCGGACCGAAACGCGATTCTACACGAGTGTAGAATCGCGTTGAATTGCGTCGTCAGTGCTCGCCGCGAACTTAGAATTAAACACGGGCTTCACACCAGGAGCGATGAGACCAACTAATGGCGGCTGCGCATAATCTATGCATCACTTCACAATATCGGAAAGGGTCTATTCCTCGCCGACTTTTTCCTTTAAGTGTCCAGATTACAGCTACTAGTGTTCCGTTTCACCATGCACAATGTCAAAGACCTAACTAATCACGTAATCGCGTGACACGTCATGTTAAGTGCCACAGCGCAGACAGTTTTTTTAGGCCTAAATATATCTTCAGCCTTCTCATTCGCCCAGCTTCCTTTGTAGATTGCTGTTATTGGCTTCCCCAAGTGCTTTGAGGGAAAGCCATCGTATGGGGGGTATTCACTGGACGCCTTATTTGAGGGCGATGTTTAGAGCGCCTGCTCAGAAAGAGCGTATGATGAATAGGCTGCCAAGAGCGGTAATCTTCATGGCGCGGAATGCACGTTTCGAAATAACTGTGCAAGTTCCCCTTCCGCACGTGCTCAGCAGTCGCGCACACAGCTACGGCCGCCGGTGAATAGCCCCTATGGATGAAATCTTGGCTATCATAGACACTGCAAAGCTCCTAGATAGCTCCAGGGTGCTATTCTGGTCGCAAACGGGTACCTTTCGAGTTGTGACGCATCGAGAAAGAAGGGGCGGAGCCTCAAACTAGAATGATTCTTGTTTGAGGCTCCGCCCCAACGTTCGGGTTCACGCACGCGCTCAGCTAGAATTTGACGATCCCCCTACGTCGCGATGACGTGTCCCCGCAGTTGGGGCGCAGAAATCCCCGCATTTTTCCCTGTTCTTTTTGTTATCTTCTTTCTTTCCTCCGGGAGTTAGAACGAGCGAATAACGGAAAAAAGGCTACCTTCCGGAACATAGAAGGAAACAGAGAAAAATAATATTATCTTTTTATAAAATACGGAAAATTATTTCAATAATTATGACGTAAAGTAAATTAAGCTAAGATATTTCAACTTGTTTTATCGAAGACTTTCGCTACGGTCTTTCAAAACAAACATGGCGAGAACCGCTGTAACGACCTCGTGGTGTTTGTGTCTCGTTAACGTCGTTGCTTTCCCTGTTTTTGCACGATACGGATCGTATTACGAGAAGAAAATATTATGTGAAGGTACGCTGCGACACCAATCATCCTTTGTGAAGCCTCCGTGAACATAAGCTGAAAATGAAATTTCCTGTTTGCCTGTGAAGGAGACTCCACATGGGTACAGAGCTGACAACGACTCTGTGGTAATATATGACAAGTCATGAGATTGACGCAGAGTGCACCGGTTGTGAACATGCTGTGGATGATGCAGGAAAGTTTCTTCGGGCAGTTTTAATAATGCTTTGCTCCCTTTGCTCACTGCAGTGATTACGACGCCAGTCCCCATAAGCCATGCTCTTTGCTTTCGGCGCTGAAGAAATGGACGCGACCGCATAATCTCGGGCAGTCTTTTTACTTACTTTTTTATTTACAGAAAAGCTCGTGCAAAAAAAAAAAAAAGAAAAAAAACGCTATTACACGTCCCTACATAGGTACCTCGCTATCCCATTGGCTTCATTGCGCGTGACGATTCAACGCTCTTTGCCATGGGAACGTTCGTGAAACTAGAAAGCCTCTGTTTGTCGCTAACAGTCGCTTTTCGAGTTCGGGTTGTGACGACAAAATGACGTAAGAACAAGAATGCACGAGAGTATTTGCATTGTTTTAACTCGACAGCCGTACCTAGAGCCACTAAATAAGCTGCCGTACCCTTGGCGTGATAAACTCGAAAGAACATGGCCGCGATGCTCGTCGGATCGACCGCGGCTGGGGTTTGACATGCGATCGGTAACTTGATCAATGCGCACACGAATGCTTTCGTGCATTTAGATGAGCCCATTCAATGGCAGGACCGGATTGAAGAGCACGGTGAGCTGGCGTTCAACGTCTCCGGTATAACACTTGGCGAGATGCAAGACTTGGCTTCTATTTGTGCTGGTGTTATGAAGCTTAAAGGGCTGTTTATACTCCGACGTTGAGCGCACTGAACGCAGCGTAGCGCAGAACGCGCGCCTTTTATTGGCCGGCAACCAGGAACTCGATATCTGCAACCAATAAGTACCTGCGCGCGCTGGGCTACGCGGCGCCCGACGACGTTACGTTGGAGTATAAATGTACCTTTAAAGTTGTGGTGTTGTTGTGGCTCGTAACGGCAGCCTTGCTGAGATTATGAAGACGGTAGGATACCTTCATTCAGCTTTGCCATGCGTCAAGATTCAAAACCTCATCTTGTCACAAAGTGACCAACGCTTCTGCGAGCACGGAGGCAGCTGCCAACGGTCTGAGAAAGAATTGTGCCGCCGCCACGACCGCCAGTGATCGCCCCAACGGCAAGAAAACAAACGACAAGCTCATTGAGGTTTGTGTAGCGCTGACTGCTGATTAATCGGACGACAAAGGTGAATTGTGTAAAACGCAATGTAAGTTTGCCAGCGTTTTGGAAATCTAACGCGTTTCGTTGAAAATTTAATTTGTGGAATTTGTTAACTCCTTGAAAGTTTGTCGGGGACTGCATTGTGAACGCAGCCTTCACGCAAGTGTTTTCTGAAGTGTGTGCTTTGCCTGCATGCATATAAAGACAGAAACGCATGCCTATATGGTGCATAAAATAAAAGAAATTTCGCTTGTCCTGATAATAGAGAGTTTTAGTAGACCGTTTTCGCTTTCTCGCTCCGCTCTATGGAAAGCGGAGTCGCCATCGCGCATGCGCGACCCGCTCTGGGATTTGAGCGTGAAGCGTCAGCTCCGCGAGCTTCTCCGCTTTCCTTGCCATTTCAGGAAGCGCGTTCCACTCTCAGTAAAGCTTCAGTAGATGGTGTTTTTTTTTTTTTCGGAAAGGAATTCAAAATGGGTGCTCGCCACTTGAAAGCATGCTTGGGAGCGCGTTTGACCGTTATGAACTTCGCTGTACTAAGATGGCTGAGCAGACTTTGTTTGAAACGGCGTCCTTAAGAAAACGTTCCACGGTGGTCGAGAACCTCTGGCTGCTTCGGGAAATCGTTGGCTGCAATCTTTTCACGGCCGCTGAACGGCAGGGAGAGGTGCTGCCTTGTCTAAGCCAGCGGGCTCGATTTTTCTATGCGAGATGACGACGACGACGTTGAGAGGATGACACACAGGGCGACGGCGGTGCCTGAATCTGAGCCCCTGGGCCTCGGTTCCTCGGAGGCGGCAGCTTCTACTTTGGCTGGGCTACCTCCTTGAAGCTGATGCTTTGACCCCAGTGGACCCCAGTGAGCAACAGTGCCATCATGTTCCCGGGGCTCCTTCATGCACCGATTGAACGGCGTGCCAGGGGGGCTATGTTGCGCTTTTTGGACTCCCAGGAGACTAGGGAGAGGGAAGTGACGTCAACAACGCAGCAAATGCAGATTGGATGTTGATTTTGTTTTCTTCTGTCAACATCCAATCTGCGTTTCTCTAGTCGTTGACGTCACTTCCCTCTTCCAAGTCTCCTGGGGGGCTATGGGTGCTATGTTGTGCTTTTTGGACTCCCAGGAGACTTGGAAGAGGGAAGTGACGTCAACGACTAGAGAAACGCAGATTGGATGTTGACAGAAGAAAACAAAATCAACATCCAATCTGCATTTGCTGCGTTGTTGACGTCACTTCCCTCTCCCTAGTCTCCTGGGAGTCCAAAAAGCGCAACATAGCCCCCTATGTTGCGCTTTTTGGACTCCCAGGAGACTAGGGAGAGGGAAGTGACGTCAACAACGCAGAAAATGCAGATTGGATGTTGATTTTGTTTTCTTCTGTCAACATCCAATCTGCGTTTCTCTAGTCGTTGACGTCACTTCCCTCTTCCAAGTCTCCTGGGAGTCCAAAAACCGCAACATAGCACCCCTGGGAGTCCAAAAAGCGCAACATAGCCCCCCTGGTCCCCATGGCTCGCTGCTCACCCGCCCAACCCGCCTCCACGAGATCTCGACTTCTGCGAATCGGACTGCCATCTTCCCCAATTGCAACAACCCATGTCGTCATCATCTTGCATGTTCATACTCATCACATTATCATGTTTCCTAGACGCGGCACCGCGGGCCTCCATGGTACGGGCTGCTGCCTTTCCGCAGTGCCGCGACTCTCCAGAGCCAAAAAATGAAGACTAAAGACTAAAACAGTCGGCAAACGGACAGGTATTTTGTTAGGTTGCTTTAGGCAGCAAGACAGTGCAAATTAGCGAAAGTGAGTGCTCCATTTATATCTCTAACTTTTTTGTTTTTCCAATGAAATGAGTTTTTTCTTCTTCGTATGCTTCGGTTTGTGATAGGGTACCTTGGTGTTTCTGTACACTGCGCGACATTGTTACCGGGAACAATCAATATCCTGTTTCTATTTTTCACCTCAAATACGAGGGGCTGACATCAACCTATTGTTGTGGAATAAAGCGCTCGTTTGGGGCAGTAATCTGAGCGACAAACTTTCAGCTCTCTCAACAGTTGCCAAAGAAATAAACTGCACATAAAAGCGATTTTATCGTGTTCGTATCAACAGTGGAGCTCAGTGTATGTATCTGCCTTGGGGGATGAGATGAAACCATTTTGCTTGGCTACACTTCTTTTCATTTCTTTTTTGTGTTTTTGAAATCGCGGTTTTCGGTTTAAGCTCCTGCCTAGTTTCAGCCTCACCTGTGCTACGGTGTTTTCTTGCAATAGAAGGCCACGCAACACAGGCTACTTTTACAATGCTGAAGTCAACAGAAACACCGTAATTTGATTATGTGCAATATTCACACGCACATCTGAGAAGTAAAATGGGGGTCGTTAGTAAATACTTTTTTATTAAAATATTTCCAGACGCTTTTCAGCCTAGTTGGACGAGTATTTCGCTCAGTACAACAACTTGGATATGATTCGCTGTGAAAAGTTTAAGCATTCTGATATTAAAAAAAAAAAGAAACATGCCCATGGTCTTTGTACGTCCAGGGTTCGTCCAGCTGACAAATTGTACCATCTGCGCAGCATCACTGTTTGGTGCTTCACGACGAGCACCCTCTTGTGACCAGAAAAGTATGGCTTCTGATTCTTTGATGGACGGCATGGACGTGCTGTGCGGTCAGCAAAACCCCAACAGTTGTCCAGGGGTGCTCCGTTGTCTTTGACGGCCTAATAAAAAGAAGAAAAAGGCACTCTTACAACACGGCATTATTTAAACACTACCAAAACATGTGATGTGGGACTTGTTACTCATATAAGATAGAGTATTTCCATGGTAGGGTTGCAAAAAAATGTGTATCGTAAATTAAAAAAAAATAAAAAAAAAAATTGTCATTTCTTAATTTCGCTAAACTCTGAGGCCGTCAAACTGTGCATTCAAAACGAAACTTCTGAAAAGCGTTCTAGTCTACCGCTATTGCTTAGAAGTCCAGTGTTGTGTTTGGTAAATTTTGAATAGTTTATGCCTCTCTGGTTTTCACCAGACAAAAACTTGACATAGAATATTCTTTCGACCGTTTTTGGTAACTCTTTTCAAAACACCGCCGGGTAACATATTCGGCCGCCATATTTTGGGAATCGCTTTTAGTGCGAGACTTGTGACTAGAACTGAGTTCATATTCAGCATTGACGCAGCATTCGTGTCTAATACATTTAGACTCGTATCCGCGACAAACAATGACGCAGCTCTCTTGCTCCCTAGACGCTTGACCAAAATAAGGCAGCCTTGAAGAATAGGGGCAGCATGGCATGCACTTTTAAAAAGGCTGCATTAAAGTCTCTATTATTTATCTAAATCTACCAAGGAAATCCAAGGCGAACAGTTTCGGAGGAAAGTTAAACAATTCATAAATTGCGAGCGAATATGAATAAGTAAAGTTGAGAGGAATGGTTTGTTTGGTGCGGCTAGCGAGCGCTATGCTCGTGGTCAACTTTCAGTATCATTTTCGACAGGAGGACGCGTGTACAGGTATAATTGGCGTTCAAGCACGCGCTCCCGTATATCTGATTACATAGCCATAGAAGGCCCACAAAAACGAGACGACTTTACCGACACCGTGTTGGTTGCAAAGTGATACTCGTTCACTTCGTTTGATTGTGCTCTTTTGTGTTACATAAAACTCAAATGGGATGGTTTACTTTTCACGCAGTGGGACGTACGCTTTACTTCTTGATTCGGCCTCTTTCAAGCTGAGGTCAAGGTAAAAAACATCGACGCGTATTGAGCAAGTGCAGCCATCTTGAGATCTAAGCGATCACGCTAAGAACGCTGAGGGCAGTCCGCTCTGCAACTTGTAAAGCGGAGCGCACGCTCTCTCCGCTAACTATACGCTCCAACTCAGAGCGGGCTGCGCATGCGCGGTGGGGGCGATGCTTCTTCCAGAGCGTAAAGTAGAGCATAGAGGGCTCATAAATGTGGCCTACTAAAACTCACAGATTACAAACGCACTCGTCGTAACTTGTCCTGACACTGCCCATGTACACCTTGTTTTTTTGTGCCGAAACAAAAGTAAAGACGTAAATTATGGCGTATCAAAAGTAGTAACTTTTTACTAGACAAAACAGCTGTGCTAAAAAATGGAAACACGAAATTTACACAAACCATGCAGGGTCTCACCTGTGAGCACAGCTCCAGTTTCGCCAGGGTCAACCCCCTATGTTTGTTCATGTCAGCGAGCAGGTGGCCGAACCTCTCGTTGATGTGAACCACGATGAGGTTCTCGATACTGGAGAACACCGACAAGTTCCGTCCAAGCGCTCATCCAAGTTCGAACAGACGGTTGCGATAGGCCAGTCGACAAAGATCCATGTAAAGCGTCTGGCCAGATTGGCAACATCCTGCGCCGATCTATCGGATGCTGGGATTTGGAGGCCCACTTGCAGAGCAGCCAGGTCCTTCTTTAAGCGGGATTGCCTCCTGAAGGGTTTCCAGCAAACCGCTTTCGGAAAGGAAGTTCGGCGCTTCATGACATGATGGATACAAATCATTGATTCGATGTCTCGCCAGCTTAATCTCGTTAGTAGATGTCTCCTTCATTGAGAACCGCGGGGATTCATCGTGCAGGTGTCTTGCTAGCCTTGAGCAACACTGTACTCGTACTTCGCAAAAGGGTGTACTCGGAATGCGGAAACTTCGTCCTTTTCTTTCATTTTTCTACTTCGAATGCGTTAATCTAGAAGCTACAAGAGCGAGTGCTGCCCTTTCAGCGTCATTGACCAGCACGCGCGCTCGTGCAGTGCAAGTGTCGTTTAGAGCAACATGCTCAATGTTATACCACGGCCTCTCGATCCCCCCTGTTGGTGCGGCCTGCCGATTTTTTCCGAAAACAAAAGAGCGCGCGTGAGAGGAGAACTTCTCCCATCTGCCGTGGAGGCGCTGCAGATCGGCGAGTGGTCTCGTGAGCTGAAAGCTATACTCCGTTTCACATTATGTTGTACCGCAGACAAGGCTAGAAGCGCGAGCTCATAGCGTTGGGAGCTACTTTTAACGCACGAGAGCTTGTGCCGCCGAGATGTGCCTTATTAGCCCCGTGCGCGACCGAAAGCGTCGCTGTGGTCGGCCTTCTACGATTGGCCGAACGCTGACTATGACGTCGGAAAGGGGATTTATCATCGACGGAAATAAGAGGAATGAAAGAACTTTAATTTTGACGGTGTTGGCAGTGTTCCTTTGAGAGCGCAATGATTTCAAGCTTCCACCATGCTAATAACAAACACCATCCAACTTGTTGTTTGCAAGGTAATGACGTCACAAGGGGGAACCACAGGAGGGCGCCACCAAAACATCTCGCCGCTAATAGAGCAAGGAGCTCGCGCTTGTAGCCTTTCCTGCGGTACATCATAAGGTGAAAAAGAGTATAGAAAAGGCGCCCAACGCACTCTTGCTTCGCGACCCAGAGAAAATATCTGCCCGTCATTGGCTTCGCCGATACCTAGGCGCTGTCGCGGTTGCAAAAGGCCGCAAAAATCGCTTGTCCCCCACCTTTGCACCACTTTGCGCGGAGAAAATATCGCAGTTTTACCCTGTGCTCGCATGCGTGGTTTGTGTTTTCGATCGTTTTTTTGCTCGTTTCTATAGTTTCATGGCGATAACCACTGATGGATGAGAAAAAAGAGACGTAGACAGCCGCCTTTTGTCTGTCTCTGCACAATTTTAAAGTGTGCAGATGGGTTACGGAGCACGCGATGCCTAAAAACTGTTGCGTGCCGCGTTGAAAGTCAAATGCTGCGAGAGATCCGGAACTCTGCTATCACGAGCTTCCGTCTAGAGAGAAATTTTGGGATGCCTGGTTGAAGAACATTTCGCGAGAAGGCAGCGAGAAGGGCAGCCAGTGGCAACCAAGCTCCAGGAGCTTCGTGCGCTCCCTTCATTTTAAAGGCCGACGTACACTTCGCGCTTTCCACTTTTGCCCGTCACCTCCTTTCCTATATCCTCTTCACATTTTACCTTGCCCCAACCTGGCTCCCCCTCGCAGCTTAGAAGAGGGGAGCGCTATGTGGATTATCTTTATTTATTATTAGCAGAAAGCCGAGGTTGTACATATAGGCATTTAAGGCGGAGGACTACAAGGTAGGGATGAAGCGGAAGGTACTGCGACCGACAGCGGTGCCGACTCAATTCCCATTGTATTCGTTGTACATGCAACCAGCAGGTTCAAAGAAACGCAGAACGCTTGTTCGTGTGCCACCTAACGCGTCCACGTCGCATGCGAGCGGTAGAAGCCGACAACGCAAAATGCAGTTCCCTGCAGAAAGAAGACGAGCTGTTGATGAGTGCGTGGCTATTGAACCTTGCCTGCAAAAAGAGTTTGAAATGGAAGAATGTCAGACGTCATTCAATTTGACAGCTATAGGCTTCATGGAAGATGCCAAGAAAAACGCGCACCGCGCCTTCAAATGCAAGCCAAACGACTGAACGAGCGAATTAAAAAACTGCGACAAACCTGCGACGAATTTCAAGACAGATTTAAGCAAGGAAGGCTAATGTGTAGAACCCGCTCAACTTTGCAGGTGACGTGTCCTGAATGCAAGCTGTAACTTAAGGGTAATGAATCTCGTGACGGAGAAAATCAGTTCGTGTTTAGCCTTGACCAAAGAGGACTCAGCTATCCACGACCTGAAGCTGTCTGGCCGTGCAAGCTCGTCTGCACCTTTGTCGAGAGGGCTCTACTATTGGCAGAGATTCGTCGTTCTGGACGGATTGGCAAGGTTCTCTCGAGCGCTGAGCTTCCACACCTTATAGACTGCCCGCTGATGTGGTGTACTAACTGCAGAGACCGGTACCACAGCTAAGAACTCTGCGAGCTTTTTCTCGGGAAGCTCGTCAGACCTCTTCTGGCTAACTCGGCTGGTGACCTAAACAGCTCTCTAGAGAATATATTGAGACTTTCGCGGAAGCCTCTTTCCCGAAAGGTATTCCGCTTGCGAACTATATGACTCCCTTGATCTGTTCGTGAGCAATGAAGTTTATATTGCAGAAGTTATGCACGAGGAATCCCTTTCTTATTGTCCCTCACAGATAAATAAAAGGCACAGCTCGAGCGTGCTCGAGCATCGGTTAAAATCGGAAATCATACGGCCTAGCTAATAGCGGCGAGAAGTTTTGGTGGCGCCCTCCTGTGGTTCCCCTTTGTGACGTCATTACCTTGCAAACAACAAGTTAGATGGTGTTTGTTATTAGCATGGTGGAAGCTTGAAATCATTGCGCTCTTAAAGGAACACTGCCAACACCGTCAAAATTAAAGTTCTTTCATTCCTCTTATTTCCGTCGATGAAAATCCCCTTTCCGACGTCATAGTCAGCGTTCGGCCAATCGTGGAAGGCCGACCACAGCGACGCTTTCGGTCGCGCACGGGGCTAATATCCAACTATAACTCATTACTGCGGCTCTAACGCGCAGCCTGCAACTGAGTGAGCTCCTCGCAGAAAGAATTATGTGCTTCTATTCGACACAGATTTGTCACATCATTCATGCAATCTGGCACTCGTTTCAAATGAGACTTGCCGCTTCACGAAAAACAATCTAAATAGCCACACCTAGGGTGCCTACATGTTTCCGCCGCTCCGGAAGCGGAGCGGAAACATGTAGGCACCCTAGCCAAACCGGGCCGCTCCGGGCGGACTTCGCCTCTCTCGCCGATAACGAGCGCCACGGCTGGCGCTGCGGGGTAAAGTAGAACTATCGCTCTCACCGGCGGCGCGAGACATACGGCAGGCCGCTCCCAAGGGGAGTCCCTTGAACGATTATATTTATATTTTATAGCGTAATATGCTTCGGGTGTGTGCCGACTCTTTTGTGTTCATTATTCTCGCCTTCGTTTTTACCACCTTTACAAACACGCTCCCTTCCACTTTCTTGGTGTTAATGTTTAGTTTTTCTGTCTTACTAGTACTATAAACGTCCACTTGTGGGGCTACGCAAGCGAATTTTTCGAACGCTCTCAAAACGCTCTTACGCTCAAGCAAAACGGTCTACTAAAACGCGTTTTTGGACCTCCGCTTGCCATTCCGCTGAAGCAGGCCGCGCATGCGTAGTTTGGCACCCTCAGAGCGGAGCGGAAGATGAAAACGGTCTACTAAAACTCTCTAATGTTGACTATCTATTGAGTGCTGTTGATCGTAGTGGCGTAGCCAGGAACTTTTGAGGGGGTGAAGGGGGAGGGAAGTTGAGGTGAATGAGATGTTCATGACTTGGGGTGCGGGGGGGGGGGGGGGGTGGATGTTGTCAAAATTTGTGTGCATATTCTAGGGCCCGCCGGATTTGGGGAGGGGAAGGGGGCGAAGCCCAATAAGCCCGCCCCCCCCCCCCCCCCCCCCTTGGCTTCGCCACTGGTTGATACCATATGGGGAGCATCCTACATTCACAGGCTGCCATAAGCCTGTGCATAGCAACGGAGCTCGTGCCACAATGGCAAGATAGTTGCTGACATTCTTCACGTTACGTAGCAGTTCTTTCTTTAGCATATGCTCGCTTTTCCTTCACACATCTACTCTGCCTCCGCTTGTTGTTTATGCTTGATGGTGATAAGTCAACAGTGCGTATTTGCTCTGCATCGCAGGCAAATTTAAACAAATCCAGTTAACACTACTCTTTAATTTCAATGAGTTACTGTCACTTTTGAAACGACAATCTATTTAATTGGTATCATAACCTTTACATTAAACATATGTGTGTTGAATGTAGGACAATGGTATCTTTATTGTTTTTCTTGATCACGGAGGTGACAACCATTCGCAAAATTGTATTGGCTAAATGTCTCGTCGGCCCGTTCACACTCTTGCGACCGAGTTCGACCGAGAGAGACCAAACCGGTTTTCAAGCCTCTTGCGACCTCTTAGGACCAGCTCCGCTGCAGCGGAGCTCGTCCTAAGAGATCGCAAGAGGCTTAAAGGGATACTGAACCAAAGAATTTAGTGTCCACAATAAGTGGCGCACGTTCTTTCCACGAGCCAGCAGCCGCGGGTGTGCGCGAGCACACGCAACAAAAATGACGTCAAAGAACTCCATTCGCGGTTAAGATGACAGTGAAATGTATGCGCTTCGGGCCAAAGGAGAATAAAGACAAGTTTTTCATCTACACAGTGGTGTCTGGTGTAAAAGGTAAGCGATTAATTGGTCTAACAAGCACGTAGCTTTCACTTGTAGAGATGACTTTATTCTCCTTTGGCCCGAAGCCCATGCATTTCACTGTCCTCTTAAAGGAGCTGTGCAACGATATTCAATTGGAATGTTTTTCACTTTACACGAGCTTACTGGCACTAGTGGGACTCAAGGATACTCGCATGCAATGCCACTGGCCAAGAAACTCCTTTGTTGGGGTGTAATTGCAAGGACAAAAGCGATCATTTTCATTCAATCTCTCCCTTGCAAAATTCGATGACGTAACGCGGGGATCGCAGTACACCCGTATGACGATATTTGAATGCGGTTCATAGATTGGACCCGAGCATTGCGTGCGCACTCGATTTAGGCTCGTGATAATTGATAGCTCGAGAAGCATTCGAGTAGTGGCCCGTGTCCAATCGCTGCAACGACGACAATAGCCGAGCCATAACAATGTCTGGAACTCAGCGCGTGTCCTGTGCTTTGCCAACCCCAGCGCGTGGCTATGATCAACATTGGCGGCATATAATCGGCTCCAGATCACGTGGCCGCTTGTTCTGGCTGCGAGTTGAGGGCGTGAACGCTGCTCGTTGTTTTTTAATTTTTTTCTGGGACTTCTAATGCGTCGGGTGAAAAACGAAGGCGTGTTTCATAGGTCATTAACGTCAGGGATCCGTTCTAAGCGGTATTTGCGCAAAGTAAAAAAATTGTTGCATAGCCCCTTTAAGCGCGAATGGAGGTCTTTGACGTCATTTTCGTTGCGTGGGCTCGCGCACACCGGAAGCTGCTGGCTCGTGGAAAGAACGCGCGCCACTTAATATGGACACTAAATTATTTGGTTCAGTATCCCTTTAAAAACCGGTTTGGTCTCTCTCGGTCGAACTCGGTCGCAAGAGTGTGAACGGGCCTTTAATGGTAGGGAATCGAACAGTGTTTCTTAGGACTGTCCGATGACTGACATGCAACTCCAGAAGCTTGGCGTAGAAAGGTAGAATATCTAATTGATACAATAAAATGACATCAGCAGCCCACCCAGATTTTATTGCGTGAATGACAGTAGCTACAAACCGCAATAAACGGTCAACTGTAGACATAGGCACTAAGCGTGCACTAACTTCGAAGCGGTAGAAACCCTGAAGTTTTAAGTACTTACCACCATGTCGTTAATGGCAAAGTGGTGTTTGCGGCAAAGTGTAGGAGGCCTTCAGAACGGTGAGGGTCTCCTTCAGACCGAGGATGACGGTAACGAAGGTTGAGTTAGATTCTGGGTTCCGTCAACGCACCGCACGACGTTGGTGTGCTTGTCGTGGTGGCGACGAAAGCCTTCTTTCGAACATGACTCAGCTTCCTCGGCCCAGGGTTTTGTCGACCCAGCCGCCTCTTCCCAGCCGGTTGACAGCGACACTCGCGATGGCCGTCACGGCTCTGATCACCATCGACTGGGCATTAGCTATGAGATCATCGGTGCCAACCGCGCCCTTGTAGCTTCCCGTTGCGCAAAATCTCAGTGCGATTCGATTGGTAGCTGCTGCTCGACGGTCATCATCTCTCATCGTCTCCGTCTCTCGGCGCGCAGCTGGTCACACTGCGATCGCACGGTGCTTTTCGACAAGCGGTACTGTCGTCAGAAACAGTTCTCGTACATAGCGAAGGCAACCGGGTGCTCGCAGAAAACCCGTCATTGTACGCGTTGGTCGAGCCATCGTTGAGCGACAAGCATCGCCGCCATTTTCTACGCTCTAGAATCCTGCCCAAAGCTTTTTCCTCTTCGTGCAATAGAAACAGAAGTTAAAAGCACGAGCACATCACCCCGAACGATGCTTGCACGAGCGTTGGCTTGCACTGTGCAAGCGCGCCTGCTCGACAGGGACGTTGAAAGCCCGGAACACGTTCTTGTAGCTCCTATACTCGCACCAGCTCGCACTCATAGTGAAACAGAGATTAGGGTGTGTCGAGTAGTACCGCAGTTAATCTAGTTACGTGACTTCCGCTATGTGCTACGTAGGTCGGACGTGGTCATACATCACTTTGTCGTCACGGTCCGAACTCGAAGAGCGGCACTTACGGCAAACGGTTGCCTTCGTGTTTCGCGAACGTTCCCATGGGAACCGCGTGGAATTATCACGCGCGCTCTGGCCAATAGGAGCGCGCGGTTCGTAGGGGGGAGGAGTTTTCGAGAAACACGAGCGTGACCGTTTGTGACCAGAATAGCACCCCAGGTAGGGGAACCTCATTAGACGGTAGCTTTATGATAAATATCCCTGTTAAACTCTACGCACATGCCGCTTCACCAAGCGCCATTAGGCTAAAGAATCATGAGAGAAATTGAAGCAATTTGTGAACACCTGCTCTACCTTTCTGTTTAACAATGCTATGGACTAAAAGCGGGCGTTACGCTGACGTACACGCTCGGGCCGTCGACCTGAGAAGGCTACCTAACTTAACGAGTGCGTTTCATTGATTAATAAAGCAGCAAGGAGCTGTGTTTAAAAAAAAAAAAAGCTTTCAGCCTTTTTACTGTGGTGAGGAAGGAAGACCAGCGAAGCTGTACTATGATGGGACGACCTCAAGGACGACTTCTTGGACGACCTCAAAAACGACCTAAAGGACGACGCCCAGAGGACGACCAGCAAAACATGTCAACTATCATAATTTGCCCAACCGGGGATTTGCTGTACAATCCATCTCGGGTACTCTTCTTCAAGAACTTATCTCTGTCGCCACACACAACCCCAAAGACGTCCAACACACGATCTACACACTCAGGCCCACGCAGAACCTTATTGCGGCGAACGTATACTGTTACTCCGCCTAGCGCAAACTTTTCACGTTTCTAGAGTATGGCCTCTCAGACAATATTCCCATTCCTATCACCACATACATGGCAACAGGCCACAATACGTGACCCAGTGTAATTCAAAAAATCATTGGCGCGACCCATCCTCAATTAGAAACTATGTTCCTAGTAGAAGAGTACATTATGCTGCCACCAGATGGGTCGCCAATCTCACATCCAAAGAAGTCGTCCCGCGCTACGAATTAGTCAACAACTGCACCTACCGCTGCTACCCCCATCGCCCAGAGACAAGTGTGCACCAATTGTTATTAAATTGGACACCGGAAAGACGTTTGAATCAATTGTCACCAACCCGCGACCTGCGCCATCTGCAGCGGTCCTCTTACTCAAAACTACTATCCAAACCTCTGACCTTCACTGACACAAGTGTGGGAGGGAGCCACATCACCCCAGACCTCAGCTGTTCGTAAAGGACAGCAGCCACACAAGCAACAATGGCCGCTTACATTTAACGCAACGGCATACAGAAGAAGCCATGGCACATCGCACCACCGGACAAAGACCTCAGCACACTTCGCCGCTCCCGAACCTTATCAAAACCAGTAACCCCTACGTGACCCAACAGCCCAGCATACAGCTGTTACACCAGCAGACCATGCAGCCGTACCCCCAGCCGCCCTTCCAAGCTGCCGCACCCGGTCTCCATCTCCTTCGTCTTGCCAACGCTTGAAGCTGCTGCCACCGCGCCCTCTCAAACCGGCTCTTAAGCCTACCTAGTCCGCAACAGCCTTCAAACGTCATGTCTCGTAGGCCGCGACTCGCGTCACGACCTGTCAAGTAAACGAGCCACTCCCCCCTCTTCACCCCCAAAAAGGTTCTATGTGCCCTTCTACCCGCCTTTCACTCCCGTTCCTCCCATCCCGGATCCCATTTCCACTGTCTTCTCCTCCACCTAC
This sequence comes from Ixodes persulcatus, assembly GCA_013358835.2. Lineage (NCBI taxonomy): Eukaryota > Metazoa > Arthropoda > Arachnida > Ixodida > Ixodidae > Ixodes > Ixodes persulcatus. Next base: position 1,150,810 of record JABSTQ010009807.1, on the reverse strand, counting down.
CTCCTCCGCCATGGTGGTTGAACCTCTGCCTTCCACCCTGACCTCCAGTTTTGCTACCATCGACCGGAACACCACCGCGTCACTTCCATCGAGACACGAATACAACAGGTCATTCACAAGCTCAAGGCTAAAAATGCACAACCAAACATCCGACGCGTGCAGATATTTTCTGCCCTTGAGCATATTACTACGATTCAATCACAGTTTCATACACAACTTAACACTATCATTCAGCACATTCCCCTAGGCACTCCCATACTTCAGTCCGCTAGTCCCACCACGAACGCTAACACCCTTTTGGAATGGAACATGGCCCTACATACTTCAATGGAACTTCTGAGGGCTTCGCAGAAAGGCGGATTCGCCTCTACCTGCAATCCCTCGCCAACCTTCCTGTCATCATATTTTTGCAAGAAACGCTTGGCCTTTAAAATATCCCGCACGAGAATTCCTTCATCTAACCAAGCATATTTTCCAAATGCCAGAAGCAGTTCCCATCTACACCGTCACATATGTCCTGAAAGCCCTACCGACAGTACAGCTTAACAGCAGCACTTACAACACAGCAGAAAAATAATACGTATGTACGATTAACCAGATAGATTATTTCTTTACCACTCTCTGAACTCTCAATACCTACTGGGCCACATCCGCCAAACCTTCCCTCGAATGGCTCACACCCTTCCTTTAGCAATACACCCGCTCCCCCGTAGTTTGGGCTGGAGATTTCAATGCTCCTCAACCCGATTGGCTCTACACATACGCTACACTCTCAGACCGCCTTCGTCGAACCTTCACCCAGAACCTCGGCTTTATCCTCTGGAGTGGTCTCACATCGCAAACACGTCAGGGCAATAGTGTCCAGCACGATACGATTCCCGAACTGACATGGTTTCTGCGATTCTAGGGTGACACGTGGAACGCATCTGCCCTCTCCTTTGGTAGCCATGACGCCCTGTTAAAACTCCCGTAAAGCACTCCTGACAAACTGGGACCTCTATCGTAGCTGTCTCCACACCCTGTCTCCTCAAAATTACACCGAGTGGCAAAATAACATCATTCACACCTCCCACGCAACAACAAAACACGTTACAACAACAAAGCACGTTACAAACCCCGGCCATCAATTCACACCTTCTCGACCTTTTGGAATCAACGCCATACCCGCCCCAAAAATGGAAACGAAGGAAACAGAATCGCTTGCAGAAATGCAAGCTAGACGTGCTCACGGCCGAGGCCCTGGACTACGCACAACTGGAGACCAACAACTGGCCCCAGCAATGCGACTCGTTTAGTGGCCAGCTTTGCTCAGCCAGGGTGTGGCAAATACTTCAAGCGCTGTCTGGACAGGCGCGTGTATATACACATATCTCCCAGTTGCAACTCTCAGTAGCCTTCTCACACCACGCCTTCGCCACCGAGCTGTACTCCAAATTCTTTCCCTGCAACTTTCCCTACCTGCACCGGACCCACACAAAACTGACCCCACTGCATTACCTATTCATACTGACTTGAGCGAGGCCGTTCTTCGAACAGCCCTTTTCCTATGTTGACAACGCGCAACCCCTGGCCCCGACGGCATCACTGGTTCCCATCTCAGCAATTCCCCTGACGCAGCCCTCCAGGCTCTCCTCACCCACAATTTGATTTTCTCCACTGAACCATGACTGGATTTCGAGCCAATGTATGCACACAAGACACAATGATTCGCATTCAGCTGGCAGTTTACCAACACCCTGGTATTCATCAGCTGCGCTGCACTGTGGGTCTCGACTTACAAAAACATTTCGATACCGTCCATCACTTCGCCATCCTCAAACGACTCCAAGACCTTACTCCTAGTTCATCACTTTAAAACTATATCCACATCTTTCTCACTACCGGCCGCCACGCTATCCAACTACCCACGCACCGCCGACCCTACTGAACACCCTCTCGAAGAGTCCCCCAAGTTTCTGTTCTCGCTTCCTTTTTTCAATCCCGCCCTCCGGCGTCTCCCCCTTCTCCTTGAGCATATGCCATATCTCCTCTTTGGGCTTTATGCAGGGGACGCAACCCTCTGGGCCTCCACTGGCAGCCCGGGCACTCTTTCCTCTACTTTTCAGGAAGGCATAGATATCATCGTCCACTTCTCCCACTAAGTAGAGCTCACCCTTTCCCTCCCTAAATTTGAGTTTGTTACCCTCACTAACCACCCCCACCGAACTCGGGCTTAAAGGGATTGTCCGGTGAAAACCGGAAGTTCTTAAGATTTCGTGATGGTTCCCTGGTGGGAGCCTAATGATTAACATAGGCCATTTTTATTTCATTAAACGACACCGCAATTTAGTGTAATCAACGACGGATAATTGAACGAAACTCCATGCCGAATTTCGCAAGTATCAACGGCTGCACTCCCATCCCTGACGTGACGTCACACCAGTCTTGCAATTGTCATATCCTATGCCTCATTCCTCCGTGGGAACACAGTGCTCCTGACGCACCGCAGCATTCCATATTACTCGTCACTGTAAATGTCGCGGAGAAGTGTGGAGCGTGACAACCGCACAACAAAAATACCCTTTCATTCTAAAAAAAAAAAAAAGAAATCTAGCGTAGCAGCGAGGGTGAACCACGTCGTACCACTCACGCGGAGGACAAAATTCGAAGTGCACTTCAGTTCGGCGCGTTCTTTGCCTGATGTTACCTCAGAAACTCCGCTTCCCTGAAGGTGGAAGAGGAAAAGGCCGTTTATGCACGCTTGGGTTAAAATACAATTACTCCTCCAGGGAAGCACACAAAATTCAGATTTGTCGTGGAAGATGCTCCTACAGCCATTGACAATGAGGTCTAAATGTTTGCATGAATACGAAATTTGACCGGATAATCCCTTTAAGCTTAAGCTTACCATGACCTCATCCACTTCACCCTACTCGGCTTTCCCCATCCCCGTCTCAGAAACATCAAGGTTCTTGGTTTCAGCCTCAAGGAGGATGACAAAGCCACCGACTGGCCTCTTGACTGCAAACGTCAATTTACTCAGATTACGCAAATTATAGGCCGCATGACGCGTCGACGCAAGGGCCTCAAGGAGCATGACATGCATCGTCTCACCCGGACTTTTATCTGCTCCCGTGTCATTTACACCCTGTCATACTGACATATTACCCCACCCCAACTTTACAGAGCTCTCCGCCCCCCCTCAGGGTGTGCCCCATTATATTCACGTACTTTTTTTTTGCTTTGCTATTTGTTCTTCAGCGTTCTTATTAGCTATTGACGCAATCTTAATGTCTGCGGAGCGTTAATAAGATGCTCAGGACAAGCCACGCCTGGCGTTTCTTAATCTGTCAATGACTGAAATGCATCATAAAAAATACGTTCTGCAGACATTGTCCGAGGCGTGTATTTTCCTTGTATGACGGCCCTCTCACATGTAACATGCAACCACAGTCTGCAGACACGTTCAAAGCAAACATGCTTGGCACATGCCCGAGGCGCTTCCGCGGGTAAATCTGTCATCATGCATGCAGCGAACACCAAGTCCTATGTGAGAAATATATGAGCCACGTGAATGCGGCTTAATGATCGTTCTCGTTATTTCAACGGATTAATGAGAGTATAATCATTGGTGCTAATAGCGAGTGTAGATCTCGATAGCACAGGAGGGAGCTTCTGGCAGGAGCTTCTTAGAGCTTCTGGCAGTTCACAGGTTGCTGCCTATTCAGCGCGCAAAATTTCTTTCTGCTAACAGGATGTATCGATGCGCTTTATTTGCAGTTACACCTACTACAGCCGTGGTGGGATCAGTAACCCAACGCACTCTCGAGGGACCTCGGTGGCTGCGGTAAGTTCACACGTCTTCGAGGGTAGAGTGGACGAAGTAAAGACCTCGAATAAACGAAGTAAAGACCAACCTGGAGTGCACGTTGATGCTCAACTGTCTGGAGCACGTCGAGACGAACATCGACCCTATATGTCCGAGAGTGCGGCGAACGCCACCTGGAGGATTTAGAGAGAACTACTCCTACGGGATGGTGCCTGGAAGGTATCTCTGACCAGTGTATTGCCCATGTCTAAAATGTGGTTCCACGATTTCCACCTCACGAGTTCATAAAAGCGTCAGGCTTTTGCCTGCTGTGATTCTGGTGGCGTCCCTCCAGAGGGGGTGGATGCGGCAGACGCTTGATCTGCTGCAGATCGCTCTGCAGTCCACGGTAGCTGCCTCAGTCAGAGGTAGGGATGCCGAGACTACAGCGACATTCACATTCGCTCGTAATTGTTTGTCGGAGAAGTTCTATGACAAACCGCCAGGATCGTGTCATCCGAGAACATGACACTCCGGCTCCCGTGACATCATTTGTTGCTGCTTTGGGAGCATTTTTTGAAGCATATGCGTTATAGGGCGCTAAATATACCAGTCGAAGACGGGTTCGGGGCATGGTAGGGATGACGAATATCAGGATCTGACTTCCTTTGACACTAACCGGACCGGATAACCTATGCGGACGCTACGAGCCACGCCAGCCAATCCAGCTCTGAGCACGCGTCACGTGACTGCGCTCTCCGGACCTCGCTGAGCCAATCCCCAAAGATTACATAAGTGTGACACTCACACGGCATCGAATTGGGTCCGATGGCTCGTAGCATCCACTGGAGTTCATCGTTAGGTGAAACCAACGTTACTAAAACCCTTTGTTGGGAAACTCACACCTGAAATCTGGGCCGCTGGCGTCCACCGAGACCGAGCTAAATACGATAACTGTGCCACCCTTTAGCAACGAGTTGAAACATGAAAGTTGCTTCACATAGCTACTGCGAGAGGGCCCTGCGAGATGGCGCCACCGGCCCTTGCCCGACTCGACGCTGCAGCCGTGCAGTTCCCGGAGTGGACGCTGCGGGAGAAATGGCGGCGTTGCGATCGCCATTAGCTCGGTTCTCGGGTACGGATCGGAGCCACTTTTTAAAGCAGGCTCTATGGCAGTTTCCCAACTGAGTGGTTCTAGTAACGTTAGCTGAAACGCAGTATAGCATTTATCGCCAGATTTTTCGCTGGCTCTGGTGAGACTCAGTATGTGCGCATGGGGAGTTTAACGAGGGCGCCCTCTGGAAAGTAAAAATATTCATCGAGTGTCGAGACTCGGTACGGGGCTAACAGTTTCTAAAGACACTATTTTAAATGAGGTGCGTGTCGGATACGCGAGCGAAAACGTGAGGATTTTCTACAATTTTTCTCTTAGCTTTTTACATATTTCACTGAGCAAGTAATTTATCTCTCACTTATGAAACGCTTTTGCAGTTTCTTCGAGGAAGTCTGCGCAGTAAGTTGACTGCGACGCGGTCACCTTCTATCAGCAGTTCATATTTCATAATAAACTGTAGACTAAAAAAAAACATACACAAGGTCTTAATTTGCTTAAGTGTTTTGTATAGTTTGCTGTTTCTTATTTCATTTAATTTATTAGACTTTATAGCCTGTTTAGCGCATTACATAAAGAGGGTGGGGCTTACATTCCCCTTTGGACCCTCACAAGGGTCCAAAGGGGAATGTAACCCAAAAAATGATCAGTCAGCTTTATCTAACTTCCATCTAGGGATTTGTTTCAAAAGTGAGGGCAGCTGAACAAAGCTCTCTAAAGCAATCTGGAAGTGATCACTGAGAAGTTTCCGAGTAAAGCAAGGATATAAGAGGGGGATGAAATCGACAGATCTATGGATGTGAATGAGGTGTGAGCTGCACTGAAAAATGTTGGCTCTCTCCCATTAAACGGACACTGATAGGGTATTTATGCTCGCCAAGGTTTTTATTTGTACGTGACATATGAGAGCCGAACTACACAGATTACAATTTGCGGCTTGAAATTTGTATTCTTCCCAGCTTAAAACCACCGATCGAGTACCGGCCGGTTTGAGTCGCGCACACTCAATATTAAATATAAAAAAAAAAATATGATACCAATTTTTTGTGACTTCTAAAGCCGCAAACATGTTGATTGAAGAAAAATAAAGTTGCACAGCCACGTGACTTCCGCCAAGTCTCTCCTCGTCTATACTTCTTCTTCCTCCCCGATCCAGTTTCGGTTTCGATTCCGAGCAGTTTCATTTTCTTACTTCATTAAATCTTTACGTGAGGCATTAGTAAAATATTGATTCCGTAGTCTTCTGAGACCATATTGAATCGCCTTGAAAAAAATAAAACAAAATTTTGGGGGTTGTCAGTGTCCCTTAAGAAGGCATAGCCCGGACGCCAGTAAGAGTCGTTCGACTATACCTTCACGGGAGTCTTGACAAATACTACCCCATAGGGGGTGATAACATTAAAATCGTCTAGAATCATGAAGGGTTGTGGGAGCTGGCCTGCAAGACCTCGCAGTTCACTAAGATCTAATAAAGTGTTAGGGGGTAAATAAAGTAACACAATAGTTATGAGGCGGTCTACAGAAGGCGCACTGCCACGATTTCAAGTGGTGTACAGAGTGGGACCTCAGAGCAGGCAACCCCACCTTGTACAACCACTGCCACGCCACCAGAGGGAGCATCACTAAGATGATCTTTCCTAAAGACCCGGTGACGTCTTAAAGTACGAGGGAAAAGATCATGTAGATGTGTTTCCCTAAGAGCAGGAGCTATCGGTCGAAGTTCATCCATAAAAATATTTATATCATCAATATTTCCTAAAAGGACGCGATGGTTCCATTGCCATAAAATGCACTTTTGCCATTTTTAAAATTAGTTTCTATCGGAGAATGTAAATCAGTAAAACTAGGTAGTGAAAAATTAAAAATAGGGAGAGAGAGACAACATGGACTTCTTCGGTGCAGTAACCGGTTTTTTGTTCTTCGTTGCACGGGACTGGTCTTCGTCTGCCACTCCGTGCTGTCCCAATAGGACGCAGGAGTAGCCGAATCGTCAAACTCCACGGACAAGTTCGCCTCTTGAGGTGTGCCGGTGGTATTAGCTAAAGTATTAGCCAGCGTTTTCTTCCCGTTTGGATCGCGGGGAGCCAGGCTCCGGCCACCTCCAGTCGAAGAGGCAGCGAAGGTGCTGGGCAGAGCGTCTTTTAACTGCCCCCTCCGGCCCCATGGGTACCGGGGGAGCAGCATGCGATTTGTGCCGCTCTTTGGAGGAGGAGGCCCTCTCCAATGAGTTGGAGCGAGAGTGTCGCTCCTTCTCACCGGGGGAAGGCCTCGGAGGAAGGACAGGGTGGCAGCTGGTGTGCTCCCCTCAAAAGGTGGCGAGGGGGGGGGGGGGGGGGAGGGGGGCGGTGGCGAAGAGCCACTGCCAGGACTTCAGGCGAGACCTGGGTAGCCTTCGATTCAGTTCGCGGTGGAGGGCCCCTGGGCACCGCGTTGGAGTACATACATCTTGAAAAGAAGAGAGTCTTTGCTTTGCCTCTGAACATAAGATGTTCTCTGACTCTTAGGATGAGGACTTGTTCTTCTTGTCGCCACAAGGGGAAATATCGGCAGTATGCAGGATGAAAACCCTTGAGGTTGGCGCAGGAAACCGCACCTTCACAAATGCCGGTTAGATAGATGGTCGTGGCTGCCACACTTTGCACATGTCTCCTTCCCTCGACAGCTGCGTGATTTGTGGCTAAAACGCTGGCAAAAGACGCACCGCTGGGGGTTGGGGACTTAAGGGCGGATGCCGCAGTTAAGGTATCCTGCCTTGATGGTTTCTGGCAGCGTGTGACTTTCAAAAGTAAGTATCACGTGTTTGAAAGGAATTTCCTCGTCATTTTTAAGAAATATGATGCGCTTGACGGCAACAACGCCGACACCTTGAAGTCCCTCAAGGAGTTCTTCCTCACTAGTGTGCAAGAGGTCGTCCTCGGAGAAACTTACGGATGGTGTTGAGCCCTTTATAGCAACCAAAAGTTGCTTTTGGAGTAAACATTATTAGCACAAGCTTATAGTTAATTATATTTCGTTGCAATTCATATATTACGTGAAGATTATAGCTATTGTCCTGTTCAATTAAAAGACAATGCCTTTTTCGGCTTTACACTCCTCTGAAACGGCTCATTAGCTTTAATTGTATGGCAATGCCCCAAATCGTCAACTATGTGTTAAGTCATGCTTCAAAGCACTAGACTCAGCAACAATAATGCTGTAACAAACACCATTTTACTCGCGACTTTTTTTTTATCTAGCTAGCTTTTCTAATCCGAACGTTCCTCAATGTATTGCAGCTAAACTCTAATTTAATCAAAGTGGTCATCAATTCAATCCAAGCGCAAATGAATTTAATCTACGTTATCACAAACTTAAAATCCCAACGCCATCCATTTTAATCCAAGAGTCACTCGATTTATTCCGTTTATATCTGCAAATTAACAATGACTGCTGCTCATCTTTCAGAACTGTTTGAGAGGTCTGAGGCAATTCATTATTAACTTTTTATATGTATAAGCGCATTTCATGATGCTTTTTCAAATTCCAAAAGCATGCCTTCGCGGTATCCTTGCACCGAGCCCCGGTTTCGTCAACGCGCGTTGACTGCTCTTTTAAATCGTCTGCAAAAACTTGGCAGTATGCTTGTGCCGTGTCGCGATTGCAGACGTGGCATGTCGACTAAACGATCTTTCGTTCAAAACGTCGTTCGACGAGCTGATTGCCATGCACCGGAGTTGTCGTGCCTTTGGGTCCACGCAAAGAGAGGGTCAATACATCCGGTCCGTGCATAGAGCCGCGATACAGAGTAAAGGTGACTTCGGGTCGGTATAGTCACTGGGTTGTCTCTTGGGTTGAAGCTCCTTGATAGGCTGAAGAGGGGTTCGGGTGTCCCCGAGATGACCGGGGACCATGCCGAGTCCCTGGGCAAAGGAGTAGCCAGGGGAAATCCCTAGAGGACTTCAACCCCCCCCCCCTCCCCCCGAAATCCAGCTGACGTTATAATATACACACGTATTATGCACTTTAACCCCCCCCCCCCCCCTTTTCACTCCAAGTCATGAACGTCCCAACCACCTCAACCCCCCCCCCTCCCCCCTCCTCAAAAAAATAAAAAAAAGAGAAACTTTCTGGCTAGTAATTTTCTCCTTTCTTGTTGAGACGTTGGGACGACTTGTTGGGATGTTGGGACGACAGCCCCAGGTGCACGCCAGGCGCCGAGCCTGTTAGGCTTAGCCCGGCGTCCGGCCTGATGGGGCATCAAAGCACCAACGGAGAAAACAATTGCGGTGGAGACCCCGAAAACCTCTCTAGGGTAAACGCTTAGCTTTCTGTTATTGTGGTATCTTTCATAAAATGTAAAAAAAAAAAGGTGATATTTCGGAGCCCAACGGGAGCTTTTCTGCAGAGCGAGCGCGCAGTCGCTTGCTCTGCAGAAGAGAGGTGCTCGTGGAGAAAGGTTGCAGATCCAGAGTGCGGTCTCATGAAAATGGTGGATTGAATGTATACGTACATTGGAAAATAGCGGTTAAATACGTGAAGCCGGATTACGCCGTGCTCAATGCGTTTTACAACGAGCGGTGCACGAACTGGTTCGATTCGCTCGAATGACGGGATGTTGGGGCTGTCGTTTTCTGCGCTGTGCGCGCTGCGTGCTGCGGTTCGCGTAGTAGTGTGCTCTCGCGGAGTGATAAAGTCCAATATAAATGAACATTTTTTGTCGCTTTTAGACGCGCTCAATTTGCGGGGAAGTTATAGCAAGCACATGGATGTTCTTCTGTAACGCCCTCTTTAGTCATAAGGGGAAATTTACGTTCATTATCTGATTAGCGTATTTGCCTTTCTACGGTACAGTTCTTGTTTGTGAACGAAAATAGTACCTGCGATGTAATGCCGAAAGGTGGTACACGTTGTATTCGGCTTTTTCTGTCAATTTACTCTTTTTTTAACAGTGCAATGGAGGTTTAATTAAGAGTAACAATAGTCGTGCCTGACACGTATGCGATAAGGAGATCAGAGGGGAGTGTAGCAGCCCCACCTGTGGCATCGTTACTGTGAGACCGAACGAAGACACTGATTGGTCACGAGAGCTGTGTCAGCGTTCCGCTATGCCTTCGTGTCCAATCAACGCGTCGAAGATGTTCGCATGCCTTGTTTGTCTTATGTTGTGTTGATCATAGACGCGTGGGGCTATTGATCATACATCAATAGCCCCACGCGTCGATAACCTTAACCATAGCTTTTTTTGTCAAAATCGACAACCCCAGTTCAGAGTCAGCTCCTGTAAATGAACCTCAAAAAGTTGCCCACACACCATCGCAAGAATCCCGAAGGATTTCAAGAGCCACCCGAAATCGGACGGTTAGGTTTAGCTGTCAAAATGCCGGCAGTAATATTCGCTTTTTTTTTTTTTTATTACAGCGGAGCTGTTAAGGGATAGTTTCCCCGGGATCGTGCCCCCGCAGAGAGATGAAGACACCGAACTATGGACACCTACCGCCATCTATGAGCGACGGCGGCAAGCCACGTATCTGGTACCGCCGTCGCTCATAGATGGCGGCAGACTTTCCACTCTGGCTTGCTGACTTGCGGTCGGCCATTACTTTCCATTGTACAGCTCCGCTGTTCTTCCTTCTTCACCAGAGTGGAAAGGCTGAAAGTTCTTTATAGTTATATTTTGAATGAAAAATCGTCTTGGGGGGTACAATGACACAACTTAGGTTTCATGTCCACTTTATAGATGATTCCGTGTTTACACGTGCGCTTATTAGTCTGTTGACGGATTACAACAGCAGGACATGTCCATCCTACAAAGCACTCCGCTCGCCATTAGAGGTGTCTTCCTCCTTTCCCTTCTCCTCCTCTCCAGCGTTGCCTCTGCTAAGTGGAAAAAGTGGAGGGCTTCGTAAGGGTATGTTCCCTTGCTATTGCTAACCTGCCAGTGATTACAGTCGGTCGTAGTGGACAAATCGAGGACAATACAAGAATATAAGAGTGTTTTGTAATGCACCTTGCTCACATAATGTACTGCGAAAAAAAGAAAAAGAAGTGTCTCGATCTCTTCTTTACGGTCTCCCGTGTTCGCAGTCGATCGTGTAGTTCGCGATGTAAGAGATCTGGTGGTTCCTCGCCGCTGCTTTGATGTACGCATCCCTGCTGGCTCTCGGCCAGGACTCCTTGTAGGTCAGGTAGGTGCTCACTGCAAAGAAAAACAGAGGCGTGGGGCTCATCGAGACTGTTTCAACTTTTACAAATGGACCTCTTGGCGAATATGTGCTGCCACCTAGACACGCGAATCGGTTCGAGACTAGGTGACTGGAAAACAACGCGCGCCCAAGGCCTCTCCCACCCGTTCCACAGCCCAAAACGTCAGCTACATCCTGTTCACCCATTGAGGCGATGTGACCTAGATACGGCTCCCCCATGCTCACCTCTGTCCCCATCGTGCGTAATCTTCCGCCCCGAGGTCGACACAACGAAACCGCTCAAAGGCGAGAAATGCAAGATGGCGGATTGTTTGGAACTAGATACTCTCGAACCCAGGCGCATGAAATACTCCGCGCATGCGCACCGCGTATTTCTACAAAAGGTCCATTCGAAGGGCGAATTGAAGCCCCTGTCAGGTGCTATCCAATCACTGGCAGTCCAAGAAAAGCAGAGTGGTCTTATTACGTCAACTTTCCTCTATTCGTTATTCGTTCTCCCGCGTTGTTATCGACTAATGGCGTGATGTGATTGGCTGCGAAGCGGTAATTAGATGCTCATAACTCTTCACGCCCCGCAGTTAGTGACTACAGTAATAGGCATAAGAATAATTACTATTTCTTGTACTAGCATCAACGTTGGGAGAGTGCATGGCAGGGAGGATGCTAAGTAAGGCTGAAAATTCACACAAACCCTCTTGGACTGGTCCCGTGACAACGGGGACCTCTTTCATGCAGGCTTCTCGTTGGGGCTTTGTTTATAACGGGTGTGAGAAGAATTCTACTAACGTCTACCGCCGTTGAGAGAAGAGAACTAAAAGAGGTCCAGGATGATGGGATAGGGAGAAATATGGGGAGAAAGGGGATGTCGGCCTTTAGTCAGTTGAGTGAGTAAGAGAGATCGGATGGCTTCCCAATGGTTACGCAGTCTCAGCGGCAAGCAAGGTGACCGCACTTCTTTACTGAGACGGCGTTGCCGTTTGAAGCGCGGCACCGATCATTTTGCTTTCGGTGACTGAACTGATTTATGAAAGACCAGTTACTGATGTTCCGGGTGCATCGCGCGGGACAGTATATATACACAAAGCAAACATCTGAAGCAGATATAGTCACTGAGAAACGTAAGAAAATCAGGAATTGGCTTATTATGTTCACGCTGTGTTCCTGAATCGTTCCTCTTATGTTCACATTATCTCACATTATGTGGCTCACATTATGGCTTATATGCTGTCCGCGACAAGCCCGCCCTTGTTTCACTGGGATTTAAAATGGCCTTCGCGCCGAAGCCAGCTAGGCAGCAGCGAATCAACTCGCGAAGCCTACAGTGCTCGTGCAGATCTGCACGCGCTCATTAGCGGTCCGAACGCGTACCCATGAAAGAGAGGTAAAGGCAAACCATCGGTGTTGGATCACGCGCCCGAACCTGCTGGAACGCAATAATTCCTACCCCCCTCCCCGCCCGCACTTCCTTCCAATCTTCAAATTAGTTAAATGCGCTGTGTGAAAGTTGGTACGATGCTTACCCGTTCCATTGGCGTAGCATTCTGCTTGGACCAGGTAGTTGCAGTTGTCCGTGTCAACGATCAACGACTTGCTCATGGCTGCTGTCGACAAACGGACACAACGCCGGATATCAAACAAATCGGCTGACGAACGATGAGACAGCGACTGCTGGGTCATCGTTCGGCTGACGCTCGCGTTCTCACAGGCTGGCCCCGGTCGGCCTCATTTTGATGGCGCAAAAAATTTAGCAATGATGTTTTGACCATACCCACTCCTTAGAGCCACGGTCAGAGTGCTAACACACCAAAGACGGTTCGAAGACACTGTCTAAGGCGTGTTTATTCCTCGTATGCCGGTCCTGTAGCAGTGGTCATACAAAACTTGTCTGCATACATGTTCGAAGCATACATATATGTGTGAATCAAATATGTTTGAAACAAGCTTGAGGCCTATCCTCAAATAATTCTTCCGTCTTGTATGCAGCGAACGCCGTGTCTGCTGTGTGGTGTAGGAGCAGTGTCGACCGTGGCTTGATTGGAGGAGATAAAAGCGCGAGAGAGATCGGAGATGAGGACAGCGAGAAAAAGTTATCTGTGCGGCAGAAAACGACTCTGCGAGTCGGCCTTTGAGAGCAAGTTAGCTCGACCCAGACACGAATAGCTTTAGTTTTAAAGACTTATGAACTTACAGCAGCCGCCTAGGTCCCTTGCGAGAGAGTTGGGGTTAGCAGACCCAACACGGGGGAGGTAGGTGTAACTGCGAGCAAAGTACATCGAGATATTTTTAATCAGAAAAAAGTATATTTTCTAAAAGCTAGCAACTTTACACTTCACAGAGCTCCTGCCTGTGTACAGCAGCGAAATTCACAATTGTACTTTACACCAACCACCGGTCTTCCTTTAATCGGGGAAAAGAATTAGGAGTGTCATCAGCCTCATGCTAAAGTTACCATGTGGTCTCTGAAACAAAAGAGGAGGAAGCCTCTTTTCTACTGACAGAAGATGGTCTTCGTAGCGTGATTGCTCTCACCCTGCTCAATGGCTGGACTGACCTAAAAAACACGTTCGATATTTTGACTATGTAGCGACGTACTACGCACTCGAGGAATTCTAAGAGTGCAGGGAGTTGCGTCCTCTAACTCGGTACGAGGTGGCGCTGCAGTGATCATATGGCACAAAAGCAACACAAGGCCCTAAAGCCAGTATAACACTGCTTACACATCATACAAAGGACAATCTGTAGAGAGAGTCTGAGGCATATTTGTTTTTTTAGTGAGGTAACATTGGTCATACGAAAACCTCTCTGCAAACTGGTTTTAAGCACATATATGTATAAAGGAAACACGCTTGGGAGGTGCTTGAGGAGTGTCCTCAGATAATTCCGACAATATGTGTGCAGAGAGCACCGTGTGTTTCGCATGATGTATGATCAGTGTACCAACGTTAGCGGAATGTAGTGCACAAACCTGTTGCAGATTACGAGTGCATTACAAGCTCCTGCTACAAAGCCCTCCACTTGTTCCACTTGAACAGCGCGAACACTGGAAAGGAGACAGGTTCCTCCTCGCCTCCTCTTCAGCTTCCACTCGATTAAAGTGGCAATGATGTAAGGTTTGTGGAAGGAGCCCGTCCTGCACTCTTAACCTGTCATCGGCTATGCGGAGAGCAAGTCGTCTGCTTCTTGCTCAGGAGTTCCGGTGACGTCAAAACGACGCCAAGCTCTTATTCGCCGACTTAAAGAGTAGTGGGTAGATCTCAATGCTAAATACCTTGAGGTCTACCCGCTATTTGTTTCAAACAGCCAATAAGAGTTCGGCGTCGTTCTGACGTGACCACAACTCCTGCGCAAGAAACAGACGACTTGCTCTCCGTATAGGAAAGCCCGTGGGCCTCACCAGAGCCGTGTATATAGAGAGTTTGGTCAATGGGAGATGTGGGCAGAGCCGGGGCGTGCGCCAGACTCGAAAAGAGGGCTTGGCATGCTCTCTTGACCAACCAGAAGCCTAAAAGAATCCCCTAGCGGTGGTAGTGAGAAACAGTTCTGATCAAAGGTGTATGTTCGTATATGGTCTTAATAAGCGCGTAAGAGTGAAGTGTAGTAACTCTTCGTTGTTGAAAATAGGGTGCACGTGATGTTTCAGTCATGATCATGCAGAAAGATTTAAGAAAAGAATGCGCCGCTCAACTCTGTTTTGCTCGGACAGAGTGTAACCGCTCGGACGGCAGATTCCCGGCCCTCGGCGCTGGGCGTAAGAGTTATGTTGATTGTTCCGCTAGTCGCACTCTTCCACCATCATTTCGGATGAGCGTGATTAAAACATCACGTGTACCATATTTTCAGTCACCGAGAGTTACTCCGATGCACTTATCAGGCTTGTTTCTCGCGACCACCGCCAGGGTATTATTTCCGCCTTCTGGTTGGTCACATTCGAATTTCTGAAGAAAGCCCTGGAACACGCCCAGCCCGCTTTTGGCCAATGCCACCTCCTCATTTGTCTCCTATACTTCCCAACGAATGGCCAAACTCTCTACATATACGGCTCTGGGCCTCACTATCCTGCAGAACGCGGAGGCAGCCAATCATGGCGAGCAATAGAAAGATCCCAGTGAATGGCCAAGCTCAGAACACAAATATACAAAAAAAAAAAAAATTATCGTTTCACTCGCTCATTGTCCCCGACCACATCACTTTTTTTTTTTTTTCATATCTAATCGTATTTTAAGGAATGTGATTCGGAGGGATCCTTTCTTTGCCGTGATGTGCCGTCTCCATATCCTGCCGGGACGTGAACTCAATTTTTTTTTAGAACATATAGACGCTTTGCATTAGCTGTGCATGGGCGCCGCCATAACCAACCTTCAATTTTTGTTTCCTCTTATCATGTTTACTTCGCTTCATCATGTCCACAGCAGGGCAGGTTATTGCCATTTTAGATTCTATACTATGTCCTTCTCCCTAGCAATGGCCCTTGTGGAGGCTGGTCAATGCCCGCTTCACTGACTCGGCATATTGGTAAGACAAAAGGTCAGCAATGGCGGCTATAATCTGGCACGTGTGCAGATGTCTATAAGCATTGGTAGTGGTAAGACTGAGGTCTCACAAACTTTATTTACGCAAAGAAGCGGGTGGTTCAACCGCCCTCCTAAAGATGCAAAATCTATTTGGAATTCACTGAGTAAAAGACTTTTTGCTAAATTAGCCACGCTCAAGGAGGGTCCGCGAGTGTATAGTTACACGCGCTATGCGCACTGCTAACAGAATGCCACTTTCCACGCGTGTTCATCAACGTCTTAATTTGTTTGTTTACTTCGAATATTTACTAGAGATAAGGCGAACGCATGCAGCGCGTGTACCTACCTTCCCAGCATTGTTTTTGATGCTTGAGTAATTTCGCAAAAGGTCTATTGTCTAATGCGCCTGATACTCGGTCTTTATCTTCTAGAGAATAGTACATGAGCTTCCGGGTGCTACTCTACTCGTAAAACATCGAAACGGTCCTTGCGTCCTTCGAAGAAGACTTACGGTATTCTAGAACAGATTCCTCCTTCGGCATACTTATAACACATGTAGTTTCCGTCTTTGTCCTGGTCAACCGCGTCCAGCAGACAGAACGGTCTGGAACCAGGTACATCCCAGATGGAGTAGGCCATGGAGTTTCCGCCACATTTCAGGAGCTGAAATGTCGTACATAAAAACGACCGTATTCGTCTGCTTCGCTAAGTTACGCGGTGCAGAAAGGCAACCGATATGTGTCTTGATATAAGACGGCTCTCACGAAAGATATCTTCGCGTAATTAACAGAATCATCGACAGGCAGGGCGTAGAGAGTTCCGTACATTTTATTATCGCTCCTCAATCGGTGATACATCTGTGGATAAGTACACTGAGGGCCGAATCACAAAACGAGAAACGTGGTAATAGTGTACAGGGTGTGCGGGCGTCTTTACTGCTACGTTAATGGAGTGTCTTCACTATATGTTTCATAAGCTCGGCGGACATTCGAGGGGCGAACAACTGTCACAGTCTGGTGAGTAATTAAGTAAAATTTGTTAATGGGCATTTTTATAAGTGAAAATAGACGCGTGGTTCCAATTAGAAACTTGCTGAGCATCATTCATAGCCATAAAATCAAAATCGATCATTATCTAGAAATACTTTGAGCACGTGGTAAGCGTGGTAAGTGCGCTAAAGCTACCACTCGTGGAACAGGTACGATGCTCGGGTTATGATAACAGAGGGAAAAATTCGGCGGGCGCCTTATCGCACCGGTTGCCTCGCTCCTGCTGCACGAAAGGTAACTTTAGCGCACTACTGCCTTCTCACGCGCTTAAAGTCTTTCTGAAAATGACTGATTTAGTGGCTTTAAATTACGCTCAGTAAATTTCTAATTATAATTACTATATTCTTTTGAACAGTTAAAATGCTAATGAATGAATTACTCACCAGACTGTGAGTGTTGTTCGCCCATTGAATGTCCGCCGAGCTCAAGACACATATATAGTGAATAGACTGCATTCAGGTAACAGCAAAAAAAAAAAAAAAACACCTCCCTTAAAAAAAAAAAAAAAAACTGTTTCGATTAAAAAAGTTTTACCCTGTATTTTGGCATAAACAAAGAACAGTATGCGCTGCGAAATCAAGCACGATGAAACGTCAGGCTCGGTGTCACAGCGCAGATTGTTTTCTTTTTACTCTTAGGTCTAGACATATTTTCAACCCCGTCGTTCACCGAGCTCCAATTGTAGACTGCAGCGCTGTCGCACCACTACTGCATCGTACAAAAGAGAGTCTGTAGAGACTGTCCGAGACGCTTTCATTCCTTGTACGAAGACATTGGTAACCTAAACACTGTCTGCTGACATGATCGAAGCATACATATACTATGTAGGAAACAAAGCCCGCTTCTCACACGCTTGACCGCTAGTAATTCTCTCACCATGTTTGCGTCTTCCTTTTTTTTTTTTTCTTGTATGGAGCACGAGTAGTAGGAGTGCGCGCTTTAGAGTTTAGTTCTGATTCGTAAAAATTGTAGCCGCAAGCAAATTAAAAAAAAAAATTATAAGTTCTACGCTACGAATTCACCGCTTGGAGGTTGAACCTCTTCATAGGCGCCAGCTCGCACGGGCAACTTCCGGAACTTTCGGAACTTCCCACTGCTTTCACGACGTGGACCAGGGCAACAAAGCCAACGATGCAAGTGGGTGTCCACATCATCCTTTGTTCCAAAACTTCCCAGCGTTGGTACTGGTACAATTGGTGAGCAGCGAGCGCTCATTTATATGCCCGAATTCGCGCAGTATCAGGGGAAAAAAAGAACATAAAACAAAACCGTTCATCCGGTGATGATAGTCCGTTAAAGCTCAAAAAGCTTCCTTTATTGTGAACTTTACTTTCTTTTCCAGTACGCACGTGGGCTCATGAACCTCTAGATGTCATTTTCGGTTGATATACGGCATAGACATCCTCGCAAACTTCAAAACATTGTATGGTATTGTACCCCCTTGCAAAAGATTAGATAGGTTTGTTTAAAATTTTTAGGGTAAAACAAAAAGAAATAAAACTTAAAAAAAAGACCGCATGAGCGGAAGAGTATATAGTGTAAAACTATTTTCGCGGCCCCGATTTTTCGCGAATGGGACAGCGGGGTTGTATTCGCGACAATTAAATTTCGCAAATTCTAAAGGCTGAAATTCGCCTCTACAGACAATAGAAATATTCGCGCCCACTAAAGTTCGCGAACTTTACAAGTCACGAAATTCGCGAAAAATTAATTTTTAAACCTTACGGGCCGTTGTCTCTGTGTGTTTGTGTGTGTGTGTCTGTGTGTGTGTATGTAATTAGCATTCCCGCTACTAGGGCTGGGCGTCGATTAAAAATTTTAACCCGATTAATCGCCACCCTTTAATCGATTAATTAATCGGTTGCGTTAATTTTTATAAATAATATATTAAAAAGAATGCAACAACTCGTCTTGCCTTTGAAGACTTATTTTACTCTCTGTTACACGGCGCAAAGGACATTTAGAATTAAGGATACATATAGTTGAACGATTCAAAGGCACATATTTTTGCTCCAGCTCCGAAGACAAAGACGTTCGTCCACATTCTCCGACAGGAAGACAAGAAGTCAGGGCCTGGCCGATGCTTTCTTCTTTTTTCAAAGAAAGGGGCCTCGATGAGAATGCGTTGATTGTTGTCTGCGTTTTGGCGGATGGTCCTTGCTGCTGCTACATGGGTGCTTTGCTTGTAGGTGATACTGAAGCGAACTTACGCTTCCACTGTACGAAAATGGCTTTTTGCAGATGATGAAGTGGACTTCCTTCGAGTTCAAAACTTCACCGCTGGAGTTTACTTTAAACCCAAACTTTCCAGCGAGATTGCCTTTCATACTCGTGAACTCGTCCATTTTTCCGTGCCGAATACTGGAACAAGTAACCATGGCGTTGTTAGCTTCCCAGCTTGTTTTTCTGCTTGTTTGGCTTGGCTGGGCAGGATGTGTAATAGATCCTCAACACGTGAAGTTTCACAGTCGCTCGGGGATCAATTGCGGGCCCGGCTTGTTCGTCTAGCCTCGGCAGAACTGTAATGTATATCCTCGAACACGTGACGCTTCGCGAGCGCGAGAATTGAACCTTGCTCATAGCACCTGGCTGGGAAAGGAGTTCCTTTGAGTACCGATTAAAAAACCGATTAATCGGTTAAACAATTTGATCGCGATTAAAGCCTTAATCGATTAATCGGAAGGTTAATCGATCAATTGCCCAGCCCTACCCGCTACAGAGAAGAGCAAACCGACAGCTGAACCAATCAGGCCACGATGGTGAATCATGTGACTGTTTCTTCCATGTGTGCCAGCCCACCGCATTGCTGCTATTTGAATAGGGTTCCGTGTTTTCGGTAAATACCGATAAAGCCCGATAATGATCCCATGAGCCGATTTTGTCAAAATTAGGTAAACCAAAAAAAAAAAAAAAACGAATTGGTGCTTTCACGGGCTTTAGTTGAGAACGTTGGTGCATAATACAATAATAGGGCCAGCTACATTTAGGAACATACAATATAGAAAAAAAAAGGGACAGACATACATAAGTTCAGTTGGCACTATTATATTATTTTGGTGCTTTCCTCGGATAAGAAAAAAAGCCAAGCCTCACGGAAAAAAAATATTAATCTTGTCCCAAGCGAATCTTCCACTGTAAAACGAGCGAGAAAAATCGGCCCCTGCACATAGAAAGATCAAACGTTTTATTGTGCGAAATATTAAACGGATACTTCAACGAAACTTGAAATATACCCGTCGTGTCCACAAATAGGCTGAATATGATCCACAATATTCGTAAATGACAATCGCACGTTTGTATATTGAGCCTGATGGCTGTATCTTCGTTATAAACGGCCCACTCTGGCAAACGCTCGGAGATCAGCCGGTGGAGAGCACGTGACATCCGCCGCAATCGTGACGTAGTTTGTCTCGGGACCTTACATCCGGACGCAGCGGACGCTGCGAGCTATCCCAGCCAATCCCGCTCTGTGGACGCAGCCCGTGATACGCTTTCCGCGCGTCGCTGTAGAGCCAGTGACCAAAGCGTCCTCTGCGTGAACACTCTTGGCCATCTTCTCCCCCCCCCCCTTCTACTTTTAAAACGCTTACACACACACGCGCGTCGCTGTGCCCCCTCTCCAAGATCACGTGACATTCACACGGCCTTGGATAGGCCCCGATGGCTCGTAGCATCCGCTGAAAGCAGCCGAAGCACACCAGCGATCGGGCCACCGCAAGTAACCCCAAAACTGACTTTGTACAAATTTTGAGGGACGAGCTAATCTCCTATAATCTTTTAGAGGGAGAATAGCGACTTCTGCGACACACAAAAAAGAGTCTCGGGGAGAGGGGAGTTCCTCCTTCAGCTCATCTCTCGTAGTGGCCGGAGGCGAGACAGCTACCGTCACTACCTGTCAAGGTAGTGACGGGCATTACAAGCGAGGTTTCAGCGACATCCACCAGGTGCTCTTTGCTAATCGTTTAATTCGTTTTAAAATTCCTTTTCGTGTATTTTTCAACAAGAGATAGGTGTGTCTGATGTGATAATGCTCCATTGAATACGAATAGACAAAAAAATAAGCGCCGAAATTTCGTTTGTAGTACCCTTTTAAAGCGCCGTTATCGTACTTTAAAGGAGCTGTGCAACAATTTCAATGCTTTGCTTAAATAATTGGGAGTTGGTGCCTCCACCGTTCTGAAGTAAAGAGCAAACAACCGCTTCTGCCTACATGTCATAGTTTTTATTTTAAAAATTGACAAAGGTTGAGGTTTTCGGCACTTCTCAACTCCTTCACCATTTTCCGAGTCACGTGTGCTGTGACGTGAATGGGTGACGCGCGGGGTTCCGGTGAAGCTCTCTGAGCCATCAGTGAGCAGCGAGAACTCACCCGCTTGCGACCACGTGACCACGTGCTTGCGCAGCGCGCGATCGACATGGCGAGAGGAGGAAAGTCTCATGTCCGGGTCCGGCCATCCCCGTCCGGCTCTGCCCCCTTTCCCCTCCGGCTTCTGGCGCCTGTTCGCGGTAGCAGATAGAGCTGATGGTTTTGTTGAACTCGTATAGATGGCGCCACTAAAACTCCTTATCATAAAAGTTTTGCGGATGGTACCAGGTTTTTGACGCATTTATATTTACGTTGGAGCGACAAGATTTCTAGAAAAGTTACCTTTTCATCGAGCAAATATCTTCACAACTTACTATCAGTTTACAAGTCCCCCATTGACGTCACGCTACGTGGTTCTCATGGGCGACGCTCGTGGCTGCAGGTCGGGAAATGTTTTAATTTTTGCATCACTATTACGAGGCGGAATCGCAA
The DNA here is from genome assembly GCA_013358835.2 of Ixodes persulcatus. Lineage (NCBI taxonomy): Eukaryota > Metazoa > Arthropoda > Arachnida > Ixodida > Ixodidae > Ixodes > Ixodes persulcatus. The sequence goes on along the minus strand of JABSTQ010009807.1, from coordinate 1,129,372 downwards.
TATTTCGAAGGGAGGTGTGTGTTCCGTCATTTGTGACAAGATAAACAATGTCAAAAGTAGGTTAAAATTCTTTCAACGTTAAAATAGTTGCACAGCTCCTCTAAATATAGAGGGTTTTAGAATAGCGTACGCAAAAGCTTTAAGTACTCAAAGACAAGCGTCGTCGCCAATGCAGCGCATGCGCCGATCGCTAACTGCGTTTACAGCTTTGCGGTGAACGCGGTTACCACAATATATTTATATATATATATATATATATATCTTACTCTAAACCAAAAACTAGTTGTTGTTTTTCGTGTTTTTTTTTTATTACAGCATTTTATAGGTGAAATAAATATTTTTACTGTATCTTGATGTCGTTGCAAGCACGAGATACTTGGATTTTGCGTCGCAGCGAAGAAACGCTATTCTAAATCTCTCTAGCCTAGCGTGCGCCAAGGCAAGCGCTAAATTTAGCGCTAACCTGCTCTAAAATTTTGTACGTGTCTCTAAAACTTCCTAATGAGAGCAAAGAACTCGCCAAAATTGAGGTCGGGCGAGTACGCAGACGACCGACTACACTAGAAGAAAGCCTAGGTTGAAGAGGAGGTTCATCTCAAACCATGGGAACTGTTTGTAATTTAGTGGGAAGTTTTAGAATAACGTACGCAATTTTAGCGCACGCTAGCGCTAAATTTAGCGCTTGCGTTAGCGCAAGAATAGCATTCCTCCACCGCGACGCAAAAGCCCAAGCATCTCGCGCTTGCAACGCCACCAAGATACAGTAACAATTTTTATTTCACACACTAAATGCTGTAACTTGAGAAAAAACAAGTTTTTTGGTCCAGGGTAACATTTTAGATTTGTTTAAACATGAGTATGGCGACGCGAGCGGTCATTTGGTCGTGTCCGCTTGCATCACCTCGGCTGGAAAAGTCTCGTGTACCGATCTTGGCACACCGTACATTCGCCGAGAAATGTTCGCGCGTCGCAAGCATCAAGTTGCCGGTGATCGTTGCCCACATTACTGGGTTTTCCAAACCGAGTGCAATGTCGTCCCGCATTGAAAATCGCAGTCGCCGTCGCCCTCACGACGCCGCCAAAGCGGCCGCAGCCATGGTCCTGGGAGTCCCCATTTTTTAACTGTACTCGTCTTGGCTTTAGCCAACTTCTCATTGCGAATCCTCCTTGGAGGAGCGTAAAGACCAACGTTACTAGAAGAATCAGTCGGGAAACTCACTGTTGAAACCTGGGCCGCTGGCATCCACCGAGACCGAGCTAAATACGACAAAAGCGCCATGCTTATTTTTTGTCTTTACTGTGGTCAGTGCCCCCCCCCCCCCCCCCCCCTGCAGGGCCGGGGGGCGGTGCCCTTGGTATCCCTTGGGTGCCACCGGACAGTGTTTGCCCTGCCCAGTGGCGGCCGTTTCAGAGGGGGGGGGGGGGGCAAAACACATACCTTGCCCCCCCCCCCCCCCCACTCTGAGAACTGGGGAAGCAAGCGCCCCCCTTGCCCCCCCCCCCCCCCCCCGGTTTCTACGCCCATGGTGAGCACGGTATGAGGGAAACGAAGGTTGTTCTTCCACCATGGACTTCTTCTGTTTTTGTCTGAAACATTCATTAGTCACCAACCTTATTGGTAAAAAAAAAAGTTTTCATTTTTATTTCGTGTTTTATTTCGGTAATTGGTTTATACTCATTAATGTGGAGAGTTGGGTCTTTTGACGAAACCCGAGGGGGGAAAAATAGATCGAGACAGCGTCTACTATTTTCGACACTATCCTCCCATGATCTTTATAGGTTTATAGTTTCGTACTATACACTATTTCACCTAGAGTGCCTCAATGTCCTTCTGTTTAGGGTGATGCCATCGTTTGTAGTACCTGATGCCGACAGCACGCGCTCACAGGGAAAATACAAAGAAATCGCAGGAAACAACATGTCGCCGTAGCACAGTCAGCGCCACGAGCGCGTGCAGGGACGCGCTCTTTCACGCGCTTCAGAACAAAAAATAAAAATAAGCGTTCGAAACAAAATGGCCAGATGTCATCACCCCAAGCAAAGCGCACATGAAGGCACCCTAATTTCACCTTATGATGTACCGCAGGAAAGGCTACAAGCGCGAGCTCCTTGTTCTAGGGCACAGCTTGGCGGAACAAGCTCTCGTGCACCAAGGGCAGCTGCCAACGCTATGAGCTCAAGCTTCCAGCTTTCGCTGCGGTACAACATAAGCTGAAACGGAGTATATGCTCCTTTCACCCTTCAGTTGAGACTGCAGCCAAGGCTACAAGCGCGAGCTAGCCTGTGCTCCTGGCTTGGAGACGTGCATTTCCAGCGCGAGCGCTCGTTGTGCGGAAGAACGCTTCAAAGCAGCGACCTGGAGCTCTCGTGCTTGTGGCATTGTCTGCAGTCTCATCTTGAAGGTGAACGGAGTATTATCGCCCTTCTTACTGCGCCAACGAATAGACCTTCTACTAAATGCACCAAGGAGCATCCTACGAGTGTATGCTCCGTTCACCCTTAGGCTGAGACTAGAATCTCCGCCTTCAGCGCGAGCTTTCTGCCCTTCCTAACACAAGTGTGAACGCGCAGGCACGCGTAACCATAGCCTCCTCTATACTGAAAAAGCCTGGCAGATCGCCACGAGAAGCGTCCGCCGAAACCGAAAAGGCAGAGCGGCAGACAACTGATGAGAGGAGAGCCACGTGACGGGCGCCCTGCTGCGGCGAGACTCCGAAACACACTTCTCCCGAGCGATGGAATGTCCGCTCGTGCTCCTCGCGTCCCTCGCGCTACCGCTTCGTTTCTCGTCGGGTTTGAAAACCATGTTTCGGGTCCTCGCCACTGCAAAAGCTGTGCGCTGACGACCTGGTTCCCCGAGAAATGCTCTGTGCTACCAGATCCTTGCGCTCCAAATCTGCAAACGGGCACTCTATGACTCCGTCGTCGAACTGCTAGGCCTTCTGAGTATACAGGAGGCTATGGCGCAACCAAATCGCTGCAGAAGCCAGCGAGCTCGCGCTGAAGGCGGAGATTCTAGCGTCGGCTTAAGGGTCAACGAGGTCTACCCCCTATTGTTTTTTTTTTTTTCTTTTTCGAATCTGCCAATAAGAGTTTGGAGTTCTGACATCATTGGAACCCCTGTGCAAGAAGCAGACGGGCTTCCGCTCCGCATAGAACATTTTCTTGTAGTCTCGTCCCCAGCTACCTCATAGTCATATACGGTATCGGCGACGAAAAAATAATAAAACGTTTCTGCCTGTTAATAGTAAAAAAATAGAGGGGAGGCAAAACGAGAATGTTTATAACAGTTACGTTTTATCTTAAATGCCTTCTATTGGCATGGCGACTGCAAAACAATGTTTTTTCCCATACTGGAAGTTACGACAATTTAAGATGGCGGCGCCCTTGTGAAAAAATCTATAGAACAGCGTCTCAGCTATGACTGGATGAAGGAAAGCACTGCAACGGCTGGGGCGTGCTAAAAAGAATTGGGGTGTGTGTATGTTTATGCAGCCTAGAACTTGGTCTGCCTCAACGGGCGACGAGTCTCCCAGCTGTAGATGAGAAAGTTAGCCAGAGCAGTACAACCGCTAGCCTGGGGTCTTTGGCGTGCATCACGCAGTAGTGATACACGACCGCACGCCGGGACGAGATCAAAACGGGCAGGGGTGGGGATTGGACCCAGCATTCCTGAGTTCTGCAGCGCGAGCTTTCACTCCGCGTGCTCTGAGCTGGTGTGCGCAAGCCCACATGGCCACCGATCCTCCCGTGTACTCCTGGGTAGCTAAACTCGTGGAGCAAAACATTCTTCGCTTTCTGACGTAGCGGGGGGTGTGACCAAAAGAACGCCGCAAAGTTTCCTCCTCCCTGCGCGCGCTCAACTTCGCAACTTTTGACGAAAAATCCCCCGCGATCCCATATAGGCGGTGCACGAGAGCACGAGACAGCGCGGGGAGGCGAGCGTTCACGCCGCTCGCTGTACGTTGTCTTTGAGCTCTCTGGCGCCGACAATCCCGTCATGCCTCGCCCAGGCAAGGAGCGAGAGCAGACGACAAGAGTTCGTCTGCTACAATGCGGCATTAGCACAGCGGAACTGAAAGAAAAAGTGGGTTTTCTGCTCGAACTCGCGTCCCGCGGACCACAAACTCAAACGCGAGCTTGAATTGTAACCGTCTGATATTTCACGAAGGGAGGAATCGACGACCCGTGTTTTATTTGCAAAATTTGAGTCGTTTTGTTGCCGTACAGACGCTGAAACCTACCAGTGTGTAATGAAAGGCCCAGGACAAACACAGAGGCCGCGAGATCTCGCATCATCTGTGTGCGGGTGAAAAGTGGAACATTTTTTGACAAAGCTCCCACAGCAGAAACCTGTGACGCATTCACTCAGCGTCCGGGAAGGCTAAACATGGAGACGTTGCCGGAGGCTCAAAAAAAGTCATATATGAACGGCAGCTATCTTGCCCCGTCGTATTTTGTTTTGAGAAAGCTCTCGTTCTCAATGCCCTCACCAGGGAAATAAAAAGTCTTACGAAACGTATTGCTAGATGTTCCAAAGAACTATATTTAAGCCGTATCCTTTCAGTGGTTCACTCATAATACTATACTTAAAACGAAGCAAGCTCTTGCGCGTACAGTGCCATCAATTCGCCACTTTCACGACCTATATATGGGGCGCAGTGGTGCCTATCAAAATGGCTGTCATCTGGATGATCGTCGTAAAACAGCGGTACGAGGCTGGGTCTGCTACGAGTAAGTAATTCTAGTTTTACTATATACGAGCAGTATTAGAGCCTTACGTTATTTTTTCACGTCAGGAAGGTGTAGGCAAGCCCATTTATTATGCGGCCAATCATCCAGGAGCTAGGGAGCGCGATTCTCACAACGCGGTACCACCATCGCTGAAAGTTGCGAATTTTCTCAAGTGTATGCTGTTTTGTAGTCAGCTGGTTTCGGAAACTTACGCCGTCTGTAGATATCTCTGACAGCCGAGTTCCTTCATGGGAAGTCATCGCAAATATAAGTTACACGTTGCGGCAACCAACGTTTATAGATAAACGATGGCAGCGACTGCGCTCTCGCATTCCCACCCATCACGTCGAACAAAAAGGCGCTAGTTTCGGTTTGAGGTCGGTACTTTTCTAGAACATCTATGGCGACAGCATCAGTCTGCAGTCGGTGCATTCGGCAAGTTCGTTCGGGGCCTGTTCTCCGTGCAGCACTCCGCGGGTGCAATGCATTAGAATTCTCACAGTGCAAGTCTGGATCGCGGATCGGGAGCCCGTCACTGGCCTCACCGGCGGCCATTGCTTGACAACAGGCAATACGCCGCGTCCTGTCTAGTTCTCTCTTCGTTTTCGTCCTTGTTGTTTTGGCGCATTACACCATGAGGCAATGCACACAAGTCTGAGGGAGAAACACGCAAAATTGGAAGCTTGTACGCGGTGCTCGAGGGCGAGCATTTTATGACGTGCTGCGATGATTATATTGGGTTCTTGGAGATCAAATAGACATTCGTGAAACGTTCGAACATCGATTTAAAAAAAAAAAAATGGGCCGGAGCACCACCGGTATTACCGACGTCGCTTGCTTCGGTTGCTAAATAAATGGCACGTTCAGCAACTGAACGGCACGCTCCGAGTTTCAGTTTGTCACGGTAGCCCTCACAGCAGTTCAAAGAAAAAGCTTTCATCATGAAGTACTATGTACAAGCGGTTAAAACGATGCGAATGTCCCCAGTAAAGGCCTTCTAACTTATCGTTTTCTGAGCTTTGAGGACTCCGAAATCACGGATGATTCCACAATAACTCTCGGAAGCCCTTGTCTCATTAAACACATCACAGTTAACGCCCAACAAAGCCGCCCTCGACCCTCAACCACACATCATTTATTTAAACAAGATTGGTATTCTAACGTGTTTAATATTCTTGCCCACAATATTAACTGTTATTTGCGGAAACACGATAGAAGTTTCATGATCGAGAACAACCTACTAACGTAATAAAATTGAGTTTTCCCGTTTCTCCTATAGCATGCATTAGATCGTGTCAAGCGATGACTGCCGGTGGTGCCGCTCGATCCCAGCAATACAGGCCTCTATCCACGATCCAGCCTCCTAAGAGATCAGTGGTGCCAGTGCTATTAGACATAAATCGTTTATTTGCATCGGTACACCCATACCTGCCGGATGTCGGGACGAGGCGCAAAACCGTACATCCGGCCAATATTGAAGCCGGTTTTCGGCCGAAGTTGCCTCGATACTCGCCAAGAAGCAACGTGCTGTTTCGGCGACTTGTTTGTGTAATTTATTTGTTCAGTCATACCATTGGGTCCCGGGCCACTGTGTACACCCCAAAAAAAGAAATGTACTGTGGTAATTACACCTTGACGAGAAGCATGCACGTAGCCAGGATTTTGTTTAAAGGGATTATCCGGTCAAATTTCGTATTCATGAAAACATTTAGACCTCATTGTCAATGGCTGTAATGGCATCTTCCACGACAAATCTGAATTTTGTGTGCTTCCCTGGAGGAGTAATTGTATTTTAACCCAAGCGTGCATAAACGGCGTTTTCCTCTTCCACCTTCAGGGAAGCGGAGTTTCTGAGGTAACATCAGGCAAAGAACGCGCCGAACTGAAGGGCACTTCGAATTTTGTCCTCCGCGTGAGCGGTACGACGTGGTTCACCCTCACTGCTGCGCTAGATTTTTTTTTTTTTTTGTAGAATGAAAGGGTATTTTCGTTGTGCGGTTGTCACGCTCCACACTTCTCCGCGACATTTACAGTGGCGAGTAATATGGAATGCTGCGGTGCGTCGGGAGCACTGTGTTCCCACGGAGGAATGAGGCATAGGATATGACAATTGCAAGACTGGTGTGACGTCACGTCAGGCATGGGAGTGCAGCCGTTGATACTTGCGAAATTCGGCATGGAGTTTCGTTCAACTATCCGTCCTTGATTACACTAAATTGGGGTGTCGTTTAATGGAATAAAAATGGCCTATGTTAATCATTAGGCTCCCACCAGGTAACCATCACGAAATCTCAAGAACTTCCGGACAATCCCTTTAAAGGGGGGGGGGGGGGGCGCCCATGACAAAGTGCTCTATGAGGGGGAGGGGAGAGAGGAGGCCCCAGCAAAATGGAAGATTTCGGGGGGGGGGGGCGGGTTTTATGCCCCCCCCCCCCCCCCCGGGCTACGTGCCTGAGGAGAAGGGTATTGTAGTTTTACATCTTTATAAAAAGGGGTAGTGCATTATCACACGTTTTAAGAAACGTGTTTAAAAAATCACACATTTTTAAAGGTGTGAGGTTTACATTTTTTTTAGAAGGTCTATTGCTACACTTCTTAGGGTGTTGGTTATGGGACACCCCACTTACATGTATAAAGGTGCGAAAATGTTTAATGTGTAAATACCTCTAACGGAAGAAAATCTCTTTCATGTGATTACATCGCGTGCCGATGAAACGATCTGTCGATGACACGTCGTTCGATGAACTGATTTGACCGCCAATGAGTGACGACCGCCAGTAGAATTTCGGGGAAATAATTCTGCCGGCTGCCGGCAGACTCAACCCTACCCAACAATTATCCCGGTTCTTGTTTGTTTTCCAACATTCTGAATTGTATACCAGCTTATTAGTACCTCTTCGGATACAGAACAAAAAAAAATGGCAGCCGCAAAAACTCTGACAGCCCGGCTCACAGTCATGTGGGAGACTGACAGGTGCTCGTCAGTCGCCACCATGCCTTGAAAGCTACCGGTTCCGAAGAGCCGGAGCGCGCAGAGAACTTGTGGTTCCACGGTCATGGTAGACGCGATTGTCCGCCGCCTCGAAGTCCGGGCGCCGAACGAAGCTCGTCGCAGAGTCAACGCACAACGGCTTTCGATAGCCGGTGCTGTCACCGAAAGTCGTCGTCGGGGAGTTGAAAGGCCCGGTGGTCTCGGTAGCGACGCCGACGGTGGCGGAAGATAAGCTCGGCCGCAGCGTACGGCACCGTTATGTTGACCAAGTTTAACTTCGTTTAACTAATCTCGAGCTCAAACCACGGCTCTCTCAAAGTTCGGAAACGTCACTTTGACGTCAGCGACAACTTCGACAAACGAGGTTTTTAATCACTTTTTTTTACACAAACTTTAGAGGGATCTGGAGCGTCAGCAGGTCGCCTAGGGACAATCTGCAAAGCATTAATTTTAGCTTGGCGTAGGGAAGTAGGGACAAACGGGCGCTACGTCATCCGCGAAGCCGTTCAATCAGCGGGCTCCTTGCGCCCCTCACGCGCCGCACGCGCGCCTCGATGAACTTTGCTACATTATGCCTCTCTCAAAGAAATCAGCGTTCGAATGATTGACACCTAGCTCGGCGCGACGTCAGCGTCGCGAGGGTCCAATTAGCGCGTTTCGCAAACTTCGGGCACAAAGTTGTGCTCGACGAGTTTAGCGACCATGGCTGCTTGGTTAGTTTAGCAAAACGTTTCGATCTGGATGAGCGTCGTACCGGCGTGCGGTCGTGTATCACTCCTGCGTGATGACGTTAGATACCCTAGGCTAGCGGTTGTACTGCACTGGCTAAATTTCTCATCTACAGCTGAGACACCAGACGCCCACTAAGGCAGAATAAGTTCTGGCTCTATAAACATACCTACAACACAATCGTTACAATTGTTTCTATTAAACGTACACCCGAGCGCATTGTTGGGCATGCAGTACGCATGCCCAACAATGCGTACTGCATGCACCAGACTCCAACAATTTGGAGTCTGGTGCATCGAGTAGAAATGCTTCAAACATTACTGATTACGAACGTCATATCGCATCTAGCACAGAAAGTTAGATTTTTATCTTTCCAACTACGTAATTAGAAATAAACAACTTGATACAAAAACTAAAGAATAATAGTGCTTGCGGTGAAGATGGCATAAAAGATAGACCTATAAAATCAGTTGCCAACTTGATTAGCCAACCACCATCCCATATATGTAACCTAGTCTTGGGCACAAGTGTATTCCCAGGTAAATTAAAAATTGTTAGGGTATCAGTAATTCATAAAGGAAGGGATAAAATGATTTAAACAACTGTAAAGATTAACGAGGGCTCCGGGGGTGTTCCGTTAGCGCCAGGGAGACTTGGCTGGTGGGAAAGCTTTGGCGTAAGCACTTCCCGTGGTGGGAGACCTCGAGAGACAGGCTACTTTACGACGCGAGGTTCGGAACGCGCGTTTTCTGCCGAGGGAATCGGATCGTGCGTTTCAGGCCGGGAAAACGCGGTGGCTCTGTCCGGCACCGTTTACACAACGCGTTTACATCGGTGTAGTCTTTCTCGCCCGCGTGTGGGGGGTCACGGCAGAACGACAACGTCAGACCGCGTCTGGCAGAATGAATGACGGGGTGGCTCACTTAGTCGGCGCTATCCACACCGGGTCGGCTGTCTGCTTCGCATTGCGAGAAATGGTTTTGCTTACATCCGAGCCCGCCCGACCTTTGGCCGTGAGATGTACGCAGACCGCGGGTTCTCAAGCGGGAATATAAGCAATTGCCCCATGGCGAGAACGGACCAACGAGTGACTTTGAGGGGAAACTCAGCAAGTGAGTTTAGTTTGTGCTGGGGCTTGAGAGCTGACGCTCCGTAATCGAGTCAGGTCGTGGGATTCCGAGGGACTTTTGTAATCGGGACGTAATCCCACGAGCCAGCCAACTCCCGAACTTGGATAAGCTAACACCCAACCACCTCCTTCCCAACCCCGTACAGGGGAAGTTACCCTTTTGCAGTATTGTTTCTCTTTGTATTTTCATTCGCCGCAAAATTATTAAATTGTTTATTGAAAAGTAACTAAAAGTTCAACTGAATTAGTCGTCGACGGCGAAGGGAAGCCACTTCGTCTCCGGCAAGACCCGCCCAGCTTCCCACAACGAAGTCCTGTCACCCCACCCGGACCCGGCAACCCGGACGGCGTAAGGTGACCGAGCGAAAGAACCCGTACTACAACTATAAACCAATTTCTGTTCTGCCAGTTTTTTTCGAAAATTATAAGTTATCAATGAACGATTCTCAAACTACTTCAAAAAGACAAATCTTATATGAGAACATCAGTACGGCTTCCAGAAGCAAAAGATGGCGGAAATGGCCTTGTTAAGTATAAAAGATAAAATAATTGCTAATTTTGAACACTAACTGTATACAGTAGGCGTATTCATTGACTTAAAAAAAGCGTTCGATTTAATCAAGCACGATATTTAATTGGGAAAACTTCATAGATGTGGGATTAGAGGGAATTCGCTAAGCCTAATAAATAGTTATTTATCTAATCGATTGCATTATACAGACGTTAGTAACGCGAAGTCGAATATGGATAAAATAAAGTACGGTGTCCCGCAGGGCTCTATCCTTGGCCCGCTGTTATATTTAGTGTTTATCAACGACATAACTAACGTACCGCTCTCTGGAGATATAATTCTTTACGCTGATGACACTAATATATGTTTTTCTGAGTTAAACCTCCAAGGGATTGAGCACCATACCAATGCGTGGCTCAGAAATGTATCGTTATGGTTCTTCATAACAAATAAGCTAGAATTAAATACTAAAAAAACTAGGTATATTATTTTTAGACCACGCAACAAATGTGTCGAGAAAGAAATCCTCATACAATATCACGGCGAAATTATTGAACGGGTTGTTTCGCAGAAATTTCTTGGCGTTTTGTTTCACGAAAACTTAAGCTGGTCTCTTCATGTAGACAAACTAAGAACGGGGATCTTGCGCTCCCTTGCTCTTATCTGTAGAGTTAGGCATTTGTTGCCACGTTGAATAAAGAAACAGTCACACTACGGATTTGTTCATTCTCGCTTTAACTACTGCCTACTTGTATGGGTAACAACAAAAAGAAATATAGACAGCATATACACACTGCAAAAGCAAGTCTTGCGTTTAATAGGAAATGCACCGTACAGGAGTCATACTGCTCCACTTTTCAGAAAGCACAAGTTATTAACATTGCAAAATGTTATAAAAAAGAAATTATCTTTAATCATCTATAATCAAAGAAAGTCCGAACCAACAGCCTTCTTTCAACAGCACGTTTGGAGAGAACATACTTACAATCTTAGATGCACCAACTACGCAAGAGGAAAGGTACGCACAAACTACGGAAACCAGAAACTATCTAAGCAAATACCCATCTTTCTAAATGACCCTTCTGATCTGATGGCTGTAATTGAAGACAGTGTATCAATTCAGGCTTTAAAAATAAACATTTATATGGACTTTCTGCCATTTCAGGAGTGACTGCTTTCTCAGTTTTTTTTTTCCTTTTTGGAGTGCTATGATGTGTGCTGTGTCGTGTTTTATGTTTTTTTTTTATCAAAGCATGTTATTTGTTATTTTCTTGAACTTTATTCACTGCTATCCCGTGTGCATTGTTATGTTCATGCTTTTCATGTAGTTGTTTACGTTTCGCAAGTTTTCCTTTCTCTGTCTCCGTGTGTGCCACTCTGAGTGATGTGCCGGGGGGGTGGGGGGGAGTCGACGCCTCGCCAGGCATTTTTAATTGCCTTTTGCGACGGCACCCTAGACAACTGTTTGATGTATGTTGTCTGAATAAAAACATTGAATTGAGATGCTCGACCTTTTTATAAGTGTAGCGGAAACAGTCGCACTGAAAGCGGTCATGTTAACTTCGACAGCAATACCCGAGTTGAGTGGTTCTGCCTCGCGCGTGCGTTTAATTGCGAAAGGAAACTGGGTTATTTTATTCCCTTCCATGGGTATAAATGGACCAAGCGGATATTGTTTATAGAGAGTGTGCCCCGCGTCCTGCCCTTTTGGCTCTTCAACCCTCGAAGGGATTTTATTAGACAGGTCCAGGAGAAGGCACTGCCCTCATTCTAGGGTTAGTGAACGTGCACAAGGTCAAGAAAAGGAAAGAAAGACTAAGTGCCATGACCTATGCCTTTCCTGCCGTAATTTTATTATATATTTCAGGACACATCCGGTTTTCTGGAAGACGAAAGAAAAATATTCAGTCATAAAAAGAGCTGCTGAACTTCAAGGCGCTGTGAGCTACGCATGTAGATTCTGTTCGTATATTTATATAGATGTAATTGCATAGGAACTCTCGGAAATAAACGAGAACGGAGAGTGAAAGAGAGAGAGAAAGAAAGTTCGAATAAAAAGAAAGAAAACTGAAATGTCATAGCACCGCGGCGAATAGGTCACCTTTAGGTTGCGGGAGGGGAGAGGGAAAGATATAGTGTAGAGGTAAGATTATAAGAGAAAAACACGGTAAATTAATTTTTCTTTGTGTTTATTGATAAATATACTCTGCATCACGGGCCAACGAAATGTAGAAAAAAAAAAAAAACGAATTGCGAAGGTTGGGACTTATCGATAATATACGAGAGTTAGGAGTACACCATAGCCCCCTACAGATTTAAGATGCCTGCATGCCCGTTCACGGCGGGAACAATGGTCGTACACAGTCATGTCTCGTTCCGGCCCTCGCCGCCGGACGCGATTGGTTAAGTTCGAAGCTTTGGCTAGGTGGCGCAAGCCGCCGCCCGATTAAGAAGGTTCAACCGTGTCCTTTCATCCATTCATTGATTTATGGCGCCGAGTGTGACCCGTTGCCATAAATGCAGTTCTGTGCACGAACCCGCATGTCCGAACATGGCTAAACGTATGGTGTTTGAAACGCGTCTTTGACTGGTATGTTTGCCACCTCCTGAAATGTGGTCCCTCGATTTCCGCCTAACGACGTCACGGCGTCCGCGTCACGCTGTTGCCTGCTGCGATCCTGCTGGCGGCACAGCAGCACAGGTAAATGTGGCAGACGCCTGTTTAGCTGCAGGTCCCTCTGCAGCCAGACAGACAGCCAGCGGACACCAGAGCAAACGCGACAGGGAACGCCACGACGACAGCAACGCTTGCGTCTGCAGGGCAAGCAGTGTGGCACCTCAATGCGACTAGATATTGAGCGAGAGAACAAACGAGAGCGCTAAGGAGAACGTCAGAACGCCGATCTCTGATTGGAATGATGAGCGGACAGACGGAAAACTAGCTGCCTTTGTCTGCAGAGATGTGACATCGCGGGCGAAGCATTGCCCAGATCTTATTTTTTAGGCCTAATATTTGCCATTTCACAAAAACGAAACATATCCTCATTAAAAAAAAAAAAAAATTGTATGTTGTTTGTTTGTTTCTTTTAATTTTTTTTTACAAAGAACAACGTCACCCTTAGGGCCTTTAGGTGTTTATGTACAAAAAAAAGGGGGGGGGGGGCGAAGGCGACCTCCATAAACCCGCTTCTGCGAGCACATCTACTCAACCGAGCGGATCTGTTGTAAGCTGCAACTCCACCGTGCATGACGTTTTGTTCCTTTTGTGGCGCTTTAAAACTTGTTTTCTAGGTACCCTAGAGTAGTAAAGTTTATATCAAATAAAAAAAAACAGAAAAAAACGTCTTTCGACTGTACTTTAATATTTTGATATTACAATTATTTTTAGTTGTTAGTTGTTTACTCAGATTTTAATAGAAAACTATCTCTAATGTTGAAAAAAAAAAAAATGTCTCGAGTTATAACGTCCCATCGTCCACGATAGCTTACGTTAACGGTCGGTTTGACATAATGAATTGAAAATGTAGGCAGCGAACTCCACAAATATTGTATATTTTAAAATAAAAAATAAAGTTCGAAATTGTATTACTTTATAGTGTTATAAAAATGGAATCATGTCAAATTATTAAAATTACGAGACATTAAATTAAGAAAGCATACTTCGATAATAGATTTTACAGAGCTTCCATATCGATATATTACACGTGAAGTATGTTATTAGACCTCACACTTATCCCATTCAGTTACGGCAAGTTGCACTTTCTGAATATAAATATACCGATGGCGACACGTGTTCAAGAATATCTTCATGTACATTTACCGTCGTGTGCCGCTTGGAACGCCACGTCAAAAAGCAGAAAAAACGCCAGATGCTAGGATGTCAGATGCCTGGATGCCCGCAGTGAGCGAGCCAGAGATGTCAGAACAACAAGCGCGAGGGTGCGGATGCACTACAGCTGTTTTTGCGCGCGTTCTACTGTGCGTTCGTACACATGCCTGGCGCGATCCAAATGAAATGGGCGCCATGCAAAGGATTCCGCCAGTTGGGATTCCGCAACGTATGCAAAAACAATCGAATATTTTTTTTATCAATTGCAGAAATCATTTTCGCAATCGAACTATGCTTGTCGGAGTGGTTCGACAATATTTTGTTTAACAACCCCCTCGGTGGTTTTTAAGTTGCAATGATATTAAAACAAAACACAAAACTTTAAAACGTCTCAGTGGCTTTGAGCCAAAGCGCTGTCCTATGAATCCCTATGTGCAGGGTTTGAATACCGATCGAGGTGCCCACAATCTGACGGAGGCCAACCTGAGATTTCGGTTGCACGTCAAAAGATCTCCAGTTGGTCGAAACAAAACCGCAATTTCTTCTTTTTTTTTTTTTTTTTTTTTTTTTTTTTTTACAGCGAAGCTGTTATGTGATAGGTTCTGTAAAAAAAATGCATCCATGGATGCTAACAAGAAACTCCCGTTTAAACGGCGCTCCTTTGTTCCGATTGGTCGTGGTAAGTATAAATAAATAGAGGGGGTAACCCGCGTGAGTCAGCCTTCTTTGGAATTATTATATAGTGAGGTCCTGATCCCTTGTTATCATCTATGATCACCGACTTATCTCAGCTTGGAGTGCTCTGTGACGAGGCTGAGGGCAGAATGTGCCGATCTAACCTTTTCTTTCGCTTCCGAAATGCTGGTAAAGATACTTGAGCTCAATAAAAAAAAAAAAAAAAAAAAAAAAAAAAAACTGTCCTCCAGGTGTGCCTCGAAAAATTGGGTTTAGAACTTGCCCATAAGTGAACTTAAGGCAATGATCACTGTAGTCACTAAGAATTAAATAAATGCTATTAAACAACGAAGTCGTGTACGTGTCTTCATTGGGTGGCATTCAAAACGCCGAAAATCAAAATGCCGAGTTATTGGAATGCCGAAATTTAAAACACCGAAAATTCGAAAAGCCGAAGATACAAAAATTCGAAAATTCAAAAAGACGAGAAGTCAAACCATCGAAACATCAAAATGCTGGCATCACCTAATTATAGTGGAAGATAAAGTTTCTTAGCAAGATAAATTTTCTTGGCAATGTGATCAAAGTTAGGGGCAACGTTACTAAAACACTCAGTTGGGAAACTGCCATAGAGACCGCCTCCAAAAACTGTCTCCGATCTGTCCACCAGCACCGAGCTAATGACGTACACAACGCCACCACTTTTCCCGCAGCGGCCATTCGAGGAACCGCACGTCACTTCTATTTGGGCTTTAATCGGCCATTTTGGGGCCAGAACAGATACTGTGGAAGAGGTAACAGGAGCGCCACCCCCGTCTCCCCTGCGGACGCGCCGCATCTTGCTACCCCAAGTTAAAATGCACCTAGGTCGGGACGCGCCACCTGAAAGGACCGGTGAGGCATGGTTTTATAAAAACAATATTAATTGTGCCACAAAACCTTGCAAACTAAAGATTTTAAAAACATCACTTGCTCCTCATTTTGTACTGATCTCCAATAAAAGTTACTACAAAAAGAGTCTTTTCTGTTTGTTTTTTCGCAAAAACATGCTTTCTAAAAGCTCAAGGTGACCACAGTACAGACAAATGACAAAGAGTGGCGCTGTTGTCGCATTGAGCTCGGTCTCGGTGGACGCTAGCGGCCCAGGTTTCGACGGCGAGTTTCCCAACTGAGTGTTTTAGTAACGTTGGTTAGGGGAGAGGTTCCGCCGGCCGATGTGCACGCGCTTTCGCCTCTTTTCTAATTAGCCCCGTGCGCGACCGAAAGCGTCGCTGTGGTCGGCCTTCCACAATTGGCCGAACGCTGACTATGACGTCGGAAAGGGGATTTATCATCGACGGAAATAAGAGGAATGAAAGAACTTTAATTTTGACGGTGTTGGCAGTGTTCCTTTGAGAGCGCAATGATTTCAAGCTTCCACCATGCTATTTACAAACACCATCGAACTTGTTGTTTGCAAGGTAATGACGTCACAAGGGGGAACCACAGGAGGGCGCCACCAAAACATCTCGCCGCTAATAACCACCTTCGCATGGTTCAAGCCCTCAAAAAAGGAAGAAAATATTTCTGCACATCTGGTCGCATAGCAGAGCGATTCCTTGTTTTTTTTTTTTTTGCATTTCAGACAGATAAGTTGTGTGCAATTTCTCGAAGAAAGATTAGAACGTCGACATTGTCCCTTTTGCCCAGAGCAGCTGCCGAACGATTTTCGCGCAACTTTTGCTTCTTGCTTCGTGGACGGCGGGGTTGTCTTCTGATCGCTTCCACGATGTCGTCTTCGACTCTAGCTTGCACCTTTATCATGGTGGTGATGAGCCGGAAGACGCTTACGTGGTGTTTGCCAACCAATATCTTCCATCGTCGGTGTCATGCCTCATTGGCGTTGTTGCCCCTTGGAAATCCGTTCTGAGCGAGGGCAAGGACATTCCAGAGGGATGGCGGGAATACCGGTGGACTTCGTATGATCACGGTGGTGTTACCTCCTGCAATACGGCGGCGTGATTTCCCAAGAAGGTAGTTGTCCTCCCACCATCGCAGCAGGCTAGAGGCTTGTGGGATGAGTGGTTTCAAGGGCGCATAGGCATCTCGTAGTTCTTCGGTGGGCAAGAACAAAATAGCTGCAAGCTGCTTCACCTTGATGGCTTCGCCATCAAGGTGAAGCAGGCAGCATCAAGGTGATGCAGATTGCAGTTCTTTTCGTGATCTGGCGGAAAACGAGCAAGTGGTAGTCACAAAGCGCGTCATTTCTTTTTCACGTGGTTTTCGGCGTTGTTTTTTTCTGCTGACCAATAAGAGCTGTCCTGTCCGACTGATATGCCTAGCTTTACGACAGATAGAAAAATACAAAATTTTACATCAGTTTAATCTACTCATACTGGTGCCTTTGCAGAACGAGTTAAACAGGCTCGTGTCAGTGGAAAGTGATCCGACGGAAAACGAACAAGTGGTAGTCACAAAGCGCGTCATTTCTTTTTCACCTGGTTCTCGGCGTTATGCCTTTTTTGCATTTTGATTATTCGGCATTTTGATTTTTCGACATTTCAATTTTTGGGCATTTCAATTTTTGGGCATTTCAATTTTTGGGCATTTCAATTTTCGGCGTACTGACGTTCGACCTTATCATAATTCAGCCTCTTGATTTTCGGCGTTTTGATAGGGACCCGTCTTTATTGCAATCATATGTAAATCGTATAGATGTCGTATATACTCTATTTCGCCTTATGATGTACCGCAGAGAAGGCTACGAGCGCGAGCTCCTTGCTCTAGGGCACGTCTCGGCGGCACAAGCTCTCATGCACTAAGGGCTGCTGCCAACACTATGAGCTCGCGCTTCTCGCCTTTGCAAGCAAGCAAATTGTTCTGTGTATGTTTATACAGCCGGAAGTTAGTCTGCCTCAGTGGGCGTCTGGTGTCTCAGCTGTAGACGGGCAATTTAGCCAGTGCGGTACAACCACTAGCCTGGGGTCTTTAACGTGCACCACGCAGTAGTGATACACGACCCGCACGCCGGTACGATGCTCATCCAGATCGAAACGGGCAGGGGTGGGGCTCGAACCCAGGATTCCTGGGTTCTGCAGCGCGAGCTTTCGCTCCACGCGCGTCAAGCTGGGTGTGCGCTTTAGCCCACTCGGCCACCGATCCTTTTTTTTTTCTTTATTGCATGGTAGTTACAGCACCTTTGCTGCGGTACAACATAAGGTGAAACGGAGTTTAGTTGTCGTAAAGTTGTCGTAAAGATAACAGCGTCGCTGGCCCTATATCTTCATGTGAAGTAAATGGGCTCTACAATAGACCCTTTCCGAAATTTAGTCTGGCCACTTTGATCACTATTATCATCTGTGGAACGGCATCTGTACCCTACCAATGGCGGCCTTCTTGTGACTGAAAAATTAAGACGTTGAAGATGCTCCTAAGGTGTATCCACACGACGGACCGGGCCGCGGACCGATTGATCACGTGATGCGCGGCCCGCGGGCCGCCCGACTGCAATGAGCATCCACACGGCGGACCAAAAGAGCAGACGACAGAGCGAACGGGCCGGTCTAATCCTCGACCCCACAGCTCCGCCAAACGCATGCAGCGAGCTGCTTTGAGGCTACTTGTAAGGAGCCAAGATGGAGGTTGAACAAAAGAGACGTTTGGCCGCGGTGGCCCTTGCGTTGACTATTGAAGACGAGGAGGACTTAAGTGAACCGAAAAGGGCAATCCCACAGAGCGGGGAATTGTTCCACGAGCGCGATGAAGTAAAAAGTTGCATCGTCGCACCATGCCGCCATGTCGCCCGCACAACAAAAGGTTCTTCCTCGTCTTCAGCAGTTGGCGCCAAAAAAAAAACGACTTTGGATTTGGATTCCAATCCAAACAACAAAAGTCAGCTTGTTGCCAGACTTAGCGCTTCAATTATACTAAAAACGCCGAGGTCCGCCGCCAAGGTCCGGGCGATAAAAGTCGCTTGGCATTTCTTGGAAGCGCGGGCCACGGACCGCCGGCGGACCTCAAAGACCGGTGACGTGAGATCACGTGATGCGCGGCCCGCGGACCAAAACAGCAATTTGGTCCGTCACACGACGGACCGGGTCGCGGACCGATTGATCACGTGATGCGCGGCCCGCGGGCCGCCCGGCTGCAATGAGCATCCACACGGCGGACCAAAAGAGCAGACGACAGAGCGAACGGGCCGGTCTAACCCTCGACCTCACAGCTCCGCCCAACGCATGCAGCGAGCTGCTTTGAGGTTATTTGTAAGGAGCCAAGATGGAGGTTGAACGAAAGAGACGTTTGGCCGCGGTAGCCCTGGCGTTGACTATTGAGGACGAGGAAGACTTAAGTGAACCGAAAAGGGCAATCCCACAGAGCGGGGAGTTGCTCCACGAGCGCGATGGAGTAAAAAGTTGCATCATCGCACCATGCCGCCATCGTCGCACAACAAAAAGTTCGTCTTCTTCGTCTTCAACAGTTGGCGCCAAAAGAAAACGACTTTGGATTTGGATTCCAATCCAAAAAACAAAAGTCAGTTTGTTGCCAGACTTAGCGCTTCAATTATACTAAAAACGCCGCGGTCCGCCGCCAAGGTCCGGCCGAGAAAAGTCGCTTGGCATTTCTCAGAAGCGCGGGCCGCGGACCGCCGGCGGACCTCGAAAACCGGTGACATAAGATCACGTGATGCGCGGCCCGCGGACCAAAACAGCAATTTGGTCCGTCGTGTGGATACACATTTAAGCGGATCTTGCGAGGCCTGTACATTCGAGGGGTCAGTACGACGCGACGTGGGAAAGGAACACCAGAGCTACGTAAGCGTTTATTTCTACTAACTCAGATTCAGTCAATCTGTGGGCGGCACACAATCGGCTTTAAATGGATGCTGAACCAAACATTTCAGTGTCTATAATAAGTGGCGCACGATCTTCCCACGAGCCAGCAGCCCTTGGTGTGCGCTAGCACACGCAACGAAATTGACGTCATCATACCCCGTGAATGGATGAATGGGCGTGAATGGGAGTATGATGACGTCAATTTCGTTGCGAGTGCTCGCGCACACCGGCGGCTGCTGGCTCGTGAAAAGATCGTGCGCCCCTTATTATAGACACTGAAATGTTTGGTTCAGCATCCCTTTAAAGGGGTAGGGAAACAAAATTTCAGCGCTCATTTTCTTGCTTGAATGTGTTGCATGTTGCACCATAACCTCAAAAACACAAGTCTTTCGTTGAAAGGCACAAGAAAACTAATTTTAAAGCTAAATAAACGATCTTCCAATGTGCACCTGGTGGATGCATGCGGAGCTTATTTGGGAAGTAGTCTAGCAACGTTGTGGAATCTGCTACGTAGTCGTGACGTAGCAGATTCCTCTGGAGCAGCGCCGCTCTTTGGAAGTACGCGTTAACTGTTTAAAGTCACCTCGGCCTGAACGTGTTTGCCCCTTTTCGAATGAATGCGAAAGCTTGATAATGTGGATGCTTGGGCAAGTTGGTAATTCATGCTTGGATGGAACAGCGCGGATGAACAGTCACACTCACATGCACACAAGAAGCAAACAGACTCGCAGCGCTGACTTTCAACTCAGTTCTATATTTCTTCTTCCTCAAATCTTCAACTTCTTCACCTTTGCCGTTAATGAGAACAATTTAAATGTTTACACACCAGAGACCAAATAGCCAATACACATTAAAAATAACTAATAATTAAATAAATCATGCAAAGACAACTAAAGAAAATAATACTAAAAATTGAAAATTAAAAATTAAATTTAAAAAATAATAAAGCGAAAAATTTCTCATCACTATTGGTGCTTTGATGATATCTCTAGATAAACCAATTCCTTCTTTGACAAAGCTTCTTTGACAAAGCCAGGTTGGACAAACAATGTGTTAAGGCCGGTTCAGACACTTGCGTTTGAGTGCGTTTGACTGCGTTGCGGCAAGAACCGAAAGCGAGTCACCGGCATATCTGTGCTCCGTATGAAGCGTGGAATCCAATTCAAAGAATCTTCTTGGCACGCGATATAAGCAGCAGGGATGTCCTGGTTTCTGGCTTCCGCAACGCAGTCAAACGCAGTCAAACGCAACTGTCTGAACCAGGCTTTAGTGTATCATCCGTAGCTTTGTCAAACAAGGAATTGGTTTATGTAGAGATATCATCAAAGCACCAATAGTGATGAGAAATTTTTCGCATTATTATTTTTTAAATTTAATTTTTAATTTTTAATTTTTTAGTATTATTTTCTTTAGTTGTCTTTGCATGATTTATTTAATTATTAGTTATTTTTATTGTGTATTGGCTATTTGGTCTCTGGTGTGTACAAATTTAAATTGTTCTCATTAACGGCAAAGGTGAAGAAGTTGAAGATTCGAGGAAGAAGAAATATAGAACTGAGTTGAAAGTCAGCGCTGCGAGTCTGTTTGCTTCTTGTGTGCATGTGAGTGTGACTGTTCATCCGCGCTGTTCCATCCAAGAATGCGAAATCGCGAAAGTCAACCAGACGCCATGATGGACTCGTTGAGGCACGTCGCGGGGTTGCTCGTGTGACTTTGCTGTACACTTCGAAGCCGCTCACACGACAGGTGAAACGCCCGTCACCCCGCGGGCACTTCCAACGGCTCGGTTGTAACGCGCTGACGGTATTGACACCACTACAACGCTGACAACGCCACCAACGGCAAAGCTCATAACCAAGCCTGTCTTGCCACGTCACGGATGCGGGGAGTCTTTTTTGTTGTTTTTGTTTGCGCTGGATATCCCATGACGCATCGCGCCCTCCGTTCGCTTCTCTTCGAGCGCTCGCTCGAGTGCACCGTTTGGAACAAAAAATATAGCCAATCGTTCAAAATACAAACGTGCGATTATGAATTACGGTTATTATCCGTCATGCTTGACCCATTTCCGAACGAAATTTGAATATTTCAATTTTTGTTTCCGTTCCCCTTTAAAGCCCTTTGGTGTATAGAATTTTCTCAAGGCATCTGAGTGGGTTGGAGCTTTGTTCAGTCTATCTATGCTGGAACGCAAACTAAATGATGTAGAAAACTGCATCGGGCACTGATTGGCTATTCTCTCGGGTCACGTGACATGACGTTGAAATGTAGTTTTTCCCTATGCAGTTCGAGCTATGCTCGTAAAATGATGCAGTTGGCGGTGACGTCAAAATGTCGTCACGATGCACTTTGATGATGCAGTTGACTGAGTGGTGGAGACGAAGCCGGAGATCGTTCTACATCGTAAAAGATGGCGACCCTAACCATGCATCTCTACTGCTGGGTTCGCCAGCAGATCGAGTTTTAGAGATCACCGGGATGCTTTCGAGACGAGCGATGCGAGGTTTGTGGGCGAATACCGGCTGACCAAAGGGACGACACGCTGGCTGTGCGACCAGCTTCGCGGAAAGCTCCAGCGGCGTCACGAAGGGCACCGTGTGCCGACGGTCGAAGAACAAGTCCTTGCAGCTCTACGCTTCTACGCCGCTGGCGGCTTCCCGGGAACCGTCGGGAGCGACGAAAACATTGGTGTTCACCAGTGCTTTGTGAGTCGCGTACTTGTTGATGTCACCAACGCTATCACCGATTGCCTCAGAGCGAAGTGGCTGTGTTTCCAGCAAACTCAAGCAGAGAAGGCGCTCACAAAACGGAAGTTCTTCGAGCGATGCAAGTTCAGCGGCGTGATCGATAAATATTCTAAATACTCTTACAAGATTCAACACGATTGTGTTTTTATTTGAGTGCACCCCATAAAAGCGATTTGGCTGAAAGAAAAGCCAATCAACGGTAATAGGCTTAAGTTGAGCTAGTTGGTTCATACTTCAGGTAGAGAGAAAGATATATATATATATATATATATATATATATATATATACTTTATTTTAAAGCAACTACTTCAGGTAAGGCCATCTGAACTAGAATAAACATACACATAAAGAAAAGACAATACAAACCGTGGGACTAACAACTGATTTTCTTTTTCCTCCTCTTCGACTACGAACCCCACTTGAGAGAAATATTCTTTTTTCTTCTTTTTTGCTTCCTACTTCATCGAAAATTTAACTCCTGAAGGACATTCTTTTCTTTCTCGAGGAGCGCGAGAGAGGTTGCACTAACGCAGTCAAACAAAGTCAAAAAGTCAAATTTGTCGTTAGTTGTTTATACAGCAGGAGGTTAGTCTGCCTGAACATGGCGACATTGTTACCCACTTTAGATAAGCAATTTAGCTAGCGCAGTACGACTGCTAGACTGGGTTTTTTAACGTGCACCACGCAGTAGTGATACATGGCCGAGCAGCACACGCTACATCCAAATCCCTTGCTCAGGCGTTACACACACGAGTATTCCAGTGGCCCTTCCATTCTGCTCGGGTTTTGATGGACGGGCCTTGGGCGTTCAGCTCGTCCACATTTCTGTCCCACAACTCGTCCCGCTCAGGCTTGGTCAGAGGACTCTCAGTGGCGGCCCTCACAAAAACTTGGTTTTCTGTCAAAACGTCGTTCAAAAGGCTACTCTGGTTGACCGACACGCGAGGACTTTACTTCCGCTTCTTCGTGTTGTCGGCCATGACTGCTTGCCTGCGCAACATAAAGGGCTGCAGCTAATTATAATCGTTTTTGTTAAACTTAAGTAAACTAAATATTTCATGCGACAAATTTCAACAAAAAATAGGTTAAGTAAATTGCTCTGCACTATACGTTTCGGATACTTAAGAGTATTGCTTTCTACAACCCTTCACTACCGAGTTCTGCGATTCTCCAAAATTCTCTCTAGGGAGAAAAAAAAACAAAAACGATGTAGTTTCAACTCAATCGCCACTGTTCGGCGACGTCACCGGATACGTCACGGTGCAGTTCTCTTCCGATGTAGTTTGTTGGCGATGGAGATAGGCTCCTCCCACCGGCGACGTCACGATGCAGTTTCTCCGCCGCTTTTTCCAGCATGGACAGACTGAATGCAGGTTCTTGGTCACCATTGAACTGGAAGTGATCGAGAAAGAACTCACACTGAACAATTCCTCGAGTGCCGTTGACTTACGAAAGTGACGGTGCCGATACAAGTTCATTTCCGCCATTGATATGGCAAAACCTAAACTGCTTTACAAACCCCCAGATGGCACTGAATTTCGGAAAGCGTCTAATAGACCCTTTCCGAAATTCAGTGCCATCTGTTTTTTTTTTTTTTTTTTTTTTTTTTTTGGGGGGGGGGGGGGGGGGGGGGGCTGGGGCGTGCCAAATGACTTTTGTTGGTTTGCCTTGTAAAACCCACAGATTTGAATATTTGCGACGCTTTACCTTACTTTAGAGCGCAGCCAACACTATTATCGGCGAGATGTTTCGGTGGCGCCCTCCTATGGTTCCCCCTTGTGACGTCATTACCTTGCAAACAACAAGTTCAATGGTGTTTGTTATTAGCATGGTGGAAGCTTGAAATCATTGCGCT
The DNA here is from genome assembly GCA_013358835.2 of Ixodes persulcatus. Taxonomy (NCBI): domain Eukaryota; kingdom Metazoa; phylum Arthropoda; class Arachnida; order Ixodida; family Ixodidae; genus Ixodes; species Ixodes persulcatus. The sequence continues at coordinate 1,105,363 of JABSTQ010009807.1, read as the reverse complement.
CTCAAAGGAACACTGCCAACACCGTCAAAATTAAAGTTCTTTCATTCCTCTTATTTCCGTCGATGATAAATCCCCTTTCCGACGTCATAGTCAGCGTTCGGCCAATCGTGGAAGGCCGACCACAGCGACGCTTTCGGTCGCGCACGGGGCTAATAGGGGCTGGTCAAGCCACTGAAGCAACGCCAAGAGCGCGAGGTTACAGTGTTCTATAGGATGTAGTGGCAAGAGCGGCGCCCGCTTACAATGGGCCGATTGAAGACGGTCAACGTAGATGGCCGCGAGTGGCGCTGGAGTTCCGAGCCCTAGGAGAATTCGTGGCAGATGGCAGATGTACGATGGGCGAAGAAGACGGAGCTGAGGCGGTACGGTTCTTTTGAACGTAGCACCGTAGCACTTTTCTTTGTGGTGTAGTGGTGGGGAGTCTTCACCGTTCCGTTGCCGTCTCGGTCATAAATGCAAAGAAAAAGACGAACACACACACTGCGTCGCGCCGGGATGCAAGTCAGGCTACCCGGTCAGCAAGGGCAGCCGGAGCACCAGCGATCGTAAGCCATCACTGTTTCGTGCGCCAAAGGAGGAGTCGCGCAGACAACAGTGGAAAAAAAAAAAAAAACTGAATCGAGAAGATAAACGCCTCGCCGAGACATCAGCGGTGTGCGAAAGACATTTTTAACCGCGCCTTATCCTTGGGGACTACGTGCACATCGTCAATGGCGAAGAGGCTAGGATTCCACGCCGCAATATATTATGACTGTTTTGTAGTCTTTTTGCGCAGTATGCTGCTGGATATCTGTTATGTGCTTGCTGTGTATGTCGATGAAGTGTATTACCACTTTTGAGAGGTCATAAAGCAGTGAGTTGAGAATAATTTTTTCCTCATATTAGGGGTTGTTGAAGTTTGTGTTCATATTGTATTTTAATACTTCATCTACTCCCAATCGAGGTATTTTTTCTTCATAGACTGCCTTTCACAAAAGACAAATTGCTATATATTCGCCAGTTGCAGTGGCACCTTGGCTGTTCCCAAACGCCCTCGGCCTTGCACCTTACACAACGCTGGTCCCCGCATCAGCAACACGATGACAAAAAAACAATACCCCAGTTTATTCTTCCTCTAACCATTAAAAACGTGAGAGATTTTTCGAGATTTATTAGTGTATTTTTCCTTGTTATATTAGTATATCGCGTGGTTTCTTTGCCAGCTCATAAGCGTGCAGCCCAAGTGATAGTGCTGCTGAACGACCTGTCAGTACTGGGAAGGGGGGGGGGGGGGTAAGTCGATATTAATTAAATGATCTCCATCAAAAACACGCGAGTAGAGGATAGCACACACTGTAGAGGCATTAGTCCAAAGGAATGCCTACAATTTTTTTCATTAGCAATAGACCGATCTCACCAGCCAGTTTGACTATGCCACCGCTGCCGCAATGCATCGATGGAACTTTAGTCTTTTTGCGACAACCTCGCTGGATCTCTGCGCGTGGAAAGCACGAGAAGGCACGAGCCCTCGCGTGTACGGCTGTCTGCCTCCTGTGAACTAAAGTTATGGCGGCGTCACGCATGCGCCAAACGCTTAGTGAGATTGGTCTATTGTTCTGCGTTGTGAAATGCACCAGTCTAACCACAGCAGTACACGCCGAGCAGCGCCGACGACGAAGCTGACGGGGGCACGTTCCTAGGGCTCAAAACAGCAGCGCTACGGTGTCGTCTAGGCGCAAAATCTTCACGCGGCGTCGTTCTCTTTCTGTGTCTGTGCGGTCGGGCTAAACTAGAGCCACAAAATAAGCTCCGCTTCATAGTAATGACAATTATCCATCTTGTTGCTTCAAATGATGGTTATCACTTATCTGAAGATTTATTTGAAATCACAGGAAACGCTTTTCTGACCCTGTTCAAACAGTTCGCGGGAAAGCAAAGCAATTTATAGCATGAGCTTCCTAACACCGAAACAAATCGTGAGGAGCTCACACTTTGGAATCATTACGATCCGCAGTTGCGTTCGCTTTGTACTAATCACAAAGATGGCGGCGCCCAAAACATAATCGGGGAAAGAGTGCCGGTATTCAAAGCGTAGCTCGTGGCTCTAAGCGAAAACAGGTGCTGTGGGGGATCGTCGGCCGAGTGTGTTGGCGCACCGCAGATCAGAGGACGTAGAGAAATGCGCGAGCGCGAGCTCCATTCAAAGCACGGAGCTCACGCTGCAGATCCTACAGGGACACTGGGTTCAATCGCCCATATGCATCGTACCGGCGTGCGATCGTGTATCACTACTGCGTGAAGCACATTAAAAGAAGCGGTGCAACGATACTCAATTGCAATGTTTTTTACTTTACACGAGCTTACTGGCACTAGTGGGACTCAAGGATACTCGCACGCAACGCCACTGGCCAAGAAACTCCTTTGTTGCGGTGTAATTTCAAGGACAAAAGCGATCATTTTCATTCAATCTCTCCTTTGCAAAATTTGATGACGTAACGTGGGGATCGCAGTACACCCCAATGACGATATTCGAATGCGGTTCATAGATTGAACCGGAGCATTGCGTGGGCACTCGACTTGGACTCGTGATAATTACTAGCTCGAGAAGCATTCGGGTAGTGGCCGGCCCGTGTCCAATCGCTGCAACGATGACAATAGCCGAGCCATAACAATGTCTGGAACTCAGCGCGTGTCCTGTGCTTTGCCAACCCCAGCGCGTGGCTATGATCAACATTGGCGGCATATAATCGGATCCAGATCACGTGGCCGCATTGTTCTGGCTGCGATTTGAGGGGGTGAAAGCTGCTCGTTATTCTTTAATTTTTTTCTGGGACTTCTATTGCGTGGGGTGAAAAACAAACGCGTGTTTCATAGGTCATTAAAGGGATTCTGAACCAAAGAATTTAGTGTCCATAATAAGTGGCGCACGTTCTTTCCACGAGCCAGCAGCCGCCGGTGTGCGCGAGTACACGCAACGAAAAAGACGTCAAAGACCCCCATTCGCGCTGAAGAGGACAGTGAATTGCATGGGCTTCTGGCCAAAGGAAAATAAATACAGGCTTTTCATCTCTACGAGTAAAAGCTACGTGCTTATTAGACCAATTAATCGCTTACCTTTTACACCTGACACCACTGTGTAGATGAAAAACTTGTCTTTATTCTCCTTTGGCCCGAAGCCCACACATTTCACTGTCATCTTAACCGCGAATGGAGGTCTTTGACGTCATTTTTGTTGCAAGTGCTCGAGCACAACGGCGGCTGCTGGCTCGTGGAAAGAACGTGCGCCACTTATTATGGACACTAAATTCCTTGGTTCAGTATCCCTTTAAAGTCAGGGATCCGTTCTAAGCGGTATTTGCGCAAAGTACAAAAATTGTTGCATCGCCCCTTTAATGACCCCAAGCTGACAGTTGTACTGCACTGGCTAAATTTATAATATAGAACGGCTAACAATGTTTGGCTTACCAAACTCCTGCCTGAAAAAGCTAACGACTAATTTTGAATGCGCCTTGACATTGCATTGTTAAAGCCTGTTCGCGTGTTCGCGTTTTTCTTTGTCTTCACCTTTGGTTATGTGGGTCTTACTGGTAGCAGGTGGAGATTTCCTATCATCCCAGAGTTAGAATATTTTCTTCTCTGTGTTGTAAGAAAGAAGGACCGAATCTAAAGGTAATAAAGTACTATAGACATTCAAACATTACGGCCTGAGCTGTATATTGCCGCGTGCATGATCGAGAAGATACGCTTCTCCGTTCCCCTAGAATATTCGCGTACACTCTTACCCCGAGCATAAACTATAAGGAGGCCAGAATGACCTTGTCTAGTCACTCTCGCCCTAGCTATTCCCGAACATGCTAGGTCACTAGGTTGAACATTCGAGAGGACGAGCATAGTAGAATAGTAGAGAAAGTGCCGTGCGCCGTATCGCCGATACCTTCACTGATTCTCTATCGCGGAAGCCAGCTGTTACACCGACGAACCGTCGCTTGCTGCTGCCACCACCGTAGCTCGCTGTTGCTTTCTCGGCGTGTGTTATTCTCTTTTTCGTTTCTGACACAAGTTCACCCCCCCCCCCCCCCCCCCCCCCCCCCCCAATTAAATCTTTAGATCATTCCGTTTTCTTCTGCCTCATCGTCCGTCATTCGTGACAACATATCTACAAACTTTAGCTTTCGATGCACCCTCAGCTTTCGATACGCTCCACGCTAGTGTAAGATGTAGCGCTGTATCAGTATTAATCAGCGTGCGATCTGCGCACTTACCCCATATTTTACATAACGTCACACTCCACCCTTTGCATATTTAAAATATTTGCACACCACACCTTGCGCGCCAAAATCACCAAATTAATACTGGTACATTACTTAAACTCTGTGCTAACGTTATCCACAGACCCAGAATCTATGCCTGGTCAGTCACTCTTGTATAACTGAACTCGTGTTAAAATTAATTCTTATAATTTAATGCTGTGAGTGAATTTTTAACATTGGCATTACCTAGCCACTTTTCTGCTACCTGACTCCTCGCTTCCTTTTGCCTACTCCCTGCGGCATACTCGCACTGGTGGACTGCAGCGCTTTTTAACCCGTACGCGTCGTCACTGGAACTCCTTCGCACCCCGTGCAGTGCAACTTTGGAGGTCCCCCCCCCCCCCCTCCCCGCCAGTCATCAGTTCACCACCAATCAACAGTATCTCACTTCGAACATTCACCAAGAGCGTCACAGCCCACCAGCGGAGCATCTAACTCGATTTTTTATTCCGATCACGGGAGTGGGCTCCAGCAGGCGGACTGGATGCACTATAGAGCGACTGTATATGGCAGCTAGATGCACCATCCTGTACACTCGTACACCCTACTGATGCTTAGCTCGCAATACTAACTGTTCTGCTCGAGAAAGCAATATTATAGTGACTGATTTGAACCTATTCTAAACACACTATGTGCTAGCATTAGCGCCGGCCTATAAAATGCGACAAAAATCACCTGAAACCAACGTTATTTTCACACGCTCGCATTACCTTCCCTAGCGGCCGCTGCGCTTTTGATGTTGAGCTAGGGCGGCGCCTAGCGGAACACTAGCTCGGTCCCTCCAAGCCGTTCACGTGATATTTATTGGCCCGCGTGCTCCCATAGGCAAACGCGGAGTGAGCTGGTTGCCCCTAATAAAGTCGGTCGTGGTATTTGCCCATACTGGAAGCGACGACAATTCAAGATGGCGGCGCCCTTGTGAAAAGGGTCTATGGAACAGCGTCTCAGCTGAGACTGGGTGAATGAAAGCACTGCAATGGCTGGGGCGTGTGAGCGTCTTGAGACGCGGTATGAGGTTCTCTCAGCTCGTGCGCTGGCTTTGGCAGCGTTTTCTTTCACCCAGTCTCAGCTGAAACGCTGTTTCTATATAGCAAGCCGGCCCAGGTCTCTCAGCTGTAGATGAGCAATTTAGCCAGTGCAGTACAACCGCTAGCCTGGGGTTTTTAACGTGCACCACGCAGTAGTGATACACGACCGCACGCTGGTACGATGCTCATTCAGATCGAAACGGGCAGGGGTGGGGACTGAACCCACCCCTGAAGAAGATGATGCATAATATATTTCGAGTTGTCAGTCAGCGCTGTGTGAGAGTTCTTCCTTTGTGTGCGTGAAATTTCTTTTAAAGGGGCTATGCAACAATTTTTTTACTTTGCGCAAATACCGCTTAGAACGGATCCCTGACGTTAATGACCTATGAAACACGCCTTCGTTTTTCACCCGACGCATTAGAAGTCCCAGAAAAAAATTAAAAAACAACGAGCAGCGTTCACGCCCTCAACTCGCAGCCAGAACAAGCGGCCACGTGATCTGGAGCCGATTATATGCCGCCAATGTTGATCATAGCCACGCGCTGGGGTTGGCAAAGCACAGGACACGCGCTGAGTTCCAGACATTGTTATGGCTCGGCTATTGTCGTCGTTGCAGCGATTGGACACGGGCCACTACTCGAATGCTTCTCGAGCTATCAATTATCACGAGCCTAAATCGAGTGCCCACGCAATGCTCGGGTCCAATCTATGAACCGCATTCAAATATCGTCATACGGGTGTACTGCGATCCCCGCGTTACGTCATCGAATTTTGCAAGGGAGAGATTGAATGAAAATGATCGCTTTTGTCCTTGAAATTACACCGCAACAAAGGAGTTTCTTGGCCAGTGGCATTACATGCGAGTATCCTTGAGTCCCACTAGTGCCAGTAAGCTCGTGTAAAGTGAAAAACATTCCAATTGAATATCGTTGCACAGCTCCTTTAAGTGTGTCTGATCTTGTGCGCTGTGAAGCAGTATCATGAATTACCAACTCGCCCAAGCTGAAGTTCTGAACCCAGGATCCCTGGGTTCTGCAGCGCGAGCTTTCGCTCCACGTGCTCCGAGCTGGTGTGCGCTAGGGTGCCTCAATGTCCTTCTGTTTAGGGTGATGCTAGGGTGCCTTCATGTGCGCCTTGCTTAGGGTGGTGGCATCTCGCCATTTTGTCCTACAAATTTATTTTTATTTTTGTTCAGAAGCGCGTGAAAGAGCGTGCTCCTGCACGCGTTTGTGGCGCTGACTGTGCTATGGCGACATTTTGTTTTCGTCGATTTCTTTGTATGTTCCCCGTGAGCGCGTGCTGTCGGCATCGGGTACTACAAAGGGTGGCATCACCCTAAACAGAAGGACATTGAGGCACCCTAGGTGATGCCACCCTTTGTAGTACCCGGTGCCGACAGCACGCGCTCACGGGGAAAATACAAAGAAATCGACGAAAACAAAATGTCGCCATAGCACAGTCAGCGCCACAAGCGCGTGCAGGGACACGCTCTTTCACGCGCTTCTGAACAAAAAAGAAAAATAAACTTGTGGGACAAAATGGCGAGATGCCACCACCCTAAGCAAAGCGCACATGAAGGCACCCTAGTGTGCGGTAGACCACTCGGCCACCCATCCCCCCTAACTTCGACAACTATACCCGAGTTCAGTGGTTCTACCTCGCGCGTGCGTTTAATTGCGAAAGGAAACTGGGTTATTTTATTCCCTTCCATGGGTATAAAGGGACCAAGCGGATATTGTTTATAGAGAGTGTGCCCCGCGTCCTGCCCTTTTGGCTCTTCAACCTTTGAAGGGATTAATTAGACAGGTTCAGGAGAATGCACTGCCCTCATTCTAGGGCTAGGGAAAGTGCACAAGGTCAAGAAAAGGAAAGAAAGACTAAGTGCCATGACCTATGCCTTTCCTGCCGTAATTTTATTATATCTTTCAGGTCACATCCGGTTATCTGGAAGACGAAAGAAAAATATTCGGTCATTAAAAGAGCCGCTGAGCTTCAAGGCGCTATGAGCTACGGATGTAGATTCTGTTCGTGTATTTATATAGGAGTAATTGTGTAGGAACTGTCGGAAAAGACGAGAACGGAGAGAGAAAGTTCGAATAAAAAGAAAAAAAGCTGAAATGTTATAGCATCGAGGTGAATAGATCACCCTTAGTTTGCGGCAGGGGAGAGGGGAACATATAGTGTAGATGTAAGATTAGTCAATAAGAGAAAAAGGTGGTTAATTATTTTACCTCATGAACGAACTTTATGTTTAAAAAAATTGGGTTATGTATATGCCCATACAACCCAGAACACAACGAAACCGCTCAAAGGCGAGAAATGCAAGATGGCGGATTGTTTGGAACTAGATACTCTCGAACCCAGGCGCATGAAATACTCCGCGCATGCGCACCGCGTATTTCTACAAAAGGTCCATTGGCCGAACGCTGACTATGAAGTCGGAAAGGGGATTTGGGTTGTTTGTATGTTTATACAGCCTAGAACATGGTCTGCCTCACGGGCGACGAGTCTCCAAGCTGTAGATGAGAAATTTAGCCAGTGCAGTACAACCGCTAGCCTATCACGCAGTAGTGATACACGACCGCACGCCGGTACGATGCTCATCCAGATCGAACCGGGCAGGGGTGGGGATTGAATTTTATGTTTATTGATAAATGACCTCTGCATCACGGGGATAACGAAATGTAGAAAAAAGAAAACGTATTGCGAAGGTTGGGGTCCCACCCTCTTCGCGCTTCAACCAGCATGGTTTCATGCCCTAACTTAATATGTTGAGCGCCTACTAAGGGTCTTGTAATCGAACGAAAAAACAAAATAAGGTTAACTTCAATTGCCGAAAAACTTAGAATGACGTGCAAGTGGACAATTGCATAAATCTGCATCACCAGCAATGCACTCCGCTCTCATAGAGGGATACTCAGACGCAGAGTTATAAACTTTATATACCTATTCGAGTACAAATACTTTTTAAAACAACGTCAGAATAATGGGACTGGTGTTTGGTGCTGTGATAAATATGGCGCCATGAGCTGCGGGTTAACAGTTTTGACAGAAGCCACTTCGTCGAAATTGTGAATTTGCGCGTGCTTCAGAGTCGACGAAAGCTTCGGTTCAATGCTTATTGATAATAGCTGTAACATCAAGTGTTTTGTCAGTGAATGATATTGTCTGCGTATTTTCTCTTCTAACGTCGCAAGACGTGAATGTGTTTAGTGCCCGCCTGAAGAACGGAAGCATTATCCAGTTATTCATTACTTACGTCGCGGGTACTTCATGATTACGTTACACAAGCTGGAGTGTACGCTGTTTTTTTAGTTAAAAGCAGAATGATCCACCATCAAGTTGAGGACCCGGCCACCTGACACGGGGGATGCGCGTCATGGGCTTCTGAAACTGAGGCTTTTGAAAGCGGGGCAAAAAGGACGGGGTACTTTTCGCGGAATATTTGACTCGGGGCTTTTGACATCGGGTGCTTTCGTGCACCACCCAGATTTAAGATGCCTGCATGCCCGTTCACGGCGGGAACAATGGTCGTATGTCTCGTTCCGGCTCTCGCCGCCGGACGCAATTCGTTATATTCAAATCTTTGGCTAGGTGGCGCAAGCCACCGCCCGATTAAGAGGGTTCAGCCGTGTCCATTCATTAATTCAGTCATTTATGGTGCCAAGTTTGACTCGTTGCCATAAATGCAGTTTTGTGCATGAAACCGCATGTCCAAGCGTGGCTAAAAGATGGTGGTTGAAACGTGTCTTTGACTGGTGTGTTTGCCACGTCCTGAATTGTGGTCCCTCGTATGTTTATGTAGCCTGGAACTTAATCTGGCTGAACGGGCGACTTGTCTCCCAGCTGTAGGTGAGAAATTTAGCCAGTGCAGTACAATCACTAGCCTGGGGTCTCGGGTCCAATATGCCGAGTTGGCGTCACGCGACTGTGATGGCGTCCCATGGAGTAAGAGAAAAATGTTCACAAACCTCGATTATTATAGGTGGTGTTTTTTTTTCTAAACGCCCGACTGCAGGATGGCGGCAGTTATGTTTTGACTTGTGTCTCCTGGAAGCTGCATGTGCCTCGGGAAGGGGAGGGCGGGAGGGATTTAATACGCTTCACGTGGTCGTCAAAGTGCAGCCGGATAGGCGTGTCCGCCTGTTCAATGCGTTGCGCGTGGCAGCCTGTATACAGTGCAAGAGGTAAACCATATTCTTGACTCAAAATTGAAGCTACCGTTGTTTTTTTTTTGTGAAAAACAAATTGCGATTTTTAGCTGGTCACCTTGCTGTCGAGAACGATATGATGATATACTTGGCACATAGGTTGATTACAGGGTTCGAAGTCATTACGTTTAGGAGTTGTTAATTTTTAGTAGGTTACAATATAAAGACTTTTTCGTCTTCTTCAATATACAGTCCGCGGTATAATATGATCCTGCTTTTTACGTGATCGCGCCTTCTTCGCAAAATTGTGTTAATAATTGGAAGTGTCGCCGAGAGCGTAGGAGTTTGTTTCTGTGTCTCGTCGGGTATGAATACCTTCTCGATCCAATTTTTTTACCGATTATTTGTGTCATAAATTACTGTATTTGGATATCTCTGTTTAGTAAAAATCTTTCGTAGTAAGTTTGTATTTCAACAAAGTAGTCGTCATTTGAGCAAATGCACCTCGATCGGTGCGCTTGGCTGTAGGGGATAATTTTCTTTGCATAGTTCGGTGGTTAATAAGCTGGTAAAATGCAGTGCTGCTGGCGGTTGTGGGGCGTACCGTACAGATAGTTTTCAAGCCCTCCGCTGCTGTCGCCGAGTTTGTTAGTGCACTGCAGCTCGAAGCACCTGGAGCGAACGCTGGAACTGAAGAACTCGGGGGATCCTTGGTTTTTCATTTTAATTTTAATTACTGCGTAGTTGCAGTTCACGGGCCACATACCCAGATGCCCTTGAGTGAGTCCTACCTTGTGAATCATTCGACAGTGCAAGCGTATATAAATTGAAACGCACTGTTTTTCTTTTTACTTTTCCGTACCGAATCCGCCAAACCGGCAGCGTTCCACACGTGCATCTCATGCGTTGCGCTTGGGGTTCAGTACCCGCTCAAACCGTAGGATGCGAAATCTGGATCTAAAAGCGTAGTCCTGTCTTAAGAGGAACTGTACCACGTGACGACTACGGCAAACGACAGATAGTGACAAAAAGAGAGATAAATTGTGTTTTGAATCGTATCGTATCGGTATATTGCACACGGCATTATCAAGGCGTGTTGCAGGTTGACTTCCAGCGGTTTCAACACAACGTTCACGGAGCCACGGTAATTTATAAGATGATTGACGCGGATTGTGCCTGCATGTTGTTCTTCATACGGTTCGCAAAGTGGGTTAACTATCAAATGGTGACTTCAACACTGCTACGTATTTGATCGGTAACGTATAAGGTACACAGTTTTTATCATTTTAAATGAATTACCCGAGACTGGGTAATTCATCGAAATATTTGAACGATAAGGTATAAGGTGCACACTTAATGTGCTGAATCACTGATTTCGTTTAGTGGCTGTATATTTACTCGAGATTGTTTGATTTAATTGTTTTCTAGCTACCTCGATTAATGTTTCTATTTGAAACCTGATCGTTACTTTGAGTAGTAATATTTATCTTATTTGTTTGCTGGCTCTATATTTACTTGGGAATTACTTGTTTTGTGTTCTAGTCTGATTAATTATTCTTTTTCGACTGACGAATTGCTGGCATTGATTCATTTTTTTCCTTTTGTACGTATTTGCATTTTTGCTGTTTGTCTGAATCTACATACAAGCTGGATTATCTTTTATAAGGCAACACTACTTATGCTCAGGGGCGGATTTAGAGGGGGGGTCCGGATGTCCTGACCCCCCTCCTGATTTCTGCATGTGTAAAATTTAGGGCGTAAAACGAGGGAGAGGGGGAGGGGGTTCCTAAACAAATGGTAAGCTGACCAACACCTGACCCCCCCCCCCCCCCCCCCCCCCCCCCAAGGAAATTCCTGCATCCGCCCCTGCTTATGCTTATTACTTTTACGAAGATAAACTGTTTTCCATTTTCGTATAACCAAATTGATACCAAATTGCAGCGTTACTCGGAAAACGGACGTATTAAATTGGATCAAATTAGAGCAGTAATTTAAAACAAAAACATATGGCAAAAAGAAGGGCGCTACCCTCAAAAGCTTCCAGCAATTGGGATATGCGAGCGAATAATGGGCTGAAGTCGAGCTAATTGTACATTGATTCAAAAGGAAAAAGGTCAGCTAGATCGTTAAGGACAGAAACACAGGGAGAAGAAGCAGACATACAGTCTAAACCAAAGTCATAAAATAATTCTGAGAGTTTCTTTGGCTTGTCCATATTTTGCTCCCTAGAAACTTATTTTAAGCAGCCTCTAAAAAGAATCTTACTGGAAAGCAAGGAGTCTGTTGGGCTCTTTTTAATTAAACAATTCCTTATGAACCACCATTCAAGAGTGCTTTTAAGCACTTTTTTATTACACGGTTCTTCGTCAAGAACCATTGAGCTCTTATTAGCTCGTTTTGCTATCAATCAGCTCACCATAAAGCACCCTTTTGAATTCTTCAATAATCTTTTAGAGAAAAACTGTTCTTCATAAAGAACCGATGAGAAGTTATTTTAAGCACTTTTCCAGTAATTCAGTTCTTTTTGAGGCACACTTAAAGGGGCCCTGCAATTACTTTTTTACTGGTTTTTAATTTGCACCGAACCTGAGCGCACTGAACGTAGTAACTTAATGAAACCTTTCCTTTCTCAAATTTCGCTTTATTTTTAAAGTTATAGGCAAATTAGACTTACAAAAACAAGCAAAAAATAACCTCGTTCATGACGTCGTAGGTCCTGGCTTGAGTGGCCGTGAACTAGAGGAAGGGTAGTGGGCTCATCGAGTGTTCACGGCTGCCGCACTCCGTGTCGACGGCTCGAGAGGGCGCCACTAAAGCATGTTTTGGATAGGCTGTATGAAGCGGGCGGTCAGGGCGGCTCGCATTGCATTTGCTGCGCGATTAAAGACTAATTCGGTATAACACTTCATTGGCCACAAACGACAGCAAACACGGGGTAAAGATCAGTTCAGAACGGGAGCCACTTTGCGCTGCCATACCGCCAAATGGCCAAATCGCCAACCAAGCCCGCGCCGAAGGCCTTCGGAACGCTCGGGAGCGGTCGGGTGCACGAGCCGGTATACACCAACTCATGTTTACAAACAAACCGGAGCGCCCCTAGCGGACGCCAACGGCGCCGCGCATGCGCGATGGGGGTGTGGGCAAGAAGCTCGCCGTCGCCCGTAAACAAACCATTGAAATGCGATGTTGTCGGCGTCGGTGTGAGTCCCCCTGCCCTTTTTCGCGTTCGAATTGTTGATTCTACGCCTTCCTGGCGATGTCGGACTATGTTGAGCGGTGTCAGCGAAATTACGGAGGCTCGTTACACCAGAAAACTTCGCGTGAATAATGTGACATGTGGCGATTCATTCCGCGTGGACGCCGCAGTATGTACGCTAAAGCCTGATTCGCATGATGAGATTTCGCTCGCAATTTTCAGTCATGACGTCGCTCGGGCTGAAAAAGCGTGAACCGTAGCTGAGATGGTCGACGTCGATACTGAAAATCGCAAGCAGAATCGGACCAAGTAAATTAGGCATAACAAGTCGGTGATGGTCACTGGTAACAATGATCAACATATCCTTGTATCTACTGTTTACATCGAGCCTGCTTACCAACCTTCAAATTTAAGTCTTTTGAGGCCTGCACTTACTTCTTATCGCAAGTACCGGACCAACATTTGGTCTACGGGCCGGCCTCGAGAGCAGACGACAAGCAGAAACTTTTGAAAGAGTAGACGACAGTTCGAACGATCAGGCGACCGTTTGAACTTGAAGACGCACTGAACGTAGTCCGCAGGTGGTCCGCGCAACTTGACGGTTTTCTGGCGTTCATGTTGGAACAAAACAAATAAATCTGATGACCACAAATATCCGTGAATTCAACCCAAAGTGCTTTCCGCCCAAGCAATCATTGTCCGACGGCGTCTGCTTTTCCCTTTTCACGGCACATATCGAGATTCTCGGACGAACCGAGCACGTGAAAACTGACCTTCAAACCTTTCTTGACACTTTTGGTACGGCCCCAGTCGCGGCGTTTTGACGAGAAGGCAGGTTTGTGTCTGGTTCCTTTCAAAACAACGCAGGAATACACGTCTGGCATGGGGACTTCTGCCCACAGCCCCAGACCGGAAGTGCGACCGACGCGCCACCACCGCGCCGTGACGTCACAGAGTTGAGTTCGTGTATACGATCGCAGCGCCGCCGCGTACATTCGGGATTTTTCTACGCTCACCGTTCGTCGGGGCCTCACTGGCCTCACCCCACTAGCCCTTTCTTGTATGCGCCGTTTTTTCCGCCGCTTGGTGGCGGGTACGTCGACGGATCATTTCTTGTTTCCGTACTTTACAAACTGCATTTGTTTCTTTTCTGATCTAAAATACTGAACAAAAACTAGTTTCATACATAATTGAAACGGTTCGCGACACTTATATTTGGTATCTTGACTAAAAAAAAGCTTTTAGCGGCTCTGACCAGTAGTAAGCCCAGGACCAAAGGCGTCACATTTCGCGCGCTTTCAGCAACGTGGGTCGCCCTCGTAGGCGGAGGAGGTTTCCGCGTCGTCCGGTAAAAATATGACGCACTGATATTTAGTTACTCTCTTCATGCCCGCTGGCTTTCCCGAACCCCAAGAACTAGCAGTTCTCCAGGAGTGGTTCGTTTCCAACAAATTGGCATTGAATATAACCAAAACTAAGTACATTGTTTTTCGTTCCATTAGAAAAGATGTTAACACCAGCTGCTTTAATATTTATATTGGAAACTCACAGCTAGAAGAAGTCAGTTCATTTAATTATCTGGGAGTTACATTAGACTCTCACCTCCATTGGCATGCGCACATTGAAAAGACTTGTAAAAAATTAACCTACGCTTGTTTTGCCTTATTGAAGGCAAGACAGTGTTTTAATACCCCCATATTGAAACTTGTATATTTTTCAATATTTCATACTCACTTAACATATTGTATTGAGGCCTGGGGATTAACTTATGATACTTACCTTCTGCCAATAATTAAATTACAAAAGCGAGCTGTTAGGATCTTAACGCACTCTTCCTACTCTCAACCATCCCGTATACTCTTCGATCAACTCCGCATCCTTTCATTTGAAGAAATTAAACGGTACAAAATTGCTTGTGTAATCCACAATATAGTAAAGTCAAACAATCCACTTCCAGCAAGCATTTTAATTCGAGGCACACGACTAACAAGGGCAAACATATCCGGTCAGTTTAATCTGCCAATATCTCATAATGTATATGGCGAGCGACTAATACAATTCTGCGGCACTAAAATCTGGAATAATTTACCATCGTCAGTCACACTCTCAAACAACTTTAATGCCTCATTAAAGGAGCACATATTCTTTGAAAGAACATGCCTGTTTTCACTTTGAGTCTCAAACCCACACGATACAGATAATCTTTTTTAGCCTTGACTACCTTTGTTTCAACAATTATCATTACATTAGTTAAGTTGCTTGTGTGTCATAACAGATTATAGCATCTAAACCGGTCATTACTTGGTTTCCTTTTTATGGTCTTTCTAACAGTGACTGTTTTCATGCATTATTAAAAATGGGCCCAAACTAGCCAATGGCTATGGGCCCAGATGGTTTCTTCAATAATCTGTACTGTTACTAATGAAAAATAAAACCAATCTGAATCTGAATCTGAAACCGCAAAAAAGGCAGACGCTTAAATATGATTGCAGGGCCCCTTTAAGAAGCAGGAGACGACGGATAAAAAAGGGGCGATACACAAAACTTCTAAATTGGAGGCATGTTGTGGGTTACCCCTTTTTTATGTGGTCTCCCGTTTCAAAGATCTACAAAGGTGCTTTGTAAAGATTCAGTTATTAGATAAAGCTTAAAATTAATCTTATCACAAAAGGCCCTCTATGATGATATTTCTTCGTGATTTGGTGCTTCAAAAAGCCAATAAAAAACCTTTACATTTTTATATCTCAAATACGGCCGAACACAGGTTTTGAACAATAGGGCTTTACATCTGGTGCTCTACCTCTATTTGAAAATTGTTGGATTCAATGGGGTTTCACGAGCACATTTATAATATTAAGTATAGAGGTATAGGGCAATAACGAAAACAAGATGTGCCCTAGAATCCCGAACTTAATTGTCACTGGCTACAGGTGAAATCAACAGAGAAGACACAGTCTGAGAAGTATAGTGGCGTTTATTGGATATTATAAGAATAAAACTGGCTACATAACTAAAATGCTCATCTGTCTCAAATACCAATATTCTGGTTCTCTGACATGATACACTTCAAACACACCTAAGCGTTGACCTTTGTCCATGCAACTTTGACCTATTTTCATGCAACACCAAGGGCTTTCAAAATCTGCAACAAATATGTCGTGTCCCTAAAAGTGGAACGTCAACAAAATATGTTAATGTCGAAAAAAATAACTCTTGTGCACTGGGGTGGTGACATTAACGAAACTCCAAGGCCCCCTTTCAAGGCTTAAGCTTGATATTTAATTTTTGCAAAAGGCTGAAAACCAATGCGCATACGAAGCTTTAATAAGCTAATATATGTATCTGTTAGTATTCCAGTCAAAATAATGCAGTCTTAACACATGGCATGCTAGTTGCGAGAGACGTTAAAGGCTGTCACACAATTTCCACAGAAGCATCGTAGGTATTCCGGCAGGAGGGGTAGTTCCCTCCAATTCTCCGAATCGTTTACTGAGAATCTGGAAAGCTGGAAAGGAAGAAGGGGGAGGTGCGGTGCAATTGCACTTTATTCTTTGACGTCACTGGGTAACAACAGTTCAATATTGTATTACCTACACAAACAACATCGCTAAAATGTAACCTTTTTATGAAGATCTCACAGCAACGAAAAGTTATTGACAAATAGCCTTTTGTCAGTATTCTTATATATTAAAAAATAAGGATAAGAACACGAACTTTCAAGATGACCACCATGAGACACATGCAAAGACACAAAAAATCTGACCTAAACGTTAAGCATATCAAGCACCTTCACGGGCAGCTCAATAGACTTTAAAAAAGTAGCTTGTAATTCATGAAGAATTATGTCTTCTCTGCACCTTGGCAGAATGTGGTGTCCATCACATAGTAACCGGACAACAGACAGGCCGTGCACGTGTGATGTGGCAAATACCTTCCGCCAGCACTAATCCGTCCATGTGAATTAAAAAAAAAAGAGTCGAAAATGTTTCGTCCTGCCGTGGTGACATTAGAAAACAGTTGGTTCGGGTGCAGGTGGATCCTAGAAAAAAAGCACAAGTTACATCCTAATTACAAGTGACGTGAACGATAGAAACACCATGAGAAAACAGTTAAAGGCAAAGTGCATTGTTTTAGTGACTATTAACCACAAGCTACGGTACCATTAATCAGGAGGTTTCTATTGTGACTAAACACATGACTTTCTCTCTTCACTTAAGGAGTAAAAATTTAATTATTATTATCGAATGAACTATTCATCTTATAACCACAGTTATCACTGCTAAAAAAACTAGGTGTATCTCCTCGTTAGGTTTCTTGGATTGAAGTCGTTGGGCGTCAAAGGTCGTAAGTACCGTCAATCAAACTGCCCTGCTGATGAAAAGACAATTCCTGAAACCTCTGGCTTACCGTGTCTACACCAGAAAATGCTGACTGTTACTTGTTGGACAGAAGGAAAAGTAAGGAGCATGTTTTTTGTTTGAGAAAATTTGAGCATTATTTTGTTTAAGAAAAACAAAATAATAATTCACAACTCCACTAACCCTCTAATTCCGAAATCAGATACATTGTGGCTCATTGCGAATGAAAAAACAAAGCGAAGAAAGAAGTCAAATGTTTCAAGCGGGTTACAAAAGTTCTTGTAAATGCCTCTCTACAACCCTTGTGAACTAGGAATGTAATAGGCTCAATACCGGAACACAGAAAATAGAATTGCTCTCACATGCACAACTATGTGTTGACGATTCAGTGCGCACCCAAGGTTCAGGTTTACTCCACTGGCTTCGCTTTTCCAAGGCCTTTTGAGAGGCCCGAGAGAGGCAAACTTTCATCAAAGCATGGGCTGACTTTCTGAAGCTTACGGAGAATTTCTCTCTCGAGTACAAATGGCAGGTTTTTGCTTGGCAACCCTTTCTTGTTAAATAATTATGAAAGGAGTAATAGTTCTCCATCAAATTTATATTGTCGGGCTCAAAATATGGCTTTCACCTCCCTCTTTCAAATATATTTGTTTGACTGCAAAACAATACAATGTTGTTAAATAACATAGATTCGGTTCGATCTGGATAACTGACTATTACCTGATTAGGTAATATCGTAGAAAAATGCTAAGCAGGCATTTCTGCATGCACTTGGCCTGGTTTAAGCGCAAGAACAAAATTCGAACTTCGCAGCTTGTCACTCTGTGTGCAAGTTTCTTCAAATCCCTTCAGTTGTTGAATGCACAGAGACAAGGGGTGAAACTTCGCTGTCGGTTCAAGCAAGTCATACGTTGTCTTTCTTTCTACAATAAAAATACGACTGGTCCCTTTTATGAGATTAAGCTCTTGCTGCGACTGGAAGGTAAATTATTCCTGGACTGATTATCGCAACAATTCCATATTACTTCGTTTAGAGCGACCAGTAATGAAATTATACCATACTGTAAACAAATTAAACACTTTTAAGGTGAAAAGGCCATTAAGTTCTAGCTTCGATGACCTTAGTGATATACAACTGCTTATAAACCCCTTACATAAATATTATAAGACGCTTTGAAATATTGTCAATTTCTGCTCCGAGAAAATAGTGCTCACATTTTTTTTAACGTTTAATTTGAAATGTGGCACCTTACCAAGCATGTTTTTTTTTGTTTTGCGGCCACCTTTCAAGTACACCTAACACGAGAATACAAAAAGCTATTGAAAAAACTTCTGATTGCTTTCTCGTTGAGGTATGCTTTATAGTCCACAATTTCAACTTGGACATGGGGTGGGGGGGGGGGGGGGGGGGAGGCAAATACCTACTTCTGGAAGCAGAAAGATAAAAAAGCCAGCAAAACAGACTAGCCTCTGCTTGCAGCCCCCCCCCCCCCCCCCCCTTTCAATATGACGCACTCTCCGACCTTGTCTCCACATGTTCCTGCCATAAATATATCACAAACCCAGGCAAAGGGCAAAAATGTGTCGCAAGTAAACAGTTTCAAACACAGCTAGCCTGTGTGTTGTTCTTTTCTTTCCTTTTCAGGCTATAAGATGGCGAGGCGCTTGTTCAGAGAGGTGGACGGCTACTACCTTTACGCCCTCTTCTCCGAGGAATCCGTCCGCTCGGCACTGAACTACAAGCCAGTGCCCGGGGACGTCTTTATTGTGAGCTACCCAAAGTGTGGCACCACCTGGCTGCAGAACATTGTCTACAACATCCTCCACGGCCGTGGTCCGCCGACAAGCGTAATGGACCTTTTTGCGAGAAATGCCCTTTCTGGAGATGCAAGGCGCCGAGTGCATCAAGCACATGCCGAAGCCGGGGGCCATCAAGACCCACATGCCCTTCCGCTTCCAGCCTTTTTCCGCGGACGCAAAGTACATCTATATATGCAGGAATCCGTACGACTGCTGCGTGTCTTTCTTCCATCACACGAAAAATATTTACGCGTACCAGTTTCAGGACGGCACGTTCGACGAGTTCTTCGAGCTGTTCATCGAAGGGAAGCCGGACTTCGGAGACTACTTCGACCATCTGTTGTCCTGGTACGAACATCGAGGCGACCCCAATGTCTTCTTTTTAACCTACGAGGACCTGAGGAAGGACACCAGGCCATGGATGCTGAAGATCGCAGATTTCATCGGAGAGGAATACGGTAGAAAGCTTAAAGCCGACCAGAGGCTCCTGGAAGACATCTTGAAGAGGACAAGTTTCGAGACAATGAAAGAGTCAAATGCAATCATTAATGAAACTTTAATGGATCTTAAAGATCTATCCGAAGACGAAAAACCAGTGTGGCTAAAGCATTCTGCGAAAACCATGGGCATTGAGGGGACGAATCAGCCAATGACCGGAGATTTCATTCGTAAGGGTGCTGTTGGAGATTGGAAGAATTACTTCTCGGCCGATCAGATCAAGCGCCTCAAGGAGCGCATTGAGTTGAAGACACGTGGTAGCCACGTTATGGACTTGTGGAAGGACATTGGGCTGCCATGACCATGATGGGCGTAACTGCCATTAACAGAAATATTTCGTTTCTTTTTTGAATATTTATTCAAGATGCATGCGAGCAATGGTTTGGGTAAATTGTTATTGTTGTTATTGTTGTTGTTATTGTTGTTATAGTTACTTATTGTTTTCGAGTGCAGCTCTTAGGCGCCCGTTTCCAGCATGAGCGGCGACGTCGCCGTCGGCGTAACCGCGCGTTGCATTATGGGAAGTTTTGCTCTAATGACGTCACATGTGACTTCACGTGTGACGTCATGAGGGCCACAAGAGAGCTGGAAAGAAATTTTTTCCGCTAAATTTAGCGGAAAAAATTTCTACGCTAGATTTAGCGGAAATATTTCCCCGCTAAAGTTTAGCGGAAAACGTTTTCCGCTAAATTTGGCATAAAAATTTTCCGCTAGATTTAGCGGATTTAGCCTGTCGCGCATGCGCATAGCAGTCAAATCTGAGTCGAATCTTTGTCAAACTTCTCACAAGTTCGAAAATGTCGCATCTGGTCGAACTGGAACCTCAACTGGTTCGTGACATTTCTAGAACATGCGCCTTGGTTGTTTACGTGCAAGCGACCACGAAAATAGCATCGGTTACTCACTCACACGAAGAAGAGAAAGTATCCCGTGCTCCCGTATGCGCAATTGGGCATGCCGCGCCATAGCCTCATGTTGTTTTTGATTTCTAGTTTCGCGTGCCAGACACGTAGCGGCTGGGACGCAGCTCCCATCATCAGACCCGCCACAACCGCATCGGTACTGTCCGGAAGTACTAACGCCGGACACGTGCTCGCCCATCTGCTGAGACCCTTTTAGGAAAGCTCCCCAAAACCTTCCAAGACGTCCCCTACTTGTTTTTTTTTTTTTTTTTTTAAGAAGGAGATGTGTGGGCAACCTAGGGATCCAAAGCATTGGCCCAGGTTGCCCTTCCGACAATCGTCAGTGGTCATCTGCACCGCGAGGGAGCCAAGGGCAACTGGCCACGCGAGCGGCGCTCCGCTGCTGATAAAAGGGCGTCGCAGCGTATGCGCGGGGGCTTTTGAGGATCGCGGCGCGGGCGATAGCAGTCATTAAATGTCTACATGTTGTTGAACCGGTGTGCTGTGTCATTCCCCGAGACGGGTAGCACCAAGGGACATCCCAGAACCTTTGGCGAGTAACTGGCAATCTCACAGGACCTAGTAACCGCTGCCAGGATTTAGGTGGTGCTAGCAAACGACAAATTCAAATATAGCAAAAAAAGTATTACCGCTGGGATTGATTTTTGTTTTCATTACTGCTTACATGCGCATTTTTACACGTATTATTTGTACATTGGAGTGGGATTACTGAAGTAGAATTTTGGATGTACAGTGAATATACGTTTAGCATGGTCGACGTGGTTAATTGGCAATTGGCTACTTCGGGCTTCCTGATGCCTGAGCCCATGTTAATATAGCCCACCGAGGGCGAGAAGGCCCTCTGAGAGAGAGGAGCCTTCCCTGGAGCAGTGCTGCCGAATCTAGAAAATGTCCGACCTTGTGTGAAAAGCCTAAAGCCAAGGGGCAAAGATAATCTTAATTTGAATGCATGTAAAATATCAATTTTTCAAACCAAAGAAATGCCTGCGCGTCCACATACCCGCAAAACACTCGAAGAGCCAATCTCTGCGATCCGTGAAATCAGTTCAGCGAATGACGCGGCGGAACATGTGTTTAGACTTCCAAATGAAGTCTGCACTGTTTCATTACGCAATGCAAGCATGACGCTTTGCATTGCGTAATGCCACAGCGCAGACTTTATTTTTAGGTCTAAACGAATGTCCCGCCTCATCATTCTCTGAGCTGATTTCGTAGATCACAGAGATTGGCTCTTTGAGCGTTTTGCGGGTAAGTAGACTCGCAGGAGTTTCTTAGAGTGTATGAACTCGCAGATTTCGCAAAGTGTGCTCACGAAGACGCCTTTCGAGACCGACGAGTGCTCTTTCGGACAATTTGTGGGCTAACACAGTAAGACCGCATCAACACACAACCGATCCGGCACGCTTTCAGGGCTTAAAGTCTGGGCGGTCTCAGGGGTCTCAGACCCCCCACTGAATCTAACGGATGGTCTGAGACCCTCCTCCACATTCCTAGCATTAGTGAAATCAAAATCGTATTGCCGTGCGCGTAGCTGGCCAAGTAGGCAGCGCGGCCGTGGCCAAACGGTTATCGTCCTCGCCTCCCACGCGAAGAGCCAGGGCTCGATTTCTGTGGGCGACACGTCATTTATTTATTCTTGCAATTTAGTTTTCTGGTAAATTCGAGACCTCTGTTGCACGCTCGAGGTCAGAATGTTCTACGCGCCGAATCTTCTACGCCGATTGTTCCAGAAGCCCACCTGTGTACAAAAAGGGCTCCGCGTGGCCAGTGTTGGAGGTAACGCGTTACTAGTAACGACGTTACTGGTAACGCGTTACATTTTTTGCTAACGCAGTAACGTACTCGTTAGTATTCTGAATGACTAACGGGGAAAGTATTTTCGTTACTTTTTTACGGTATCGGCTATCAAATTACGTTACTCGTTACTCGTTACTTTGATCCAAAACTGGTGAAATACATTAGGTATTTGGGAAAAGATCACGACGCCTGATCTGACGTTTAGAATAGCAATCTTGTGCATAAAACTGGAGACGTTAGGGGAACTAAATTTAGGTCACTAAGCTCAATGGAGGATCTAGCTTCTCTGCTCGAGGGGCAAGCTACTTGCACTCGAGCACGCAATGCCCAGGCAATGCCGTATCTTGCTGCTAAGGCTTCTGAACCTTCGATTTCCTAAAACGGTGGGTTTTCCCCATCACTCCATCTATTCACCCATCCATCTCAAAATCCTGCACAAGCTTATCGCTGAACGGAACCAGCATCCGTCACAGTAAACATAGAAAAAAAAAAAAAACTTCTGACCAAAAAAGACATCCGTTAAAAGGCGACACTATCTCGGTTCTCGAAGGCGAAAAAAACCTTGGGCTACCAGCTGATTCCGTTCGTCCTTCTTTTTTTTTTTTTTTTTCGTAGTGTCACCACTAACAAAGTTTGAACGAACGACTGCGTTACAGCCCCCTCCCCTCCCTCCTCTTCCCCCTCTGCTTTGTGCAGCAGAGGTGGACAGCGGAAGGGTGGGGGGGGGGGGGGGGGAGAGGCATCCGCTTAAAACAGTGGGCAACTAGTGGCGAAGCGATTCGCTCGTTTATCTAGTTACAAAAAAAAAAAAAAGAAGCACCCTTTGTGGAATTTTTTACTCCCGCTCTCCCCCTCGCTGCCTGAAAGTTCCTGACCCACTTTTGTACACAGAAGAATCTTTCGCTCGATTAGTCTTTACTTCCCTAAGGTCATTATAAAAATATAAAAAAGTTTTAAACCTGTAAAGGGTGTGCTGGTAACCGGTGTCCTGTTCCACATGGTGAAGTAAATCAGACTCTGGCAATAGTATGAACCGGACGGTTACTAAAACCGGCGTAAAGATGAGGGGTGTTCGTAAAGATGAGGGGTGTTGGTTGGCTGATTGTGTTCCAGCAGTCCCCGTTCGCATGCTGCCAAACATATGTACTCGAACAGAAAAGTAACGTAAATGTAACGTAAAAGTAACGTTCGTTATTTTTGAAAAGTAACGGTAACGGTATATCGTTACGTTTGTAAAAAAGTAACGCAGCTCAATAACGCGTTAATTTTTACAAAACTAACGAGTAACGCTACTTCGTTACTTTTTTTCGGTAACGGGCACAACACTGCGCGTGGCGAGCCGGAGTCAGTCTCCCCCAGCGTACGATCCTGCTGTTACGCCGCCATCGACGCCCGCGACGCTCTACTTTTATCTTCTGATTCCTTTTTGTTTTGGGTAAAAGTTCGCACCATTAAACGTTTAGTTACTTCAGTTATCATCGCCTCTTCAAATGTCATTCGTGACAATATCATGCAATAAAATACCTTGTTTTCAGGGATCTGACACTTGTGGATTAGCAATTTGAGGATTGCAAGTACAGCGTGACCATCTAATACATCTCGTCAACCCCCCCCCCCCCCTACCTTCTTGTAGGGACCCTCCTCAACTTACGGGAGACTTTAAGCACTGCTATTCTACTTTGTCACCTTAACATCACCGAAACACGTGCAAAAACGGCAGCCTGGACAACAAAGCCCGACCTCACTCCTTTCAAATATTCCACCAAGAATCCAACTCGATTGGGAAGCAAGGTTCGAGGCTCTGAGCCGAAGGGTTGAGCAGTGTTTGACCAACGTCCGGAGCAACATGAGTCGAATAGAACAACTAGAATCTCTAGCATTTGAAATCCTCACCAAAGGAAGCTAAAAATTCAACAGATACCTCACTGCCAACACTGAACGCTATCACCCAAGGAATTATGAAACCGAACGGCTCAAACTACCAAGAGACAAAGGTACACCCTTGGATTTTCTATTGGAATTGTAGAGGGTTTGCAAACAAAGCTGCGGAGCTCAAACTTCGACTCGAAAGAATGGGCGAGAGAAGACCAGCGCTTCTTCCCCTCCATGAAACCAACCACGAAAACGTCAAACTCAACGGATATAAAGAGTACACAGCACCCTCCATAACGAGAATGAACCACCGCAGGAATGACAAAGATGCAGTGACAGCGATTATTGGGCTGGTGGCCATTCTTGTTCAGCAATAAGTTCCACACGCGCGGATAGAACCGGCTCACCTGTGCAACGAAGCAAAAGATGTAGTCGATGTGCAGCGAAAACACGAAGGGAAGCCTCTCCTAATTTCTTCAACCTACATCCGAGCTTACGTCAAAGACGGAGATATGAGCTGGCTTACGCACCTCAGACCCGATAAAGAAATACTCATAATCAGCGGAGATTTCACCGCAGTTTCTCTTTGGTTTGTGTCGCAGATGCGAGTCCGAGTCACATTCAGTCCCGCTTTCAATACTTCTATTCTCAGGCACAACTTTCTGTTTCTGAGGCAATTCATATGTGACGGAGGCATGTTTCGGTGCCACGATAATGTGTACGTACATGCATAGCGTCCTCTATACTTACAAAGCCTGGCAGATCGCCACGAGACGCGGCCGCCGAAAGTGGAAAGGTAGAGCGGCAGACAAGAGTCATGTAACGGGCGCCCCGCTGCTGTGAGACGCCGAAACACACTTGTCCCGAGCGATGGAATGTCGGCTCGCATTCCTAACGCTACCGCTTCTTTTCTCGACCGGTTTGAAAACCATGTTTCGGGTCCTCGCCGCTGCAAAAGCTGTGCGCTGAATAGCAGACTCCCCGAGAAATGCTCTGTGTGACTACATCCTCGCGCTCCAAATCTGCGACCGGGCACTCAATGGCTCCGTCATCTAACTGCCAGGCTTTGTGAGTATAGAGGAGGCTATGGTACATATTAAATGGGTCGCGCAATGATATCTGTATCTTGAGTAAATACTGCTATGCACTAATCTCTGGCGTTGATAACTAACGAAACATCTATTAGTTTTCCTCTCTGGCAAATTATTGGTAGGGTGACCAGCGTGCCGTTTTGGCCGGACAATCCCATTTTAAAAGTGCATTTCTGCCGTCTCGTCATTTTCTTTGCTTTTTCAATGAAGCCTCACGTTCCGTTTTTGCTAGAACAAGCATGCATAATTACAAAATTACCGTAAAATCCCGAGAGATCCCCCACCCCCAAAGATAGCCCACACCTATTTTTGGCTTGATTTTCTATACGTTTTTAAACACCGAAAGATAGCCCATACCTAGTAATAGTATAGTGATAGGATCAATGATGGTCTCGGTGTAAATGCGGCTAGTTAGCCATGGTGGTGTGTAAGGGAACGTTGCTAAGCGGGAGGTACAGTCATCTTTGCTTCGTTGCCCCTCGCCACCATACCAAGCTTGGAAGGGACCCATGACCAAAAATAGCATGTTTTCAACTGGTCTTAATTGTACACCGAAAGTTAGCCCACTCCGTATTTTCACCCGATTTGCTCCTGATTTTAGGTGTACTATCTTTCGGGGTATTACGGTAGTACTAAAGAAGTAGAAGAAATCTTATAGAATACATAACACAATTTTGTTTAACTATGTACTATAAAATTGTTACCTCCCATAAAGTAAAGTTGGAGCTCTTTCTGTGGTTCCATATATCAATACGTTCTATTCGGGGCAATTTTATATACTAATATATTTGGCATGCTGCGGTTTTGTTTAAAAATGAAGAAAGTGGTTTGTGTACTCAACTAAACGAAGAACTTCGGAAAAGTGCATTTGTGCAGTGCACTGAATATTGTGGAGGGTATGCACTTGGGCTAGTTGGTGATTCATAGTTCCGATGGTAAAAGCGCTAAAAAAACAATTCACAAGTAAAAGGGGCGAACAACACAGAGCACCACTTGCAACTGAATTGTATTGATGGAAAAACATACATGAATACACTGTGAAATGAGGACATGTGATGACAGAAATGCGACATCATCCAATCCATGCTTATCTATCTGCAATCTATGTTACGAAAGATTTTAAAAACGCCACTTAAGAGCCAAACACGGCTATTGATGGAGCGCTGACCCACGTGTCTTCAATGCACTCCGTTATGAAGAACGTTTCGGATATCTTCCTGGTCATTCTGTTTCCGGGTTTCGGGCTAAGATAATGGTATTGTCAAACTTCTGGACACACCCCCATCTGTTATGGTGCACAGCCAGCTTTCCCGAGGGTGACCATCTTACTGACAGTGCATGTTTCCTGAGCCTATCATTTATACAACGACCCGACTGACCTACGTATACTCTGCCATAATATACATAGGCCAATCGGGTCGTTGTTGCTTGGACCTGCTTGGACCACGCCCATTTATTTCAAAGTATTGTGTTTTGAACTGCAGTATTCGTGGGCCTCGCCAACACGCTCAGATCGAGCGAAGACACTGATTGGACAACGAAGGCTGTGTCAGCATTCGGCTGGGGTTCGTGTCCAATGAACGCGTCGATGGACTTTTCTGACATCGGGATCGGGTCCAATTTTCGGAGTTGGCGTCATTCGACTGCGATGACGTCCAATGGAGCAAGAGAAGGATGATCACAGGCCTCGATTATTATAGACGCTGTTTGTTTTGTCGAATCGCCCGAGTGCAGGATGGCGACCGTTATGTTTTGAATTGTGTGTCCTGGAAGCTGCATAAGTCTCGGGAAGGGGAGGTCGGGGGGGATTTGATAAGTTTCACGTGGTCGTCAAAGTGCAGCCGGATAGGGGTGTCCGCAAGGTCAATGTGTTGCACGTGGCAGCATGTATACAGTGCAGGAGGTAGACCATATTATTGACTCGAAATTGAAGCTACCGTTTTTTGTTTTGTTTTCATGAAAAACAATTTGCGATTTTCAGCTCGTCACCTTGCTGTCGAGAACGATGTGAGTGCATGTTTGCCACAAAGGTTGATTATAGGGTTCGGAGCCATTACTTTTTGGAGTTTGTAAATTTTACTATAGTTACAATATCACGAACGTTTTATGTTCTTCAATATACAGTCCGCGGTATTTTTGGTCCTGCTTTTCGTGTGATCCCGCTTTATTCTATACTTCGTTTCACTTTATCTGCGAGCGAAGCCAATACTAGAAGCGCGAGACCAGCGCTTTTTGCGTTTCTGCCCAGCTCGCGCGCTCGAGCAAAGCCTGAAGGCACGGAGCTTTCGTGCTCGCGCTTCCAGCTTTGCCTTAGCTCGCACATAAGGTGAAACGAAGTATAGTATAGACGCTTTCAGGCAGCTGTGCATGGGCGCCGCCATAACCGACCTTCAGTTTTTGTTCCTTCTTATTCCGTTCGCTCCACTTCATCATTACCACCGCAGGTCAGGTCATTGCCATTTTAGATTCTACCGCGTCCTTCTCCCCAGCATAGACCCTTGTGGAGATTCGTCAACGCCCGCTTCAGTGGCTCGGCATCTCGGTAAGACAAAAGAAGGTCGGCTATGGCGGCTCAATTTGGCGCGTGCTGAAAGCGTCTATAGAGTACTGCCCGCGCAATATTGCCGCGCGCGCAGCTTGCCGAGTAGGCAGCGCGCGTGTGGCCGAACGGTTATCGCGCTTGTTTCCCACGCGAAAAGCCAGGGTTCGATTCCTGGCCACGGCTACACCTTTTTGTTGACACTGTAATGTGACGTTCTGGTAAATTCGAGAACAGTCTTGCTGACTCGAGGTTAGAATGTTCTAGGCACCGAACCTTCTACGCCGAATACTCCAGAAGCCCACGCGTGTACAAAGGTGGCTCCACGTGGCAAGCTGGGGTCAGTTTCGCCCCAGCTTGCCACGTGGAGCCGCCTTTGTACACGTGTGGGCTTCTGGAGTATTCGGCGTAGAAGGTTCGGTGCCTAGAACATTCTAACCTCGAGTCAGCAAGACTGTTCTCGAATTTACCAGAACGTCACATTACAGTGTCAACAAAAATGTGTAGCCGCGGCCAGGAATCGAACCCTGGCTTTTCGCGTTGGAAACAAGCGCGATAACCGTTCGGCCACGCGCGCGCTGCCTACTCGGCAAGCTGCGCTCGCGGCAATATTGTGTTAATGTTCGGGAGGTTGGCCGAGAGGGTAGGAGTTGTTTGTCTGCGTCTCCCCGGGTATGAATACCGTCTCAATCAAAATTTTTTTACTGATTATTTCCGTCATAAATTATTTTCTCTAAAAATCTCTGCTTAGTAGAAATATTTCGTAGTGAGTTTGTATTTCAACAAAATACTCGTCATTTCAGCAAATGCACCGGTACAGGTGCACCCAGCTCTAGGGGATATTTTTCTATTTGTTTATAGTTCTGTCGTTAATAAGCTGGTAAAATTCAGCAGCTGCTCGCGGTTTTGTGGTGTACGGTACAGATTGGTTTCAAGCCCTTCTGCTGCTGTCGCCGTGTGTGTTCGTGCATCGCAGCTCGAAGCACGTGGAACAAAAGCTGGACCTGAAGAAGTCAAGGGGATCCTGGGCTTTTCATTATAATTTTAATAACTTCGCAGCTGCAGTTCACGGTTCAAACTCTGATATGTCCTTCATTGTGTGCTGCCTTGTGAATCATTCGACAGTCGCAAGCGCATGCGAATGGAAACGCACTGTTTTTCATCTTGCTTTTCTGTACCGAATCCGCCGTGCCGGCAGCTTTCCACAGGTGCATCTCATGCGTTGTGCTTGGGGTTCAATATCCGCTGAAACGATTGGATGCGAAATCTGGAACAAAAAGCGTACTCCGCATTTGAAGGGTACTGTACCACGTGATGACTACGGCAAACGACGGATAGTAATAAAAAGGGAGATACATTGTATTCTGAATCAGATAGGTATCGTATCGTATCGCTATTTGCACACGGCATCATCAGGGTGTGTTGCAGGTTGACTTCCAGTGGTTTCAACACAACGTTCACGGAGGCACGGTAAGTCATATCAAGATCATTTACACGGATTGTGCCTGTAGGTTGTTTTTCATACGGTTGGCATAGTGGGCTAAGTAACTATCGAATGGTGCCTTGAACACTGCTACATATTTGAACGGTAACGTATAAGTTACACACTTTTTATCAGTTTGATGAATTACCCGAGACTGAGTAATTCATTGAAATATTTGATCGATAAGGTATAACGGGGCACACTTTATGTAGTGTTGAATCAGTGATTTCTTTTGATGGCTGTATGTTAACTCGAGAATATTTTATTTAATTGTTTTCTAGCTCGTCTTTATTTGTTGAATTGTTAACCATCAATTAATGTTTCTATTTGAAACCTGATCGTTACTTTGAGTAGTAGTATTTATCTTATTTGCTTTGATGGCTGTATATTTGCTTGAGAATGACTGGTTTCGTGAATGTAGTCTGATTATTATTATTTTTTGGCTGACGAATTGCTAGTATAGATTAATTTGTATCCCTATGCACGTATATGCACTTCTGCTGTTTGTCTGGCTCTACATACAAGCTGGATTGGCTTTTATATGCCAACACTACTTATACTTATTACTTTACGCAAATAAACTGTATTTCAATTTCGTTTAACCGAGTTGAAATCAAATTGCTGCGTCAGTCGACAAACGGACTTATTAAAATTGATCAAATTAAAGCAGCAATTTAGAACAAAAACATATAGCAAAAAGAAGGACTATACCCTCAAAAGCTCCCGGAAATTGGGATATGTGAGCAAATAACGGTTTCAAGTTGCACTAATTGGCATATTGATGCAAAAGAAAATCAGCTAGAGCGTTAGGGACAGAAACAGAGGGAAAAGAAGCAGACATACAGTCTAATACAAAGTCTGGTCGTAAATGACTTCTAAGGGGCACTTCGGCTTGTCCATATTTTGCGCCCTAAAAAAGTTATTTTAAGCACCCCCTAAAAAGAATTTTCGTGGAAAACCTATAAGGGGTTCTTGGGGCCTTTTTCATAAAACAGTTCTTTATGGACCACCATTCAAGAGTGCTTTTAAGCACTTTTTATGAAACGGTTCTTCATCATGAACCTTTGAGTTCTGATCAGCTCGTTTTGCGATGAATCAGCTTACCATAAAGAACCCTTATGATTCCTTCCAAGATCATTTTAGGAAAAAATGAAAGACATTTACAACTCCCTGTAATGCCGAATTAGAGCGCGGCTCTTGAGGAAGAGGAGGGGAGGATACAGAGGGGAGGGTATCCCCCCTCTTCTCCCCCTCTCCCGCTCTTCTCCCATTTAGCGGGAAATTTTCGCTACATTTCCCGCTAAATTCAGCGAAAAAAATTCCCCGCTAGCCCACTAGGCCACCGATGCCCCATCGCCGCGCAACATGATGTCCATCTCGTGTGCTGGGCACCAAACAAAGCAAACTCCATGTGCCGCAAAGTAAAGGCCCGTTCACACTCTTGTGACCGAGTACGACTGAGAGAGACGAGGTCTCTTAAAACTTCTTAAATTTTTTTAGAACGAGGGAACACACTGGCATTGTGGCGCCATCTATGCGGTGACCCTGGAACTGCATTTCACAAGAGCGAAGGTTTTGCGGGATCTCCGAGGTGAAATGTGCGTAATACCCATAGAAAGGCTCGTTTATAACATTGACAAAAGTTTTTCGAGCCAAGAAAAAAAGGATAATGCGCGAGAGAAATAAAAATATATGCCGGACCGCCGAGTTTACACTGCTACCCAATAGATGGCGCCAGTGCGTCCTTTGGTTTAAGAAGTTTTAAGGAACCCAGGTTTAAGAGGTCGCAAGAGTGTGAACGGGCCTTAAGTCGGGCAAAAAAAAAAAGATCCTGTACAACTGCGCACAGGACGCAATGCGCCATGTACCAAACTGGGTTTGTGTACTAGATTTCAATGTCCTGCAGCAAATCCTACATCGGGCGAACGGGCCGATACATTAACGGCCGAGTGAAAAAGCGCGCAGCGTCGATGAAGGGCACAGCGGCTGGTCATCGTTCCGCCCATTGCCGCACGTGCGGATGCCGTCCAAGTTATCACAATATTTTCATTCTTAAAGGGCCCCTCAAGAAAAAATAAAACGTTTTTTTCAAACAGTTTGAATGGGACACGCGTAGCAAAAAATAAAATTTTACGCGAAAAACAAAAAACAAAAAAACATTAGAGCAATATTGACGGCGAACGATTTATTTGAAATTCTGCGCGCAAAGTCCATGACGTCACGGAATGGTCAATCGCTCTTTCGACAACAACGAGATAATCATTGGCTTCCCCCACCCAACGTGAAAGCGAAACCGATGCTTCTCTCCTCCGCGCGCCGGAATTGCCGACAGGAAAACAAGTGGAGCGGAGGTGACTACCGACAAAATCGCGTCTCGCGCAGTCAATATTACACTAGAATAAAAAATTAAAAAAAATGCGTAAAAGTAATTTTTGGAGAGGCGTGTCCCAACCCACCTGTTTAATAAAAACTTTTTTTGTTTTGTTTTTTTAAGTTACAAACATGTCTTTGCGCGCGAGATTCTAGCGGCGATGGCCATTGAGGGAAGGGCCGATAGATGTGTGAGGATGCCATCCATCACGGTCAGCAAAAAGTAAAAACAGTTTTTGCGATGTGGAACGCCCTCGTGAAGAGAAATAAGAGGGATGATGTGCTGAAGTTAGGTGGGTTGGGGTTAGAGGGAAATGTCTAATGGGTAATTATTATATTTAATTTATTGGCATTATTTTATGTGCAAAACAAAAATAAAATATGGAAACGAATTTGGGTTAAGGTTATGAAGAAGCATAGAGCCACAGTTCATAGTCAGCAGTGCGTATGTCTGCTTCGTCTCTCTGTGTTTCTGTCCCTAACGTTCTAGCTGACCTTTTTTCTTTGCATATGTGAGTGGTTTTGTGCAAAACATGGCGTGCATTTGTTGCCAAAAAGACATCTAGCCATTTTACAACCGAGTCTGCACGGCCACTGGAATATAATATCGATCTACCTTCTCATTAACCGACGTAACATACGTGATTAAAGAAACACCCACTACTAATGCTCAAAGCGCCCATCATGGTTCGGAGCACCCTCGGAGAACTCGGAAAGCGGACCGTAGTCAGGCAAGTGACAAATATGTCTGCACATCTTTTATATGAGCCAAATTGCTCATCAAGAGCAGAGACGCCAATTGACTTTGAATGTAGCGTACCAGAATGTGGCGAAAATGGCCTCTACGGGGATGTATCGTGTCACTTGACTTTAATGCAAAATTGCATCCTTAATGAAGCTAACCTTGATTTGACCATGAAAAGTGAAGCGTGCCACTGTCGAAAAGAGTTGGCATAGTTGGCCGGCTGCCAAACCATAGCCTCCTATAGACCTTTCCAGCGGCAGTACTCGAACGAAGCGACCGGACAAAAAATGCTGAGTCACTGAGCTGTGGACGCATGCGCAGCGTCCGATATACCGCACAGCCGATCAACAGCGCATGCTTGGAAGGCGTTACACAGCCCAGCAGACAAAGATGGCAGCGCGCAGGAGACGATTTCTGCAAAGGTCTATAGACTGGCAAAGTCTGGCAGACGCTACGAGAAGCGGCCGCCGAAATGGAAAAGGTGGAGCGGCAGATAACGAATGAGAGGAGAGCCACGTGACTGGCGCCCCGCTGCGGCGAGACGCCGAAACACACTTCTCCCGAGCGAACAAGTGTGTTTCGGGTCCTCGGCGCTGCAAAAGCTGTGCGCTGACGTCCAGGTTCCCCGAGAAATGGATCTTTAATGTTCTGTGCTTCCAGATAACACGAAAAAAAGAAATAAGAAAAGAAACGGTACAGAAGGAGGGCGTGGCGTGGCGCTGCTAGACTCGCCGTCGCGAGCCTGGAAGGCTAAGACGACCTAGCGTCCACTGCGCTCCTCATAAAACGTAATTATGCCTATCACGGTAGAATCGGTAGATCTCAATACAACTGCAATTTTATTAGTTGCTAATCACCACCTATTTTCTTTTTTATTTATTGTTTTATTTTTCAGGGTATAGGATGGCGAGACACTTGTTCAGGGAGGTGGATGGCTACTACCTTCACGTCCTCTTCCCCGAGGAATCCGTCCGCTCGGCACTGAACTACAAACCAGTACCTGGAGACGTCTTTATCGTGAGCTACCCAAAGTGTGGCACCACCTGGTTGCAGAACATTGTCTACAACATCTTCAACGGCCGTGATCCGCCGACAGGAGTAATGGACGCTTTGCGAGAACTTCCCTTTCTGGAGGTGCAAGGTGCCGAGTGCATCAAGCACATGACGAAGCCGGGAGCCGTCAAGACTCACATGCCCTTCCGCTTCCAGCCTTTCTCCGTGGACGCAAAGTACATCTATATATGCAGGAATCCGTACGACTGCTGCGTGTCTTTCTTCCACCACACGAAAAACATTTACGCCTACCAGTTTCAGGACGGCACGTTCGACGAGTTCTTCGAGCTGTTCATCGAAGGGAAGCCGGACTGCGGAGACTACTTCGACCATCTGTTGTCCTGGTACGAACATCGAGGCGACCCCAATGTTCTCTTCTTAACCTACGAGGACCTGAAGAAAGACACCAGGGCATGGATGCTGAAGATTGCAGATTTTCTCGGAGAGGAATACGGTAGAAAGCTTAGAGCCGACCCGGGGCTCCTGGAAGACATCTTGAAGAGGACAAGTCTTGAGACAATGAAAAAGATGAATGCAAAAGTTAACGAAACTTTAATGGAGCTTAAAGATCTGCCCGAAGACGAAAAACCAGGGTGGCTAAAGCATTCTACGAAAACCATGGGCATAGAGGCGACGAATCAGCCAGTGGCGGGAGATTTCATTCGTAAGGGTGTTGTTGGAGATTGGAAGAATTACTTCTCGGCCGACCAGATCAAGCGACTCAAGGAGCGCATTGAGTTGAAGACCCGTGGTAGCGACGTCATGGATTTGTGGAAGGACATTGGGCTGCCATGACCATACGTGTAACTGCCACCAACAGAAATATTTCGTTTCTTCTTTGAACATTTATTCAGGATGCTTGCGAGCTATTGTTTGGGTAAATCAATAGCCCCACTTATCGGTTTTGTGTAAAATACTTCACCAATGAATGAAATGTCGGAACGAGGATTTTGTTGGTCTTGACAAGCAAAGTGAATATATGGCGTAAACGAACAGAATTTCAGCAATAGACTTGTAATACTGTCACGCCGGGGAGGTATGCAGAGGCAGCAGAGACAAGAAGGCAACTGGAGGATGAGAATAAAGGAATATATATTTACAACAGAAGAGGAAAGGAAAGAAAAAAAAATGAAAGCCGTTTACAACTCTCTGTAATGCCGAATTGGAGCGCTGCAGCTCTTGAGGAGGAGGAGGGAAGTGTAATCAGGGGAGGGTATACCCCTCCTCCTCCTGCTCCCCTCATTCTTCAATCTCCTCCGGGGGGGGGGGGGGGGGCTCGCGCGGTGCATTATGGGATATTTCCCATAATGCACCGCGCGGTTACGCCGACGGCGACGGCGACGGCGACGCCGACGCCGCTCAAGCCGGAAACGCTCGCCTAAGAGCTGCGCTCTAAAAATAGCTAGAAGTAGTGCGAGACAACCGTTATGACGCTTAAGATATATGTCCCATATATAAAAAATAACATCTTCGTATACCGTCAGTAAGTAGTAGTCTCAGTGGTAAGTCCTAGGTCGAGTCACTCACGAACACTTGCTCGTGGTTGGTGACTGGTTGCTCACCGCTCGGATGCCGGACTTGCGGAGCGATGTCCCAGGCCGAGACCCGTTCCTTGGAGCGTAGCCGAGGCTTGCTCGGTGCGTCGCCGAGACCTCGTTCCCTGGCTCGGTGCGTCGCCGAGACCGGATGCTCCAGCCGATTCGAAACTATCCCTACCGCTTCTCCTCCTCGAGCCCACTGCTTTCCTTCCTCTTTCCCCCTAGTGGCATACCCGTGACAAATACCCACTTCGATTCAAACAATAATGTATGTAGTTCATTATAGTTATATTAATGAACAACTATAGTACCTCTATGCTTCATCTACAAAAAACACTAGGTATGGAATCATGAAACTGGTGGCAAAAGTGGGATTTATTATAAAAATCGTACAACTTAACTGTTCTTCCCTTCAACATAATCCCCTCCTCTCTCTATGGAACGTTGCATATAAATTATCCATTCCTAAAAGCAGTGCCGCAAGTCATCTTCTGTTCGCCCTTTTAGCAGCGCCTTCGGTTTCGCCTTTACCTTGTCCACAGTTTTTGCCTCGCCATTTTTATTCTGAGTCACGTGGGTGTTTTTCAGCGCATCGATTTTCCCTCTGTATCCAGAGTATACCGGAACATGTGCAGTCCGGGACAGTGTTAGCGCAAACAAACCATCGGCGGTTTCTTTTTTTTTTTTCCTCCAATATTGAAGGACCGTTGTTAAGCTACTGACAAGTGTTCAGTTGAGACACTCATCTGCGTGTTAAATGTTGATGCCTTCCAGTACCCTTTCGAAGTAAAATCATAAAAAAAGCCGAAGTCGCGTCTCCAATATCATTGCCGCCCAACGTACGTCTCGTCACATGTGGTAATACTTTCCATCGAGTCAGGTTGCGCTGTGAGTCGCTCTATGAAGCCGCGGTCATACATCTAAGCCATCATAAAAAAGACGCGGCGTTCGCAGTTATTTTTATGACCAAAGTGACAGGAAGAAAACAAAGCACAAGAAGAAAAAAAAAAAAACACTCCTCGAGCATTGTCTGCCGACTGTCTTTTATATGATGCATTAGCAGCGCGTCTTAACGTGTGTGCAAATGTGTTTCTGTACATCTTTCGGCTCCTGACTGAACAAACCGTTATATAAATCAGCAAATATGGCTAGCAACGATCAACGATTAAGCGTTCGTACGGTAGCGGACATGGTGCACATTGACGAAGAGGTTGTACGACAAACTTTGTACCCAAATTGAACATACGTGAAGACTGCGTCAAAATGTTGCCCAAGGGCCAAAAGCCTCAGCCCGAGACTAAAGATGAACACATTAAAAACCTCTGACAAGACATCTGTTATTTTTTAGGCCTGTATGTGCATGGAGATACTGCACACAAAAAAAAGGTGACACCAGCGCGTCGAAAGCCAGCTTGTCAACCTTCACGCGAGACAAATTATACATTTATGTTTAGTTTAATAAATGATTCCACCGACGTATTTTCTTCAGAATGGTCACGAGCTTGATAAGGAGGTATTTTGTGCGTTTCAATACATATCAAATAGCGCAAGTATGACAAGCACAAGCAAGTAAGACGGGAAAGGCGCTACCTTTAATGTTTACTGGGGCTATAAGAAGTACTCTATCTAGCATGCGAGCAGCTTCCACTGCGCATGCTGCAACTGTGGAGTGCTGGCATTAATCGACGCCATAGTGTTTTATTACGACCATTCTATTATTCTCCTTCTGCGACCTGCCATTTTCGGCCACTGGGCTGTGGAAAAACGCATTCTGAACGAGCTGCTGAAAAAACATTAGCCACCACGCATGCATTCCTAACCATCCGGTGTCTCGGCATTTTGCGCCTGAGGTGTGAAAACCTCGAGAAAGTTACTTTGACAACGGACGTCGATATAGACACTGCCTGTTGTGTAATACATCGATAAACAAGAACTGACCATTTTTTTATCCGCTTGTCCGGCGTGTGAAGCGGACAACAAAGTTGCGTGCACCGTCCGTCGTGTGATGCACGCGCCCTTGTGATGTACGCGCGACGAAAGGCCCCGGCCTACAGTGTGCAATTCCCGTAACGAGTTTCGATGAAACAATCGTGTCGACGAAACGTGTGTCCACGAAAAGTTGTATACGAAAGAACGAGTTTCAACGAAATGATAGGGACCCGTCGTAACAGCGTATTGTTGAAGTTAGGGCGCCTTCATGTGTGCTTTGCTCGGGGTGATGACATCTGGCCATTTTGTTTCGAATGTTTATTATTATTTTTTGTTCTGAAGCGCGTAAAAGAGCGTGTCCCTGCACGCGCTCGTGGCGCTGACTGTGCTACGGCGACATTTTGTTTCCTGCAATTTCTTTGTATTTTCCCTGTGAGCGCGTGCTGTCGGCATCGGGTACTACAAACGATGGCATCACCCTAAACACAATGACATTGAGGCACTCTAGTTGAAGAAAGCGAAGCAACGCGGGTGGATAGACGAGCTCTGGAATAAGCACGTGGCAAAACACTGAATCAGGGGGTACAAGTTGGCGTGAGATGGTCCTGGTTCGCAGGAAGGCACAGGTGCAGTACATCCCTATTGCTTAACGTGGTGACCCCTCTTAAGGCTCTGTTATACTCCGACGTTGAGCGCAGCGAACGTAACGTAGCGCAGAACGTGGGCCTTTGATTGGCCGGCGAGCAGGAACTCGATATCTGCGACCAATCAGCATCGGTGTCCACTGCGCTGCGCCACGTTTGCTACGCTCGACGTCGGAGTATAACAGAGCCTTTACAGGAAGTGTTTCTTTGCTCCTATGTAAGATTTTCATCGCGTGTTTTCGAACCTACTTTCGTAGCTTCGTCTTTCGACCACCAGGCGATTTCAATATCTGATTTGCTCGAGAAGGATGGATGGAGAGCGAAACTACCGCCAAGGCCTTCTGCTCTGGCCGCTAGGTCCTCCAGGTCCTGTCGACTTCGATGGAGTAGCCAAGTTGTTTTGAAGTATTGTGTTATGAACAGCAGCCTTCTTGGGCCTCTCCAACACGGTGAGATCGAGCGAAGGCGCGGATTGGACAACGAGGCCTACGTCAGCGTTCGGCTGGGCGTCGTGTCCAATGAACGCGTCGAAGGACGTTTGTTTGGCATCGGATCCAATTTGCTGAGTTGGCGTCATGCCACTGTGATGGCGTCTCATGGAGTAAAAGAAGGATGTTCGCAGGCCTCGATTATAAAAGGTGGTGTTTGATTTGTCTAAACGCCCGACTGCAAGATGGCCGCCGTATTGTTTTGAACTGTGTGTCCAGGCAGCTGCATGTGACTCGAGAAGGGGAGGTCGGGATTGATTTGATACGTTTCACGTGGTCGTCAAAGTGCAGCCGCATTGGGGTGCCCGCCTGTTCAATATGTTGCACGCGGCAGCATGTATACAGTGCAAAGAGGTAAACCATATTCTTGACTCGAAGTTGAAGCTACCGTTTTTTTTTGTTGTTTTTTTTTGTGAAAAAAAAAAAAAATTGCAATTTTCAGCTTGTCACCAAGCTGTCGAAAAAGATATGAGTACATGTTTGCCAGAAAGGTTGATTATAGGGTTCGGAGCCATTCATTGTAGGAGTTGTTAATTTTTAGTAGGTTACAATATTACGAACGTTTCATGTTCTTATTTATACAGTCCGCGGTATTTTTGGTCCCGCTTTTTCATGTGATTGCGCTTTGTTCAAGTATAGTGTATAGTATTGCCTGCGCAATATTGTTTTAATGTTCGGGAGGTTCGCGGACACGGTCGGAGTTTATTTCCTGGGTCCCCTTCGGGTATGAACACCTTCTCGATCCTAATTATTTTTTTACCGACCAATTATTTCCGTCATAAATTACTGTCTTTGAATCGCTTTGTTTAGAAAAAGAAATATCGTAGTAAGTTCTATTTCAACAAAGTATTCGTCATTTGAGCAAATGCACCGGTACCGGCGCGCCTGGCTGTAGGGGATAACCTTTTTATTTATCGTTCTGCGGTTAATAAGCCGGTGAAATGGAGCAGCTGCAGGCGGTTCGTACGGTGCAGATTGTTTCCGAGCCCTCTGCTGCTGTCGCCGTGTGTGTTCATGCACCGCAGCTCGAAGCACGTGGAGCGAACGCTGGACCTGAAGAACTCGGGGGGAGGGATCCTGGGTTTTTCATTTTAATTTTAATTACTGCGCAGTTGCAGTTCACGGGCCACACTCTGAGATGCCCTTGAGCGTGTCCTGCCTTGTGAAACATTCGACAGTCGCAAGCGCATGCGAATGGAAACGCACTATTTTTTTTTCTTGCTTTGCCGTACCGAATCCGCCGAACCGGCAGCATTCCACAGGTGCATCTGATATGCGTTGCGCTTGGGGTTCAGTTTCCGCTCAAACGATTGGATGCGAATCTGGGACGAAACGCGTACTCCGCTTTTCAGGGGAGCTGTACCACGTGACGACTACGGCAAATAACGTATAGTAACAAAAAGGGAGACAAATTGTGTTCTGAATCAGATGGGTATCGTGTTATATCGCTATTTGCACACGGCATCATCAAGGCGTGTTGCAAGGTTGACCTCCAGCGGTTTCAACACAACGTTCACGGAGGCACGGTAAGTTTGTGGGAGGGTTTAAACACCGTTCGCGGAACAATAAGACCCGGGCTCACTGAGAGCCCGTGTTCCAACACCCACCCCGCAGCGTACTCACTGTTCAACCGCCGCGGCGGGTTCATTCGTTTGCTGCACAGCGCCGCTCTAATAGAAGAGACAAACGTACCACACAGTGTGCCGGGTGACCAAACAGTTTAATCACCGCAAGAAACTATAAACCGCATATAATAACGCGACACACTGAGCACCGGTGACGAGAATTGACTCACCGGCCGATGCACTCCCGAGAGCCGACGGGCGCCAACGTACTGGGGACGGGTCCGACGCACAACCACCCGCTCCCGACGCCACCCGGAGAGTCCTCCCTCTCGGCGTCCGACACCCTCTCGTCGTCGCCTCCCTTGCGCACCCTCGACCACAGGGGTCCCAGGATTTGGGGACAATCGCTTCCCCTTTCGGAGGGGGTGACGAGGGTACAGCTTCTAAGATGGCGCTGTCCCCCTCGCCCCCGACGGATG
The DNA here is from genome assembly GCA_013358835.2 of Ixodes persulcatus. NCBI lineage: Eukaryota > Metazoa > Arthropoda > Arachnida > Ixodida > Ixodidae > Ixodes > Ixodes persulcatus. Next base: position 1,065,527 of record JABSTQ010009807.1, on the reverse strand, counting down.
CGTGCGGCTGAACAAATGAATCCAGCGGCTCGCTCCGCGGCCGCTTTAGGGCCTCTCGAGGAAAGGAAATGACCGCATTTCCACAAGTTATATCATAAGATAATTGATGCGGGATTGTGCCTGTATGTTGTTTTTCATACGGTTGGCAAGTGGGTTAAGTAACTACCGAATGGTGCCTTGAACACTGCTACATATTTGATCGGTAACGTATACAGTTTTTATCAGTTTGATGAATTACCCAAGACTGAGTTATTCCTTGAAATATTTGAACAATAAAGTATAAGGGGCACACTTTATGTAGTGTTGCATCTTTGATTTCTTTTGCTGACTGTATATTTACTCGATATTATTTTATTTTATTGTTTTCTAGCCCGTCTCTATCTGTTGAATTGTTAACCTCGATTAATGTTTCTATTTGAAACCTGGTCGTTATTTTGATTAGCAATATATATCGTACTTGTTTTGATAGCTGTATATTTCCTTGAGAATGACTTGTTTTGTGTATTGTAGTTTGATTAACTTTTTTTTTTCGGGCGACGAATTGCTGGTATTGAATAATTTTTATCGTTTTGCTACTCATATGCATTTCTCCTGCTTGTCTGATCATACATACAAGCTGTATTTTATTTTATAAACCAACACTGCTTGTACTTATTACTTTGCGTGAATAAACTGCATTCCATTTTCGTTGAACCAAATTGAAGCCAATGTGCAGAGTTGGTCAACCAACGGCCTAATTAAATTTGATCAACTCAGAGCAGTATTTTAGAACAAAAACATATGGCGAAAAAAAGGGCTATCCACTCATAGGCTCCCGGATATCGGGATATCTGAGCGTATAACGGGCTGAAGCTGAGCTAATTGGTACATTGATGCAAAAGAAAAGTCTAAATAGTCTAAAACAAAGTCTGGTCGTAAATGAATTCTTAGGGGTACTTCGGCTTGCTCATATTTTGCACCATAAAAAAGGTTGTTGGAGAATGGACACGGGACGACGAAGAAGTGGGCAACGAGGTCACGCGCAGAAGAAGTCCGCCATGTTCGCATTTTGATAAACCGCTACCATCACGTCGATCGGGTCATAGTTTCTTCAGATCCCAAACATCTGGTGCCGAAACCCGGGATCAAGGAGACGCCCGACAAAAAGAGTGACAGCTCCCCATCTGACAGGCACGGAAACCGGACAACAACTCGCCTTCAGAGAATGGACCGACTGCGGAGGAAACGAGCCGTCATCCGGTCAGCGGTGACCGGGCCACCAACGAGTTGCAAGCTCTATTGGATTCCTCGGATGCAACCGCTGGTGAGCTCACAGAAAACTTGAATATCCTCAAACTGAAGGAAGCAGCATTGAAGGCAGTTGACGGCGAGATTGAAGATGGGGTTGATATTGATCACCCTGAAGAAGAGATGGAAAGCGTAGAGGCTTATCAAGTGTCGATCTGCCGTTTACGGACAAGAGCCACGCCCAAGCTGGATGTCCTGCGCACGCCTAACATCGCATCGAATGCTGTAGAACGACTACAGGATCGGGACCAAGGTCATCTAAGGTCAAGAACGATAGCAATCAAACTTTCAAGATTAGAGATCAGGAAGTTCGAAGGAGACCTCCATAACTGGAAACCTTTCTGGGATCAATTTGAAGGGTCTATACACAACAATCCCGACATCTCTTCAATTGATAAATTTAGATATTTGACGAGCTACCTATTCGGAAAGGCGGAAGACAGCATACGGGGATTGCCTATTACGGAGAACAACTATAACATCGCGGTGGATCTCTTGAAGGGCAGGTTCGGCCAGACCCAGGCGATAATTGACGACCACATGACGCGACTCTTGAATTTAAAAAACGTCACCACATCGAGCGACGTCACTGCTCTGAGACGGCTCTACGATGATATCACGATAAATGTCCGCAGCCTTGAAGCATTTGGCGTAAAGGCAGAAGAGTACAGTGTGCTTCTACATGCTGCCGTGAAGAAGCGACTTCCTGACGACCTTGTCGTCCGCTACTGCCAGCAAAGAGCCACTGACATCGCAGATAGCACCGGTAGTCTGCAAACGTTTCTGAATTTTCTGAAGTTCGAGGTAGAGAGCCGAGAGCGCGTCCTGGAAATAAAGCCTGATCAAGCCAGTCCATCAAAGGCCCAAAAGGAGGACTCATCAAACCAGGTACACCAAGCGTACGTCACTCCATCGGCGGCAGGTTTAGCTGCAAGGACGGACGCTCAAGATGCCAAATGCCTTTTTTGCGACGCACGTGAGCACTCGTTCGATCAATGCAACGCGCGTTCCATCAGTGAGAAAAAAGAAATACTGGAGAGAGACGGCCGATGTTTCAGGTGCTGCAAAAGATATCACCGGGCAAGAGATTGTCGTAACGCCAGAATTCTCCGCTGCGCCAACTGCCAAGGGAGACACATGACTTGCCTCTGCGATCCTGACCTGAAACCCACCAAAGACAGCCCTCATTCTTCGTCACAGCCAGTCACTTCGGAAGTGTCAGTAACGAGTGCGGTGTCTAACGGCGTCGAAACAGTTCTGCAAACCGCCACAATCTGGACAGAAGGGGAGACTAAGCGCCGCCTATTCAGGTGCTTACTGGATGTAGGGAGCCAGCGGACGTTTGTGACGACCAGGCTTGTCAACGAGCTGTCTTGTAAGGTTCTAGGAAAAGAGGATTTGAAGATTACAGTCTTCGGAGATACTGCACTTGCTAATGCGAGTAAACTCCGCAAGGTAGAGGTACGGCTCCAAAGCCAACACGATCGGAAACGGGTACGAATTGAGGCTTTGGAAGTTCCTGCCATTTGCCATTCTTCTGCGTTTCCTGTAAGTCTCTGCAGGACAGCTCAATCGTGCACGCTGCAACTCGCCGATCTTTCGTGCTCAGGGTTCAAGAGAGACATTGACATTGATGTACTGATCGGAGCGGATAATTACTGGAAGGCTGTCACTGGGTCTATCAAGCGACTTGACGGAGATTTGACAGCGGTAGAAACGATATTTGGTTGGACACTGCAAGGTCCAGTACGACCATCACCGGAAGTGGGCTGGCACCAAGCAACTTTAATGCAGGTAATGACTCGACATCAAAGTGAGCAGCCTTCTCAGCAGCTACGAGAAAAGAATGCCCTAGCGGTACCTGAGGACGATGTGCCAGAGCCCAAGCAGTCAACCATCACGAGTGTACCGGTGCCCGAAAAAGCAATTCGGAAAGACAGTGACGTGGAATCCGGCGAAACGGAGGCCTTGGAATGGGCGCCCTGTACGGTACTGACACCTTGCAATAGCCCCGGCAATAGCAGGGAATCTGGCTTCAAAGATGACAGGGAAGCAGCTGACGCTCAGCTACTATCGGATCCTGTCGGTTGCCAGCACGAGCTGAGTGCCAGTAACTTTAAGGAGGCCAGTGGAATCCCTGACGTGAATGTCATGAGCAATGATAGGGAGCGGGATGAAGAGACTCCCACTGGCGCTGTTGAAACACGGGAGAACATTCTGAAACCGGCCAACCTCATAAGCGTTTCCACTGAGATTCAGGAGGGCAAAGTGGTCAGCATCGACTGCAAGAAATTTCGTAAACGGGACCGACCCGGAGGGATTATGGGTTCACCTTCGAAGACGTTTGAATCAACGAAGGAACAGCTGAATGGCTCAGCAAATCGAAAGGCGGGGGAAGATGGTGACGCAGTTGTTGGCGAAGTTCTTGGTGGCCTCATAGAAAAGTGCGTGCAAGGGTCAAGTGGACTACTGGGTTACAAAATCTCTACCGAAACCCTTAGACATCTCTTGCGAACGTTCTGCGAGAGCAACGGTTACCGCTTGTGAGGGACGAAGCGGGGCTCAATTTAAGTGCCATTTTTGAACAGCCTTTGATGGAAATGCAAGATATTGCAATGGGAAAGCGTCACCGTGGTAGCTCGGACCACGGGTCGTCATCCGATCACGGGCCCGAAGTTCCACCTAGGATAACCAGGAAGTGGCAGAAATGTTCTACTCCCGTCCCCGAGAAGCGAACTGTGCTCACACAGAGCCAGCGGCGAAGGACGTATAATGTGAAATATTTCAGATTTGGCCGCTTGGAGCTGCAATCTGCAAACACGGTAGGCTCATCTGACTCAAGCGGCATTCAAGTGAGAGATGTTGCGCTTGTCAGGAACAACCATCGCCCAAGAACATTTGATATCTTGCCGTCGTCGACAAGAACTTTCCTGGCCGAGGTGGGAAAGTGCGTGCCTGAACTATTCGACTCGGAAGTCGCGTGAAGAGAAGACGACCCATTCAACTTCCTTACCGTCTAGAAATTCCGACGAAACAGTCGGTTTGACTTTGTTGGGTGGGAGGATGTTGAAGAATGGACACGGGACGACGAAGAAGTGGGCAACGGGGTCACGCGCAGAAGAAATCCGCCATGTTCGCATTCTGATAAACCGCTACCATCACGTCGATCGGGTCATAGTTTCTTCGGATCCCAAACAAAGGTATTTTAAGCACCCCCTAAAAAGAATTTTCGTGGAAACCTGTAAGGGGTTCTTTGGGCCCTTTTTGATAAAACAGTTCTTTATGGACCACCATTCAAGAGTGCTTTTAAGCACTTTTTTATGAAACGGTTCATCAAGAACCTTTAAGTTCCTGTCACCACGCATTGCGATGAATAAGCTTACCATAAAGAACCCTTATGATTGCTTCTAAGATATTTTTAGGAAAAACTGTTCTTCACAAAGAACCGTAGAGGAGTTATTTTAAGCACTTTTCCAATAATTCAGTTCTTTTTGAGGAACAGTCGAAGAAATTTGAAACAGGGGACGACGGATTAAAAAAGGGGCTGTGCACAACACGTCTAAATTTGAGGTCTGTTATGGGTTACCCCTTTTGTACGTTGTGTCCGGTTTCGAATCTCTGCAAAGGTGCCGTGTAAAGATTCACTTATTAGAAAAAAAACTTAAAAATAACTTTTTCACAAAGTTCTCTTTATGATCTTTCTCTTCATGGTTTGACGCTTCAAAAAGCCAATAAAAAACCTTAACATTTTTTTTTTATATCTCAAATACGGCCAACAACAGGTTTGGAACAATGGGGCTTCAGTTCCAGTGATCTACCTCTATTTAAAAATTGTTGGCTTCAATGATGGTTCAGGAGCACATTTATAATTGCTTTTATGTCAATATTAAATATAGAGATAGGGCAATAAATGTAAGGAAAAGAAGATATGCCCTAGAATCCCTAACTTAGTTGTCACTGGTCATAGGTGAAATCAACAGAGAAGTTACAGTTTGAGAAGTATAGTGACGTTTATTGGATATCATAAAAATAAAACTTAGTACATAACTAAAATGTTTGTCTGCCTAAAATATAAAAATTCTGGTTTTATGAACTGACACACTTCAAACACTCGTAAGCGTTGATTCTTGTCCATGCAACACTAGTGGCTTTCAAAGCTTGCAACAAATATGTAGTATTCCTAAGAGTGTAACGCCAACAAAAAAATGCTCATGACGAAAACAAAACTCTTGTGCACTGAGGATGGAACGCTTCAAATACTTCACTTTGAAAGCGCTTCTCGATGACGTGATTCTTGTCGTTTGATAGGTATTTGATTCCTTAGTCGTAGTTAGTTATAGTTTACAAATGAAACTTAATAACAAAGAAAAAAGAAGCCATAGCCATTTTTGACGACGATTCTTCGAAGAGTGTCGCGTCGAGTCTTGGGTCGAGTCAAGACGAGTAACCGGAGTGTGAGTGGTGCTTGCTGTCTGTCACTTGGGCACATCTTGCGAACGTTGCGAAACTCCCGAGCTTGGGAACGCCCTGTCGCATTGCTCGCATCCCTTTCGGTGACTCGGTTGCTCTGAGCAACTGAGAGATAAGGTTATAGATAACATTCTCTAACGAAATAGTTCTTCATCGCTCAGTTGTCTTTCTAGTGCACCAGGAAGCGATAGTGCTTGAGGGGAACCGTTCTTCACGAGACGAAAGAGTTCTTGGGGCGTCAAGAACCTTTCAAGTATGGATATTTTTAGAGTGACACACCACTGACTATCAACTGTGACGTTACGTTTTAATGCGAATGCATGAACTGTCCCATGTAGCGAGCCGACGTCATGAGCCGCGCCAAAAGGCAGATAAATTCCCCTCTCTCAATGGAGCGAAGTGAAGCCGCGTTATAAGGCGCTCTGAAGCCGCGCAAAAAGCCGAGTCAAACGGCAAATAAATTCACCTCTCCAAGTGAAGCCGAAATCTCATGGATAGGGCTGCCATTGGCTGTCGCGCGTCATAGTTGCAAGGAGCGAGGCTCCCATTGGCCAAGGCGCTTTGGTTTCAGGGAGAGCCACCCCGTGGCGCTACGTGCCCACGCCAGATAAAGCCGCGCCAGAGCGCGCCGGGAAAAGGATGTGTTTGACTGGCGGGGCCTCCCAGAGAAAGAGAGAGAGAGAGAGAGCATACTCCGAAGCGCGGCGTGGTCACTTCACGAGAACGCGCGTAAGAACGACATTCATGCTTTCGCATTCACAACTCATAAAAAGTGCTTAGGTGTAACTCGAGCTTTTTTCTACATTACCTTAACCAAAATTCGTTTCCTTTCTTTTATTTATATTCTGCACATAAAATGTCAATAAATTAAATCAAATTATGACCCGTTACACATTTTCCTCTCACCCCAAACCACCTAACCCTACCGACGCCTCATCCCTCGTCATCAGCTTTGAAGCCGCGCCAAACGGCACCTAAACTTCTTTCTCCAAGTGGAGCCGGCTCCCAGCTATGAAACCACGCGAAAAGCTTAGCCAAACGGCACCTAGTCTCTCCGATCCCAAAGCAGCGGAGTGAAGCTGATGGATTTCGGCTTAGATTCCATTAGCTGGCGCGCGTCATAGTTTCAAAGAACGAGGCTCCCATTGGCCGTTGCGCGTCAGTTTCAACAAGACAGTAAAATTATTTTTCAATGCCTCCAAGCACTGACGTTGCGTGTGATAGCGGTACGAAGATGTACGGCATCCCACGCGGCGTCAGTGTTTATGGGTATTGAAAAATAATTTTACTGTCCTGAAACACGCAAGAAGAGCAACATATTGTAAGAGATTTTGGGAAATAAACACAAGTGATAAGTTTATTGCAAGCACAGTGCCAAAGACGCTCCTATTGGCCGAGGAACACTTTCAGTACGATGACGCTCCATTGCCATCTTGGTGCGACTTGTTTTGATGACCCTTTCGAAGCTTCGAAGCTTTAAAAGGGTCCGAAATGGCAATCGATCCATAGCAACCGACACCGATGAGCCAATCACCTTGAAAGGTTTTGTTATCTATCATAAAGCTGTGTGCAGGCTCTCCTCCTCTCCCCGGAAATGCCAAAAAAAGTGGTCGCGGAGTATAGTGTCTACTGCGTACCTCATAAAACGTACTTCTGCATATAACGGTGGAATCGGTAGATCTCAAAACACTGCAATTTTATTCGTTGCTAATCACCACCTTTTTTTTCTCTTCTTTCTTTCATATGCAGGGTATAGGATGGCGAGACACTTGTTCAGGGAGGTGGATGGCTACTACCTTCACGTCCTCTTCCCCGAGGAATCCGTCCGCTCGGCACTGAACTACAAACCAGTACCCGGAGACGTCTTTATCGTGAGCTACCCAAAGTGTGGCACCACCTGGTTGCAGAACATTGTCTACAACATCTTCAACGGCCGTGATCCGCCGACAGGAGTAATGGACGCTTTGCGAGAACTTCCCTTTCTGGAGGTGCAAGGCGCCGAGTGCATCAAGCACATGACGAAGCCGGGGGCCGTCAAGACCCACATGCCTTTCCGCTTCCAGCCTTTCTCCGCGGTCGCAAAGTACATCTATATATGCAGGAATCCGTACGACTGCTGCGTGTCTTTCTTCCACCACACGAAAAACATTTACGCCTACCAGTTTCAGGACGGCACGTTCGACGAGTTCTTCGAGCTGTTCATCGAAGGGAAGCCGGACTTCGGAGACTACTTCGACCATCTGTTGTCCTGGTACTGAACATCGAGGCGACCCCAATGTTTTCTTCTTAACCTACGAGGACCTGAAGAAAGACACCAGGGCATGGATACTGAGGATTGCAGATTTCCTCGGAGAGGAATACGGAAGAAAGCTTAGAGCCGACCAGGGGCTCTTGGAAGACATTTTGAAGAGGACGAGCCTCGAGACAATGAAAGAGATGAATGCAAAAGTTAACGAAACTTTAATGGAGCTTAAAGATCTACCCGAAGACGAAAAACCAGGGTGGCTAAAGCATTCTATGAAAACTATGGGCATAGAGGCGACGAATCAGCCAGTGGCCGGAGATTTCATTCGTAAGGGTGCTGTGGGAGATTGGAAGAATTACTTCTCGGCCGATCAGGTCAAGCGCCTCAAGGAGCGCATTGAGTTGAAGACGCATGGTAGCGACGTCATGGACTTGTGGAAGGACATTGGACTGCCATGACCATGATGCGTGTAACTGCCATCAACAGAAACATTTCGTTTCTTCTTTGAACATTTATTCAGGATGCATGCGAGCTATTGTTTGGGTATATCAATAGCTCCAATTATTGCGCTTATGTAAACTTACTTCACCTGTGAATAAAATGTTGGAACGAGGCTTTTGTTGGTCTTCACAGGCAAAATGCATTTATGGCGAAGACGAACAGCATCTCAGCAATAGAATTGTAGTACCCACTTCGATTCAAACAACAATCTATGTAGTTCATTGTAGTTCTATATCACTGGACAACCAGTACCTCTACGCTTCATCTACAAAAACACCAGGTATAGAATCATGAAACTGGTAGCAAAAGTATGATGTATTATTACAATCTTACAACTTAACTGTTATTCTCTTCAACATAATCCCCTCCTCCATCTGTGGAACGTTCCATACGAATTGTTCATCGTTAATATCAGTGCAGCAAGTCATCATATGTCCGCCCCTTTAGCAGCGTCTTCGGTTACTTCTTCACCTTGTCTGCAGTTTTTGCTTCGCCATTTTTATTATCAGTCACGTGGGAGCTTTCCAGCGCATCGATTTTCTCTCTGTATCCGGAGTATATCGAAAAATGTACGGTACGGGACACTCTTAGCGCAAACAAACCATCGGCGGTTTGTTTTTTTTTTTTTCCAATGTCGGAGGACCGTCATCAAAGCTAAACTCTTAAAGGGATGGTGAACCGAAATTTGGATTTCAGAAAAAAAATGCAGGAGATGTAGGTGGAACGCTACAATCCCTACAACTCTACTCGTAAGGCTATATCTCGAATGCATGGCCGTATTTTGGAACAAAGAGGTCTAGATTAAACCAGGCCGACGAAGCGCGTGACGTGAAGATACCTAGTTTCCTCCTCTCTTCACTTCGCTCCCTCAAGGCGGCGAGGCGGAGAAGACGCGAGGCCGTTCCCTCTCCTTCTCGGAGAAACATGACGTGAACATTTCTGTCAAATGCGCCTCTTTTTCTTGAAAAATACGGTCATCCGTTCGGGATATCGCCGTATGAGTGATGTTTTGGTGTTTGTAGCATCCCGTTGCACGCTTTTTCCACGTGTTTTGTGAAATCCAGATTTCGGTTCAGCATCCCATTAAGAGAGGGCGCACCTCAGAGCCCAATAGAGAATACATGAGGTTTTTCTTCATCTTCGAAAAATTGTCACATAATAACAGCTGGGCGGATCTTCTTGCGAATCCCGGCTTTAAAGACATTGAGGCATTTTCGAGACAATAAATGGAACAAATGTTTTATTATAAATTTGATTATATTCTTAAAAAAATCATGCAAATTGTCAAAATCGGCTACTTCGGCACTCTTGGGTTCGGAGCGAATTTACAAAATTATTTAAATGCAAACAGAAAACGTATTTCATTGAATGTCTTCTAAATTTATTACGTAATCGAATGATAACAATATTATTCATGTAAGTCGATTTGTTCCGTAACTACAGCGAATATAAAGAACCAAGGTGTCGGTGCTTGTTTTCATTGTTTTTAAGGTATATCTCTCTCCCGTGAGGTGGCGCTCGCTGTCCACGGTATTAGCGGCGAGATGTTTTGGTGGCGCCCTCCTGTGGTTCCCCCTTGTGACGTCATTACCTTGCAAACAACAAGTTCGATGGTGTTCGTTATTAGCATGGTGGAAGCTTGAAATCATTGCGCTCTCAAAGGAACACTGCCAACACCGTCAAAATTAAAGTTCTTTCATTCCTCTTATTTCCGTCGATGATAAATCCCCTTTCCGACGTCATAGTCAGCGTTCGGCCAATCGTGGAAGGCCGACCACAGCGACGCTTTCGGTCGCGCACGGGGCTAATCGGCACTGTGCAAGGTGTTCTTCCGCGGCGGCGCCGTGCCAGCCGCGCCCGTATCCTGTTTTATTCTGCACGCCGAGGCGTTAGTGTGCGTGTCTCGCTTTCCTGGTTCTTTGGTGGATAGGCCTCCCTGTTTTCACACATGGCGAATTCCCCTTGGAGCTATGGGTCGAAGACCTTCCTATGACAAGCAAACGCGCCCGAAAGGGTTTCCATGTAAGGGTGCCCTCGGGGAAGACTCGGCTTTGAGGTCGGTGATTTTGAGCGCTCGTTTGGTAGCCCGCATGGTTCCGTGTCCGGGAGCAACGACGGCAATGCTGAAGCGGTGACCGCGGAAGACTTAGCCTCCAGGCTCCCTGGCGAGGGAGAATCGGTATGTTCCGTAGCGGCCAAAGTCAGTTCTTCCGAGAGCTCAGGAGAAGCTAGAACGAGCTTAATTGTAAATGCTGGAGCTGTCGAAGCATCGGGTAACGCAAAACCACCGGGTGACGCGCAAGCAACCACATCCGTGTTAGAAGGTCGTCGCGTCGTCGACATTGGGCATTTTCAGTCCGTGCAGGAGAGCTCTGGCCATGCCCCGTTCAGTTGCACGTTCACCATGTCATGTGTTGAAACACATAAAAGTCATTGCCAAAATGGTTAGAATAGAAAGTGAGTCTAACGGCGGGTATCCAGCCAACGGTCGTGCGCCTTCAATACAAATTCTCAATAAATCGCCACTGTGCCCCTTGGACACACTTTGGGTACCAACACATGTTTACGTCACTGCCCGAAATCTTGATCAGCGTGTAGTGCTGCACCACAATAAAATGCAAGGTTCACACAGTTGCGTTCGGTTCCGCTCGAGTACGACGCGTGCCTTTCAAGCTCAGACATGTCTATGTTCGACGCAACTGTAGCCATAGCAACCTCTGGTCGTAAGCCGGTGCAAGTGGTTGCAGTCGCAGTCACACGAAAATGTGTGAACGTGCCTTCAATTGCTCCCAACCGCGTAAGCAAAATAAAAAACAAAACAAAAGCGAAAAAAATTGGAGTGGAGCGATCAGTGGGAGTCATCCGATGGAAATGCGTGAGCGTTAGTTCTTCCTCACCCCCTTCGTGTCACGTAACACGAAATCATGTAATCCTACGTGATAACGTGACACAAAAACGTCATCTTACGTGAGCACGTGATACGAAAGGACGTTATCTTATGTGATCATGTGACACAAACACGTCATCTTACGTGATCCCGTTGCACGAAATGACGTCATCTTACGTGATCACGTTACACAAAATCACATCATCTTACGTGATCACGTGACACGTCACCTTATGCGTCACCCTAGTTATGTCATCTTACGCGATCACGTGTCACGTCATCTTGTGAGTCAATCTTATGCGTCACCCCAATGATGTAATCTTATGTGACTACGTGACACGTTATCTTACGTGATCACGTAACAGGTCATCTTGTGAGTCAACCTCTTCCCACAGCAGCGCGCTTTCCGGGGCCCGTGCAGTGCTGTAGTCAAAAGCAAGCTCCCCATGGCAAGCGAAAGCTTCTAAAGTTCCACATTGAGAATACTCGTAAGCGACCGTCTGTAGAAGCTTCGCACGTTGGGTTTTTGATGAGATCGAGCCATCGTGTTTCATTTACTATCGTTGAACTTGTCGTTCAACGAAGCCCTAAAAAATATGAATGTAGTTGGTATGGACATCAAGATCTAATCACAAATACGGTTTGACTTCGTTTAATTAAAGTGTAGCAATAAATGAGTTGTTTGTGCATACAGGTTTAAAAAAAATATTTGTTATTCGACATAGGCCGTTGGGAGAAGGATGTGTTCAGATTTTTCTTCATGAGCGCAAATACACCTGACGCAATAAATAGTGACGATTTCGTCGTCCGAGTGGTGAGCAGGTGATTTCTTGCTCAAAAAAATAATGCCATTTCACAAACCAAGTTTTGTGACATATGCTTTTTCAATGTCTGGTCACTATTTCGGAAACCTTTCAGTCCGAACCAGTATACTTCTGTTCAGGCACGTAGCCAGGATTTTGTTTCGGAAGGGGGGGGGGGGGGGGGGGGGGGGGCGCCCATGGCAAAATGCTGTATGTGGGGGAGGAGGGAGAGGAGGTCCCAGCAAAATGGGAGATTTCGGGGGGGGGGGGGGGTCCGGGCCCCATGCCCCCCCCCCCCCCCCCCCCCTGGCTACGTGCCTGCTTCTGTTCGTTTTTGCTAGCTTAGGAGGGGGTCACAGAGCCTATCTTTTTATCTTCCTCCAGGACTGACGTACCAAGTTATACCGCAACTGCATCGCACCAGTAAATCGCACAAGAATATTTCTTGTGCGATTTACTGCATCAAAGTAAATCTATCCTATCGGTCGGAAAAATGATTTGACACATTCCATCTGAACACCTACTGAGCACGGCGAATACAATAGCGAGTCAGCGTGCAAAACGCCGCCACACAACACTACCGTAACATCGAAGCGATTTTTGCATAGCACCGAGTACGGAAAAGAGAAAACAGTTATTAATGCGCATAAACGAATCAAATGTATTTAAAGCCCGGACACTCCGTACGTTCAATCTACCTAAGGTTATCAATAGACTCGACCGCGTCATTTGTCGAAACAGATAAAATACGTTGGCAGAAATGATTAGACTGAATAAGTGAATCTAACGCACGTATTTTACCAACCGACGGTCGCGCGCCTTCAATACCATTTCCAATTGTCACTGCGCACCTTGGACACACTTTGGGGAGCAAGATATATTTACATCGCCGCCCGAGGTCTTCATTGAACGTGTATACTCCGTTTCATCTTATTTTGTACCGCAGCGAAGGCTAGGAGCGCGAGCTCATAGCGTTGGCAGCTGCCCTGAATGCACGAGAGCTTGTGCCGCCGAGTTGTGCCCTAGAGCAAGGAGCTCGCGCTTGTAGCCTTTCCTGCGGTGCATCATAAGATGAAATAGGGTATAGTGCTGACCAAAATAAAATGCTAACCTGACTCTCAATCGCCCGCCGCAAAGTACGATTTCGAAAAGGCGATTCTGTACATCACTTGAGATAAAACCCAAGCTATAGAAAGAGCGTCGTAAAAAGGGGACCGACATTTTTATTCCTACCTCCGAACAGAAACGAGCGCCACCCACTGCATCACACAGAGCAGAAGCCGGACTCCGCCACCGCGCGTATTATCATTGACGTCCGATGGAATGCACACTGAGCTGACTGACCAGACATACCAAGCGCGCGCGAGGGAGGGAGAAACTTCCTCCGCCGGGAGAACTCGACACGATTCGGGGATCTATTTGACGCAGCGGATAACGCGGGCCTTTTCACACTTCGATACTGGCGCCATCTAAAAGTCGCGCGTTCAACCACGTCACGAGCCGCGCTATTTGGTGTCTGAAACGGTCGAATAAATAGAGGTACCGCGCCCTCTTAATCTGGGGCCGACAAACGTCACGGCTATAGACGGCCCGTTCAAGGTTTGAGGGGGAACGTCGCAAAAATAGCAGGCCCACTGGAATATCCGTGTACTCCGTCACGGCAAAAGGTGCCTTTTTTGCTATTCCTTGCCACAGATGAATGCAGGGCCACCTATAGCCGGCCCGTTAGGCGGCCCGTTATTGAAGGGACGGCTAAAAACAAGCCGGCTAGCTCCCAGTGGCTTCTCATTTTCTTTCTTTTGAATTCTGACTCCAAGGTGGATGCGCATGCGCCGGTCACCTTTCCTTCTTTGTCTTTGTTCGGGCTCACCGCTCTTCGCGGGCGTTAAAACATGACGTCACTCCTTCGGAAAAACGCCATCGATCGCGGTGGATGTCGGTAAACGAGTGTAAAATGAGAATCGGCTAGTTAAGAAACTAAGTATAAATAAAGAAAAAAAAACATAAGTGCTAACTTCCTCTTGACTGGCATATTTAGATGTTTGAAGCCTCGCATTAACATGGGCTGAAAAAAAATTGGAGTGTTTGCATATTTGACAACGCGATGCTGGCCAGCCGTTCAAAGGATCGACCACCACGTTAGGACACTTTTGATATTGCCGTTAGTTTACCACGCTCGGAGGCAAGGTAAGCTATCAAGATAGAATATTTCTTGTGCGATTACGGGGTGATTCAAGAGACATGTTTTAATTAACTGCACTGCTCACACATGACACAATGCTAAGCGCAAGTCCGTCTGCTTCTTTCGGAGGGCTTGCGATGATGTCAGAAGGCCGAGCTCTTATTGGCTGATCGAAAAAAAAAAAATAGTGGGTTGGCCTCAAAGCATCTAGCATTGAGGTCCATTCACTATCCTTCCAATCAAAGCCAATCAGAACTCGGCGTTTTTCTAACGTCACCGCAACCCCTGCGAAGGAAGCAGACGACGTGCTTTCCGCATTGGTTCGCTGCAGACACGATGACAGGATCTCCGGACACGCCTCATTCGTGTTCGAGACACGTTTGCTTCATGTAACTGCACTGTCACACTACAAAAAAAAAAAAAAAAAATCAAGGAAGATTCATTGGCGGATCCTTAGGAATTGCGTTAGCATGACACTTGGGAAACGCCACACACGTCCCCCTTTAGGAAACGTTGACTCCTTAACGTTTTCTTTTTAGGCTTTCTTTTTTAACTCTATCTTTTGCGTCATCTATTTTTTTTTTTGCCTTTTTTGGGCTTTGTTACGGGGTCAGTGTTAAGGGCGATTCACACACCTGCGTTGAGTCCGAACCGAGTGTGAGGGTTGCTACGGCAACAGCCGCGTTTGCTCCAACAAAACGGGGTAAAAAACCGGTTTTGTTGGAGCCGACGAAGCTGTTGCCACAGCAAAATCCTCGTACTCGGTCGAACTCGAGGCAAGTGTGTCAATCGCCCTTTAGCGTTTCTCAAGGGGGGGCGTGCGCTGCGTTTCCACAGGGACATGCTAACGCAATCTCTAGGGATCCACCGATGGACCTTCCTTTAATTTCTCTCAGGTTCCTGCCGCACGCAGACCCGCGTCGGTTTGCCGCTTGTTGCGCCGCATTCCGGCCATCTAGAGCTGGGCGCTGCTTCCACTCCTCTGTCTTGTTCGGCTGCCTTCCACGCTTAGCAGTCGCATCCGCTGCCTGGTGCCGCTGCTGCAAATTCAGACTCGCCCCAGCATCTGCGAGCGCATTGGCTTCCTCCCCGTGGCGTCGGCTCCTTTTCGCTTTTGACCTTCACTACTGTAGTCCTCGCTACGCGGTCCGCTTCCTTTTCCAGTGTTGAGTCCGCAAACAGACACAGTCGGCTTTTCTTTGTCATGTGGGTAGTAAGTGACCCAATAAACACGCCAGAGTCCAGTGTCTGTAGACTGTGTTTTGTATCATGTATTAGCATTGTAACAGCGGCTTAAGGAATCAGAAGGCTACGGAACGCACTTGCTTGCAACCAAAAGCAAGTGTCGAAGTGAAAAGGTCTTCATTGATATTGAGAACCTCTCGCGGTATGGTTGTCCCTTAGGGCCGGAAAGGGTAGAGAGAGAAAGAGTGAAGAGAGAGAGAGAGAGAGAGGGCAAATAAATCACTTTCATTTTGGCCTCCAGGATCACGAATATCGAGATTATTTTTTTTTTTTTTCAATTTGGTGCACGAAGGATGCAGAAAATCATTTTCAAAGTACCGATGAAGCCCCTCCTTCTTGGAGCGTGACGTCATATCCAGAGTTTTCGGAATTCGCGCTTTCGAGCACCTTCAACGCCTATTGAAGCGATGCATGCGGGCTCTTGCTATTTTCAAAAAAAGGTAAAACAAAAAAATGACGTCACGAAGCTTGCAATTGCATGCGCTGCCCAGACGAGCGACACGCGCTTGGAGGCCGAAAGATATGGGTATTACGTAACCACTGGTCGGAGGTTTTGCGTGTTACCTCGAGTGAGTAAAGCGCCGTTCACACTCTTGCAACCGAGTACGACCGAGAGAGACCAGGCCGGTTTTTAAGCCTTTTGCGACTTCTTAGGACCGGATTTGCTGCAGTGGAGCTGGTCCTAAGAGATCGCAAGAGGCTTAAAAACCGGTCTGGTCTCTCTCGGTCTTACTCGGTCACAAGAGTGTGAACGGGCCTTTACATCTTCGGGGAAACGAGCGGCGAAATATTCAGATTCACGGGATAAAAATACTATAGAATCCAGCTCAAACTCGTTTTTTCTGAAGAACCTCTTCACATTCCATTTAACGCTCTCGTCACGTAACTGTACACACCCGGGTTCGAATGAAATACGAACAGCGACGGAACTTCGAGTGCACTACCGGCGCAGCTTCAAAGCTTCGGTTGTGCTGGGCGAGGTTCAAAGATATCCAAGTAGCACGCACACTCTCGCAGCGCCCTGCTCTCCACCCCGCAGATTCAGCAGTTTCCAGAGGCCTCCAGAAGGCACAGCATGTGTCGACGGCCACGCGGGCAAGTGTTCGCATTTCATTCAAACCCGACCGTACATCCTCAGAGATTTGCAGGTGTGTTGCCCCGCACACTTTCTTAATTTCCATTTGAAGTCAAAATCATCTCGAGTTTTTTTTTAGTACTGAGACAATGAAAACTTGAGCAAACAATGTGAACACTTTTTGCATATCGCTACGCGACAAACCTTTGAACTGAAAGCAGGCGGAAATCTGATGTCCAGGCCCACGCGCTGAGAAGCTGAGAGGCATTATGCCATCATGGCATGGCTTCCTTTTTTAAAGCGATAGCTTTACGGGCGACACTTCGCAGATATTTTGACCTCGTGTGTTGTCGTCGCGCCTAGAATGTAAACTTTTGTTTTTCATTCCTCTCTTGGCTAGACGAGAGGGAAGTCGGGACTTCCCGTCGGCCGCGGCGCGCAAAGAGAGGGAAGAGGACAGCTATGGCGCCCCGCCAAGAATGGCGCGACGAAGGGAGTGATCTTCGTGTTGTCTACTTCAAAGACTTGTTTTCAATCATTACTCGTGTTATGCGAAATCCCACTTTGGCAGTATCCAGTTGCTACTTGCAATGTTGGATGGTTTTAGAAATTTCCACCCAGCGTACCGACTCACTTCACGAATCACCGAGCACTGGTGGCACTCGTCAGTGGCATTTACGACGCCAACCACGACGTCTATGAGAACTAACCACGTCGCACCTCCATCCTAAGGTACGTGACGGCACCATTCCACCCGCATTACGCAACCGTGCTACAGCTATCGCTTTTGTTTCTTCGCACATTTTGGGCGAAAAAGAAGACCTCTTGTTTTTATTCACATTCAGACAGTATGAGTGCGTTAACACTCATGCTGAGGCTATGGGTACATATTATAACAAAATAGTGTCTTCTCATTTCTTGTACTTTCTCAGAACGATTTTTGAACTAGAATGTGAAGGCCCCGTTCACACACTTGAGTTTGACTACGACCGACAAAGACAAGACCGCTTTTTAAGCCTCTTGCGACGGCTTACGACCGGCCAAACTCAAGTGTGAGAACGGGCCATGACTGTCTCAACAAGGAAAATTACTTTGCTGGAGGCATTCTTCAGCGCTAGATCTAACCATCCGGCTTTGCCCTGCTTTGATATCGTTCGAAGCCCTTATTGTGAGGCACGGATGCCTATATCGAGAACGATTTAAGGGGAATAACCCGTGGCTGAACTTCAAAATTAAATATTTAACTTCAGTTATAATCATTTTTTTTCAGCCGTGCACTTTGAACAGAAGTATCGCTGTGGCATATGGTTTATGTTTCTGATTCATGTCAGAAACGACTATCCTGGTTTCTAAATCAATGCCTTCAATGATGTATGCCCGAGACTAACAGTTACAGCCCTCGTTTACGACGATTTACAAACAAGCAGTTTAAACTTCTCGATGCGCTCCCAAGTCCCCTCTCTGGCGTTTAACAATCTGCAAAACCTTAAGCAAAACGAAATGGTGGTTTACGTAGTTTTCACGCTCCCAACCGATTATCACGGAAGGTCTATGTTCTTCCACAAGTCCATCACGTCACTGTCACGAGTCTTCGAGGCGATGCGCTCTTTGAGACGCCTCACTTGCTCCGCCGAAAAATGACTCCTCCAGTCACCAACGACCCCCTTGCGCACGAAGTCACTCATCATCGGCTTGTTCAGCGCCTCTTCGCCCATGGCTTCCATTGTGAGCTGCAGCCAACGTGGTCTCTTATCTTCGGGAATAGCATTCATCTGGTCGATGAACGACTCCAGGCCTTCGTTCACGTTCTTCTTCATGCTGCCGACCTGTGTCTTCTTCATGACCTGATCTAGGGCCCCCTGGTCGTCCCTCAACCTCCTCCCGTACTCCTTGCCAAGAAAGTCGGCGATCTTCAGCACCCACGCAGCGGTATCCTTCTTGAGGTCTTCGTACGTGAGGAAGAACACGTTGGGATCGTGCCGGTGCTCGTACCAGGAGAGCAGGTGGTCGAAGTAGTCACCAAAGTCCGCCTTACCTTCGATGAACATCTCGAAGAACTCGTCGAAAGTACCGTTCGTGAAGTTGTACTCGGGCATCCCCTTGGTGTGGTAGTAGAAAGAGACGCAGCAGTCGTAGGGATTCCTGGTGATGTAAAAGTACTTGGCGTCCTTGGAGAAGGGTTGGAAGCGGAACGGCATGTGGGTCTTGATGGCTCCTGGTCTGGGCATCTCCGCGATGGACTCGGCGCCTTGCATCTCCAGGAATGGCATTACACGGAGGGCGTCCATGGCATTTGATGGCGGGGAACGCCCGTTGAAGATGTTGTAGACGATGTGCTGCATCCAGGTGGTGCCGCATTTGGGGTAACTCACGATGAACACGTCTCCCGGCACCGGTTTGTAGCGAAGTGCCGATCGAACGCATTCCTCGTGAAAGCCGGCACTGATGTAGTAGCCGTCCACCTCTCTATATCCCTCAGTCGCCATGACTCCCTGGAATGTATAGAAAATGGCGCAGTCATTATATTTTCGTGAAGCAGAGGCTAGATTAGAAAGCGCAGAGAAGATTAAGTGACCGCCAAACGTGAAGAAAAAGATGCCTGGGTTGCCGCACGCTTAGAGAATTGCTAGGGAACTACACTCTAAGAAGCTTTTGCATGCATATATGTAATCTTTCCCGCTGCAGACAGGGCGCCAATCGCTACTTCTTCTAGCCAATTGCTGGAATTATATACTCCCACGGATACACAATCTCATGAGGCAAAAAGGTTTCTTCAACTTCAGCTATGAACGGTGGGCAATTGTTCTATGATACTGACCGCCCTTCTCATTGCTGGAAAAGATGAAAGGATAACGAATGACTTGTATTCCGATCGAATAGTGAAACGTGGTGTACAACTCACACAGGCGCTCCCTTAAGGCTGAAATCCATACAGCGAAAAGAGAGACTAATTTCGACCGGCTGCATTCGTTCTGCGCGGGACGCCAGAAGAGTGTCTGTTACACCGCGCGCAAAGCGAGCGCATACGGAATGAGCAGTAAGGCGATGCTAAACTTACCGAACCACAAAGACGTCGAAATAAAAACCACGAAAGGGCGAGTGTGAGATCTCAAATTGAATCTGCTTTGCTGCTTTGTCTGGGTGCCTAAGCTCAAAGAGCCTTCATTTATACTCCTGTTAATTGGAGATAGTCCTCAGTTTAACCCCTCCTCTCCACTTCCCCCCGCCCCGCAACCCGGTCTCTGACTCCCTTTGAACCGTTTACGTATATATTACCTCTTACGACCACCCAGAAGAGCGAGCCCAGGAGCTTTCAGTTGTCAGGTAAGAAATAAGTTGCACTGCTTGCTAGCACGCAGATTTTACGGCCGCGCTGACTTCGGGCTTCTCTTGCGTGCGATAAGAGGTAGATAAGGGTGTCTTAACAACTACCACACGAGGAAAGTAAGAAAAGAAATGAGCCTGTGTCGTCCTTTCACGAACTTGACCTTCGAAAAAATGTATTAAAATAGAAACCAGCCTAACAAGAGTGCACTAGAACAGGTGGGTGTATAGACATTTCCAAAAAGGGGCTCCTGGCCGATTCCATTTTCAGGGTTCCTGAGTATGGCGCGTGATTTGCTCGCTTTCCGAAGCGACGAACACGCGCGTGCCATGGGCCGAGGACTTGTAAACATTGAAATAGTGTACACCATTTTAATATTTACAAGTCCTCAGCTCAGCGTGCGATCTCTCTCCCCCCCCCCCCCCCCCCCCCAAACTAAGCTCCCCAAGGTCAACTTTGTTTTTAATAAAATTATTGATATACACCAGCCAAAAGTTTAGATTTTGGTGACATAGGAAATATTGGGTCAACAAAATAGATCTGGGCCACGTTTCGACCGTAACGTCATATCTCAGCCGACTCCACCCTCCGCCAGCCAAATGCCTACCGCCCCTCCCTGGCTTAACCGCATAAATCCGCCCCTGCGCCAACGTTTATCATAGCCACGCGCTGGGACTGGCAAAGCACAAGGCACGCGCTTGGTTCTACAGATTCTTAAGCTTCGGCTATTCCCATCATCGCAGCGATTGGACACGAGTCGCTATCCGAATTCATGTCGAGGTATCGATTGTCACGAGCCCGAATCGAACGCTCACGCATGTGCTCGTGTCCACTGCATGAGCCGCACTTAAATATCGTCACCGCGAGGATTGCAAAGCTTGGTGACAAAATTCCGGGCATCGCACTCTTGACAAGGCCAACAATGCAATCCCCACAACTTCCTCATCAAGTTTTATGAAGGAATGATCACTGGTCTCTACCTTTCGTATCCCCAGCCCGCCGCTCGCCCTCTCGCGGACGAACGAAGAACCAGAGAAGCGGGGACGGCGGCGGATACAGTGGCATCGACCCTGGCAGTGCCGTTACCGCATAATTCTGGTCGGCGTGTTCGTGCATTATGCGGTTTTACACAAAAACTTTCAGCCTTTCCACCCTGGTGAAAAAGAAAGACTAGCGTAGGCTGTACAATGAAAAGTCATGGCCGGCCGCAAGTCGGAAAACCAGAGTGGAAAGGCTGCCGCCATCTATGAGCGACGGCCTGGCTTGCCGTTGTCGCTCATATGGCAGTAGGTGTCCAGAGTTTGGTGTCTTCATTTCTTTGCGGGGGACACGATCCTGGGGAAACTAGCCCTTAACAGCTCAGCTGTAAAAAGAACGAAGGCGCTAAAATAGGAATGTTCCGCTCCGCAACTTATAAAGATCATCAACATGCTAATTTTCTTAACGCGCAAGTCAACATCTCCGTCATCTGTGATATGCTCCTGCCCTGACCGCTCCGTATTAGTAGCCAAACAAATTATTTGTAGCACACTGGCCAGCGTGAGCCAGCAGGCCCACGGGAAAACCTTGAGAATCTATTCCCGTCTCTTCCGCCTTCTTGGCACTACCGCGTTGAAGTTGCCAATATGGGGCTGGATGGCGCATAATTGCTCTCCGAGCTTGGCGCCGCAAGTGAAGCCACCGGAAGTTCAATGCTGGTCCCGGAAGTCGGGGGCCTGCTGGGCTTCGCATTCTCTTGAGGTATTGGTCCATGTTTCCTTTGTGTGCTTTAGTGGGCTTTAAAAGGCCTGTTTTGAATAGAATCCAGAGAATAAGGCATTCGAACGTTGAACGTATGCACACTTAATCAAATGGAATCTCAAAATTTCCACATTGAATGGATTCCAAGGAGATTTCTCGGGTCGGCATGCGCTGCTACTGCGAAACAAGCAGGGTCACTTGCGGTGGCAATAAAAAAACCAGCGGCCTAGGATGCTGTTTGAACCAGCACTCGGAAGAGTTGAAAAACCTGTGAAGCGCTCACTTCCGGTGGCTTATACCTGTTTGCTTAATGCGCCATCCAGCCCATCCAGTGGAGGTCAGTGGGAGAGACTGAAGGCAAACATCCGCGTTTATCCTTGAAATTACGCGGTGACAAAGACGCTTTTTGGTCAGTGGCGCATGCGTTCGAGTATCCTTAGGTCCGACAACTGCCAGTAAGGTAGTGTAATAAAGTGAGAAAAATTCCATCCAAATATGGTTGCACGGTTCCTTTAATGGGATACTGAACCGAAAATCTGGGCCATAACTATTCTTTGTAATAGCATTTATAGCCCATCGCATATTTATAAATTCCGTTAAATTAAGCAAACATGCCGTCTAAAGTTATTTAAACAAGAAAACGGGTATTGTAAGGTGCACCTGGCGAGCGTTTTCAGAAGCTCATTTCGTGACGTCAGGATCCCCGCTCAGCTCATTCCACGGCGGTTTGACAGTGACCTCGGCTATGTAGCAGCCGTCTGAGGTACCGTGTGGCACTCACCAGGATTGAAACAAATTAAAGAGTCCAACAAACGATTTTTCTACTTTCGCTAAATGCTACTTGAAATCACTCCCTAGCGTTAATAGCAGAATAAACTTGCGTTCGTTCTTCTTTCTAGGCAATGGAAGTCGCCAAAACCATTCGAGAAATATGAGCATCGTTTATCCCCTCAACGCGGAGCCAGGACAAGCGGCCACGTGGCCTGGTGCCAATCGCACGCCGCGAACGTTAAAGGGGTCATGAAACGATTTTCCTACTTCTTCCTCCTTAGCTTTAATCCTCAACTCAAATGCGAATTGTGAAATCACGCCGTCGTGACATTCTGCGGCACCGGTGCGATGACTCCTAGCTTCCACCGTGCTTTTTATGCACACCATAGAACTTGTCATTCGCCAAGGGACGTTAAGTTCCGTCAGGGCACTCATTGGCCACGAACGCGGATCCAAATATTCGTCCACGGATTGATTGTTGACGAGCGCACACGTCCGAGTGACGCAGTTCTCGTGTCCAATGCGTGAGCTGGGCTCGGCTGACGTCAGGTTGGCACCGCTGACGCGCTTTGGGAACCGCGGATGTATCATAGTGAAAAGGCGGAGAGCTTTCGAAGGAAAGAAGGTACAAAATAGTCCGCTATATTTTCAAATGTTCGTACCGAAAAGCTGGCTTTTGACTTTCTACCCTCTTTCGTTTGGCCAACTAAACGATATGCGATTAGTAAAGTCCCAATTTGAAATCATTTATTGCTGCCCAAAATTCGTTTCATGGCCCCTTTAATCATAGCCACGCTCTGGGGTTGGCAAAGTGGAAAACGCGTGTTGAGATCCAGCCATTGTTTGAGTTCGGCTATTCTCATCACCACCGTTGTTGGACACCAGCCACTACCTGAACGTCCGCCGAGGCATTGGTTGTTACGAGCCGAAGTCGAGTGCTCATGCAGTTTTCGTGTCCAATCCCTAAACCGCGTTCGTCTGTGGTCAGGCGGGTGGTTCCGGTCCCACAATTACGTCGTCGAGCTTTGCGAAGGCAAGACTGAAAGAAATAGTCTCCTTTTATCCTCGCAATTTCACTGCGACAAAGAATGCTTCTGAATCAGTGGCGGCCTGTGCGAGAATACCTGGGGCAGACTAGGACCAGCACGCCTCTACAGTGTCATGAACATTCCAACCTGATATCGTTTCATGACCCCTTGAAGTTCTCCGTGAATGCCACAAAACCCGCGAGGTACAAAATACGCACTAAAAGCGCCAAGCAAAAAGATTCTTTTAGTGAGTCATTAAATAAAAAAAAAAAAAAAAAACTAGCCACACTCACCATTTTGAGCGAAATAATGCGGAGATCTCCTCACGCCACACGTAAGGCCTCGCGTCTGAGACTGCCTCAAATCGGTTAACTTTCCATCTCTTCCGAGATAGTTCAACGCTTCGTGAGCACCTCCACCAGCTTGCGTAATATTCTCGATAATTCGTAGATTGCCCGGTGCCGAGACAATGTTATCTTGGTACATATACGCGGGCAACATGGCAGCGCCGACACCGAGACATTTATCTTTAAAGGGGCGCTAAAATATATATCGAGATGCTCTACTTATAATGCAAACTGAAGCTGCGTGCCCTATATAAAACTATAAAACCTATACAACCCAAAATTGTTCACGTGTGTTACCTTATTTTTTATTAAAAAAAAAACGCGGCAGAACATCGTGACACAGGGTCGCGTCCCGAGTTTTGGTCACTTCAACATCGGGAAAAGGGGCCACGTAGGATTAGAATTTTGGGTCTTCTAGGATGCTTAGGGCGAGTAGGTTGAGCCTTACGCCATAAAAAGAGCCTTTCAAAACCCATTCGATTGTCCCAGACAGAATAACAATGGCAAAAAGGCCCTTCAATGGTTCTCATCCATGCAGGGCGAGCTTCCCTCCGATAACGCTTTTCATTATAGCCTCGAGCTTGCACGCCGAGTCAAAGCACGGCGGAAGGCAACAAGTGTGTGCTGAAGGTCGGGCGTTCGAAAAAGACACCTTGCCGTTTTCGTCCTGTTATATTCATTGACGTGACATAAAGAACCGGAAAAAAAGAAAAGACGTTTACAATTCTCTGTAATGCCAAATTAAAGCGCAGCTCTTGAGGAGGAGGAGGGGAGGTTACGGAGGTGAAGGTATGGCTCTTCTCCCCCTCCGTTCCCTCCCCTCCTCCTCTCCTCCTATTTAGCGGGTAAATTTTCCCGCTAAATTTAACGGGGAAATTGACGTCGCGTGACCTCAACATCAATTCAGTTTCCCCGCTAAATTTAGCGGGGAAAATGACGTCCCGTAATGCAACGGGCGCTGTTACGCCGACGCCGACACCAATGGCGACGTCACTCAACCCGGAAACGGGCGCCTAAAGGCACGTTCTCACTTTTTGCGACCTCTTAGAACCGGGTGCCTTGAAAACCTCTTAATATCTCTTACAACGAGAACACACACTGGCGCCATCTATTGGGTAGCAGTGTAAACTTGGCGGTCCGGCATGTTTTCTATTTCTCTCGCGCATTATTCTTTTTTTCTGGCTCGAAAAACGTTTGTCAACGTTATAAACGAGCCTTTTTTATAGGTATTACGCACATTTGACCTCTTAAATCCCGTAAAAACCTTCGCTTGTGGAAAATGCAGTTCCAGAGTTACCGCATAGATGGCGCCAGCGTGCCAGTGTGTTCTCTCGTCCTAGGAAATTGTAAGCGGTTTCATCAGGTCTCGTCTCTCACGGTCGTACTCGGTTGCAAGTGTGTGAAAGAGCCAGAAGAGCTGCGCTCTAAAAAATAGTGTAACCAATTAAAACTTGCATATGCCGCGTGGTCAGTCCATGCCTAACTTCGAGGCGTGAATTGAGCGCGCGCCCCCTGGGACCGCGTTCCGCAGTTACTACGATCTATTAGAACTCTCCACTGTATGGTGCCCCGCAATGCAATCCGAACAGCAATCATGGATGTTCTTTGAATTCCTTCGCCTTGTGAAAAAGGTACTCGATATTAAGCTCTAACGGTCATCCTCAACCGCAAACAGTAATGCCAATTTAGCGCATTTTCTATATATCTAATGAACTAGATTTTTTTTTTTTTTTTTTTTTTTTTTACGGGGAAAAATTGAGTCTTGCGGTTAGCGGATTTTTCGACGGGCCATTTTTATACGTGACGGATTCCTGGCGGATGCCTCACGCGGTGCACCATCTGAAAATTGTCCTTCAAAACACAATTTCCGTGCCCTCTAAAAACATCGAAATTGAGACTGGCGCGACAAGCGACCGGGAGCCCTCCTCCCCTGCTCAATGGACCAACAAATCCATGAGGCTTCAGATCAACGGTCGCTTTTTACGCAAGACAAAGTGGGCGAGCTGCGAGACACCCGAGCCGGAGACTCGGAGTGCCCGCACCTAAAGAAACCGAGAAAAAATTTTCAAAACCACTGGAGCAAATTATTCTTATTAACTTTGAGCAAATATCGTCAATAGAGTCATATATATATATATATATATATATATATATATATATATATATATATATATATATAAGGGCGCCTGGAGAAGAAAACCTGTTCGCCGAGTTGGCCGAATTCGCCACGTCGATGCTGGAGCTGACCTAATCAAATGCCAAAGAAGAGAGGACGTTTAGCCAGCTTAACACAGTAAAACCCAAACTGAGGAACAGGGTGAAACCTGAAACAAAAAGCGCCATCCTCGTGGTAAAAGCGGGGCTAAAGCAACACAAGAAACGTTTTTTATTTATTTTTACTAAGAACTTTTTATGGAGGTTTTAAGTGGAATCGGGACATCTACAACGTATGTGCAACCAGGGGCTCTAATCTATACGGCCGGACCAAAGGACCGGGACGTCTATCACCGCTTGCTGCGATCGGTCAGCGCCACACCGTCGGCCAATCGGACCAGGCGGCGATGTCCTGGACCCTCAGTCCCGCCGTGTCGATTAGGGCCCCAAGTCACCTTCCTGGTCCCTCAACAAGTACCAGCGGTCCTGTGGAGATCGTGTAAGATGACAAAATCGATGACGAAGACATCCGCAATGTAAAAACGATCAAGGTGCGGCCGAGCTGGTGTATGTTGATCATGATGTTAAAATCCTGAGACTGGGAACAAGTACAAGAAGACACAGAAAGAAGGGGAAAGGGCAAACGTCTCAAACTCAGCTAACAAGTTTTATTCCGTACACAGCGTTTATAGCTACCTCCCAAGGTCACCGCCAAGGCACACCGATACGCTTCTCCCTTTCCAGTACAACCACAAAGACCTTCTATACCCCAAGAGTTCACCATTGTACTCTGTAAGGACGTTCTGAACAAAACACAAACGAGCAACAAACATCCAAAACCGAATCTAGAACCGTACGCTTCACGCAAAATCCGCCTAAAAAAAGAGCCATAACAAAAACTTTTTTAACGTTGTATTTTTTTTTTTCAGGATGATTTTGTATGTCTTTGTGGTTGTACTGGAAAGGGAGAAGCGTATCGGTGTGCGTTGGCGGTGACCTTGGGAGGTGGCTATAAAAGCTGTGGAAGGAATCAAATTTGTTAGCTCAGTTTGAGACGTTTGTCCTGTCCCCTTTTGCTGTGTCTTCTTGCACTTTTTCTTTCAAGTTTCCTTCCCAGCATCAAGATCTTAACATCATGAACGTCAATGTGCCTCTCTGTGTGACCTGTGAGTTCTTTTTTTTTTTTTAATCAGTGTGAACATTAGTAACTTTTAGCCTAATCTGTAATGAGGTTGACGAGAACCGGCAGCACTGAAGCCTCTAGTATTCTAGTTACCCTCTCTCGAAGACTCTTCTATATGTTATTTCACCTCTCACAGTATCGGGGACCTCTTAAAGGGGCCATGAAACGAATTTTGGGCTTGCATAAATGATTCTAATTGGGACTTTACTAATCGCATATCGTTCAGTTGGCCAAAAGAAAGAGGGTAGAAAGTCAACAGCCAGCTTTTCGGTACGAACATTTGAAAATATAGCTGACTATTTTGTACCTTCTTTCCTTTGAAAGCTCTCCACCTTTTCACTATGATACATCCGCGGTTCCCAAAGCGCGTCAGCGGTGCCAACCTGACGTCAGCCGAGCCCAGCTCACGCATTGGACACGAGAACTGCGTCACTCGGACGTATGCGCTCGTCAACAATAAATCCGTGGACGAATATTCGGATTCGCGTTCGTGGCCAATGAGTGCCCTGACGGAACTTATCGTCACTGGGGAATGACAAGTTCTATGGTGTGCATAAAAAGCACGGTGGAAGCTCGGAGTCATCGCACCGGTGCCGAAGAATGTCGCGACGACGTGATTTCACAATTCGCATTTGAGTTGAGGATTAAAGCTAAAGAGAAAGAAGTAGGAATTAAGAATGATAAAACTTTATATCATACAAAATTCCAGTTTCTTTTAAATGGAATTGGTCTTAGCGGGAAATTTAGCGGGTACGTTTTAGAATTTAGCTGGATCTGGCGGATTTCTTATTGCTTTATAGCGGATTCCTGAGGCCCAGCGGTGGTAACACTGGTACTCGCAAAAGCGGCGAAGGCTTTTTCTGCCGCTCAGAAAGCATGGCCATTATTTGCGCACCATGCCATTTGACTTTCCCATTCTCATTCACAACGACATCATAGGAAAGGACGGTCGTGGCTCACCGTGTGCACGCTGTTTGCTTCGCGGTTAGTTCTTCGTCGTTCGAACTCTTTGAAAGACAGACGCATGACTGCTCCAACGAGCACGTGGCTTACTCCGGGGCTGTCAGCTTTGGGACATACTGACTCTTTCTAGCCCCCGTCGCGTGGCCGCTGCCGTCCAATCCTGAGCGCGCGTTCGTCTGCTCCTTTTGCAGGGGCTTGTGGTGACGTCAGAAAGACGCCGAGCTCTGATTGAAGGATAGTGGGTAGACCTCAAGGCAGCTTGCTTTGAGGTCTACCCGCTATCCTTTCAATCAAAGCCCATCAAAGCTCGGCGTCGTTCTGCCGTGACCGAAACTCCTGCGCAAGAACCAGACGACTTGACCTACGTATACACCGCCTAAAAGACAAGTCCTGCACCTTTCCCCCCATCAAGCGTCATCACTAGTGGAGCCAGGCAGCGCCACCTATAACTTGCGTCAGCGTGACGCTAGGCTGTGGCGACGCCAAAACGCATAGGCAGTTTGATACTTTAGACCCGTGTTACAAATTAGAAAAAAAAAAAAAAAAGAAACAGGGCGCGAGGGGGCCAAAAAAGCTATCTTTTCCTGTGGGGCTCGTCAAATTATGAGGCGCTGGAGAAAACACGACTTCTGCAATTAGTCCTTATTTCAAACTCAATTTGTTCGCGTTCCGTATCGCTGCAGTTCCGTATCGCCGCGTCTCGTGTCACCGCAGCTTTCATCAGCAGCATAAAGGCCGTCTGCTTTCACTGCCGTCACCATGGCAACCAACGCCGAATGACCTTTTTAGACGTCGCGTGTATCACTAAAAAAAATGTGAACCCCCACCCCCCCTTCCTCCCCCCGGCTGCGTTCACGCCGCTTCGCAGCGACAGTCTGCCGGCTGGTTATTACTAGGGTGCCTACATGTTTCCGCTCCGCTTTAGGGTGGCGCCAACTTCTTGTTACCCTTTCCCAGATCCTCTCCCACCGCCATTCTTTGCCACTTCTTATTTCGCTAAACGTACACAACGTTGAGTTCCTGTAGTCTCGACACACCGGCAACACTGTGAGGCCACTTCCGTTTCCGTTCATAAGAGGAGTCGGAGGCTCAGCGGGATGGCGGTCGTCATGGCTGTCGCTCTCTTTACTAAGGTGTTTCATATTTTGAAGTTGAGAGCAGGAAGTGTGCGTTGCTTTTATCGAAACGCGAGTTCCCGCGACAAAATGGAGCGCCACAGTCACAGACCGGCATTGAACGCCGAAACCTCGCCGTCGGAACAATAATAATAATAATAATAATAATAATTTTATTTGCACATACTGGAATGGGCACATGTGGTGGTGTGCGGGGCTAGGCAGATAGGTGAAAAACCCTTACGCAGAGCGCCTGCCAGCCCGCCACCACATGTGAAAAAACATAACAGACATATATATGTACAGAATATACACAATACAGAAAGTACATACAAAGGAAGAAAAAAAGGTGAGAATCAGGTAAGGCATTATGACGAGGATGCCAGCTGCATCCCATACATCCTGGCCAGCTCTCGTGACTCTGCCCCGTGACTCTGCCCCGAACGTGAGCGGTGAGCGCTCCCTAGCCCTAACGAGGATTAGCGGCGTAGTCCGAGCGCACGACCAGCGAGTGTGACAAAATGGTCGACGAAAACAGCGTAGGTTGCCATGGTAACGAGGTAGGCAACACTGGCTTGTCGGCAACAGGTATCACAAACGTTGTCGCCACCCTAAACAGCGGAGCGGCGGAAACATGTTGTCACAATCACTGATCTCAATGACAATTGCTGGATCGGGTTTGACCAGCTCTGCCTATGGACCGGAATGCGGCCACGGTCGGCCATCTTTAGGTAGAGTTATATCATCTCTAGCCATCATAGTAATATGGCGGACAGCGCAATGGCGGCAGGCTGCCATAAAATAGCCGCAGATCTAGTACACTGTACCGTGGGCAGGGTGTAAGATAGACAGGTGGGGAAACGGCCCATAGAGGCCTACAGCAATGCCGTGACCGGATTGTGTACTCGTCTGCTTGCGGGTACCCCCGATTTGCGACAGATGGCGCTGCGGCAAGAAGAAAAAAAATCTCCGTCGGTTTAGCTGGTCGCCACCGGTCGCCCACCTGGAGTGAGAGTTCGCGGTGCTCCACATAGATGGCGCCACAAAAAAAGAGAAACCTGAAAGGGACGCAATCCGGTCGCTCATTTGGCTCTCGTTTCCCCACCTGTCTATCTTACACCCTGACCGTGGGTGATATTTCGTGCTTGATTGAAGTTGCTCGACAAAGCAGATTCTTGAAACCCGGCGTGAACGGTAGCCTCGTCTTTGAGGACCCGGCGAAAGTTCTACGAAAGCGCAGCACCGGAGGAAAGCAGCGCAGCTCGCATCGAAAGCAGACTACGTACCGGCGTCTGCTTTCGATGCTTCTTTCGATGCGACTTTCGATGCGTGCTGTGCTGCTTTTCTCCGGTGCTGCGCGATTTCGTGAAAATTTCACCGGGTCCTCAAAGACTGGGCTACCGTTCACGCCGGGTTTTAAAACATGTTTCGTTAAACAATTTCAATCAATCATGGAATATCACCCACGCTATTTTGATGGTAGCCATGCCACCACAACTGCCAAAACGCCGTCTGCCATGGATGGATGATGGTGGCTGCCAGGTGGCTTCAGCAGCTGTATCTTGGCTAGAGGTGATATAACTCTACCTAAAGATGGCCGCCAGTGACCGCATTCGCGGAGCGGGCAAACGCGATCCAGCAATTGTCATTGAGATCAGTGAGTCACAATAGTTATTACAAAACTATTAAAGTTTGGCTAGCGGACGGCGTTCGGAAAATGGCATCAGCTACTGCTAGGTTCACGCGACGGTACCGTGCGTGCTTCCATTCATTTGGCGTTCGCTGCCATGGTGACGGCGATGAAAGCAGACGGCCCTTATGCTGCGGAAGAACACTGCGACGCAGCGATATGAGGTGCGTGCTGAGGCCCTTCCCGCACGCTTTTCAATGGGCGGATTGCGAACAAAAAGAGTTCGAATAAGGACTTAACGCAGAAGGCTGGTTTTCTCCACCTCCTCATAATTTGACAAGCCTTACACAAAAAGCATGTTCTTAGACCGGAGTTTGGAAATAGTTTTTTCTTACAACAACAGGGATCTAAAGTGCCGACGCACACTGATACTTCAGCTTTGCCGCTTTCCATCTCCAGCTTTTCGGCGACTCTGGTGGATCTTCGGCGTGATGGCCGCTTGGCCGGCGAGAGGGGGGCCACCAATGATGACGTCATCGGCAGGCCTTGTCTTCTTGGCGGCATGTTTTGCCACCTGGGAATCCCGTGACGCTAACGCAGCTCTTCGCAACACGGCGATTCTCCAGGATCTCCCGCGCAAGCTGCTCGCCGAGGCTGGTTAGTGCGCTAAACTTAATCTGTTTGGCTACGGATACGAAGCGGTAAGGGCAGGAGCATATATCGCAGGTGGTGACGGAGATGTCTTACATGTGTTACGAAAATGGACACGTTGATTTTTAAAAGTTGCGAAGCGGAACACAACAATTCCTATTTTAAGGCACTCGCTTTTTATTTTATTTTGTTCGTTAAAACTAGATGATGCACGAACACGCCGACCGGAACACATGCGGTAACAACAGCACCAAGGCCGGCAGTCCCTGCCATGTTTTCCGCCGCCGCCGCCGCTCCTCTGATGCTTCGTTCGTCGGCGAGAGGGCGAGAGGCGGGATGGAGTAGGCAGTTTGACCGCGTTGCTTGCCTTACTTTGTAAAGTGTCCTACGATGCTTATCTTTACTGCCTAACTGCATGCTATCGTTGCGTGCGAATTCTTTTTCTTTTCTTTTTTTACTTGCTTTTGTATAACGTTTGGGCTGTTTCCACCGTCAGCGTACCGGATACGTGTCAGGGGGCTCAAGATGTCAGCTTTAGCAAGCTGGCGCACACTCAGTATTTAGATAACAAAGGTTTAGAGGCCAATGGCTTATTAAACCGGAGGTTTTTTCAGGGATAGTGAACATTCGCAACAAGAAGGGCAATGTATATTTATGATCGCGCATTTAGGGACCTCATGTATACTCTGTACACGAAAAGAAGGTGACAAATATAACCAACGTAAGGATCCACTCTCCCATGTTTCCTGACAGAACCAGTTTGTCTTCATAACAAAGCGAACACAGCTGCTTCTGATTCCACAGAGAAACTCGATGGCAGATAGGAAACGAATTTTTAACTCGTATTTTATTTTATATCTGGAATTAACGTTATCATCATCACGCGATTTGTTTCTTCATGGTATTACACCAAACGCCGCGGTCCCACCCTCAATACACATCGTACGAAAGACAGTCTGCAGACAGTAGAGAGGTCATGCAAAGTCTGCCTGCTGACATGTTCGAAGCATAGACATGTATAAAGCAAACACGCTCCGAGCATATGCTAGGTGGAGCAAGCTACCACCCGTTACAAAGGGTATAGCCATTAACATCCATCCATCCATCCATCGGGGAGTGTCCGCAGGTAATTCTGTCACCATCGTCTGCAGTGAGCATCGTGTTTTTCGTCTGATGTATGAGCAATGTGAGTGCAACCTAAAGCCGGGTTCGCACCGCTCACACATCACATACACCGCTCACTACAAAAATCTAGGGTCACGTGACGTTTCCTCACGTCACGTGACGCCACTTTCTTCCCTAAATTTAGCGAAAAATACACGGACGGACAAAGGGACGGACGGACCAAATTTTGGGATTGGGGGTAGCGTTAAAGAGCATTCCATGCTTCAATAATAATAATTGCGTTGCGTCGTACGTTTATGCGGCGGGGGTTTAGTCGGCCCAAACGGGCATCTGCTATTTCAGTTGTACATGAGAAATTTCGCCAGCGCAGTACAACCATTAGTGAAAAGACGGTGAGTGTGCAGGCGAGCTGGTGATAGCTAATCATGTTGTATTACACCTGAGACTGCGGTGGATGAAATCGGAAGAACTTTCAGTAGAAGGAACAGACACAGAGAACGTCTCAAACTCAGCTAACTGGTTTATTTCTCAAACAGCCTTTAAGTACCCACGGAACAAAGGAGTTTATCTGTAGAGTGTGGTTGGAAAAAGTTCCGTGGGTACTTAAAAGGCTGTTTGAGAAATAAACCAGTTAGCTGAGTTTGAGACGTTCTCTGTGTCTGTTCCTTCTACTGAAAGTTCTTCCGATTTCATCCACCGCAGTCTCAGGTGTAATACAACGTGATGAGCAGTACAACCGCTAGCCTGGGGGTCTTTAACGTGCACCACGCAGTAGTGATACACGCCCGCACGCGCGTACGATGCTCATCCAGATCGAAACGGGAGGGGGGGGGGGGGGGGGAAGGGGGGGGGGGGGATTGAACTTAGGATCACTGGGCTCTGCAGCTCGAGCTTTCGCTCGCCATGCTTCGAGCTGGTATGCGCTACAGACCACTCGGTCACCCTAGGTCACCCATCTTCCTAATGTTTCAGACATTCCTATACTCCGTTTCACCTTATGTTGTACCGCAGCGAAGGCTAGAAGCGCGAGCTCATAGTGTTGGCAGCTGCCCTTGGTGCACGAGAGCTTGTGCCGCCGAGATGTGCCCTAGAGCAAGGAGCTCGCGCTTGTAGCCTTTCCTGCGGTACAACACAGGGTGAAACAGAGTATAGTCGTTTCTGCGATATAAACATTCGCTCATTTGGTTTATTAAAAAAAAAAAAAAAACACTCGGTCTTGTGTCTTCCAGCACTCGAGTGTTCAAATGATTCACTTAAGCTAATAAATTGGACTGACTTATTTCACCACAATGCTTGGGACTCCGGCTGTCACAAAAAACTTGTGCCTGTGGCCAGCAACATGCGACGCCGAAAAGCAGCCGCCCACAAAAGAATCACCCGAGGGTATCCTTGCCGGCGTCGGAAAGAGATTGATTTTGCGGCGGCTGGCGACGCCGAAATCTTCTCGCGTCCGTTCAAACGAAGAAATATATTTCTCTAAAGGTCCGCTAAATGGCACCGCGGCATATGACTTCAGTGTCTCTTCTCTTGGCGCCCTTTAATATGTTTTGGCAATTTTTACGGAAGAACAAATGTCAGACTTCGCTCGACGGACTCGTCGCCTTTCTTCCATCTTGAGTACGCTGCGAGCGAATGTAAGTGTGGCGCTTATTTCTTAAGGCCAAGATTAGGAAATTCCGTTATTAAAGAAACACTAACACCGCAAAGGTCTTTTCTTTTTTTTTTTTCTGAAGCGATTCATTATCTAGTTATCAACGCAAAAAAAAAAATTCCACAACGCAAAAAAAAAAAAAAAATTACCCACGCGTGCGCGGCTTTTATTTTTTGGTGTTTTTCTCTCCCTCTTCTCACGTCCTCTCTTCTAATTTGTGACGAAATCACTTATGAAATTTAGAAGCTTTTTAAGCGGCCTTTATGTAATACTAAATAACGGTGCTCGCAATACATGTTTTTGTATTATCTTTTTTTTTTTTTTTTAACGCAATTGCGAACGCACTACGGCCCTTCTTTACCGCGGAGCTGTTAAGGGCTCTACTGCGTTTCACCTTATGTTGTACCGCAGAAAAGGCTAGAAGCGCGAGCTCATAGCTTTAGAAGCTGCACTTAACGCACGAGAGCTCTTGCTCCCGAGATGTGCCCTAGAGCAAGGAGCTCGCGCTTGTAGCCTTTCCTGCGGTACATCATAAGGTGAAACTAGGGTGCCTCAATGTCCTTCTGTTTAGGGTGATGACACCCTTTGTAGCACCCGATGCCGACAGCACGCGCTCAAGGATAAAATACAAAGAAATCGACGAAAACAAAATGTCGCCATAGCACAATCAGCGCCACAAACGCGTGCAGGGACACGCTCTTTCACGCGCTTCTGAACAAATAAGAAAAATAAAAGTGTGAGACAAAATGGCCAGATGTCTCCACCCTAAGCAAAGCGCACATGAAGGCACCCGAGGTGAAACATACTATAGTTTCCCCAAGCTTGTGTCCCCCGCAAAGAAATGAAGACACCGAACTCTGGACACCTACCACCATCTATGAGTGACGGCGGCAAGCCACGTATCTGGCTGCCGCCAGTCGCTCATAGATGGCGGCAGCCTTGCCGACTTGCGGCCGGCCCTTACTTTCCATTGTACAGCTCCGCTTGTCTTTCTTCTATACCAGAGTGGAAAGGCTGAAAGTTTTTTGACATACCGAAAATCGGAGTGCGGAGTGATGTCGCCTTCTGGCTTCTTGTCCTCCATCGGAAAACATGGCGTAGCCGCGGCGCTCGGCACGCGTAGCACTGAGGATGATCGGTGACTCGGGGAATCGAACGAAGATATCTTTTTTAGGAGCCCAGCGTTCTCTCAGACTTTGAAAAGAAAATCGTCAAACGATCAAAACAACTGGACTTGGTCTCTGTGTACCGTAGTTTCGGTTGTGACTCCGCCGAGGCAGCCATTCACGCAGAACCGGCGCGACGTGGCCCCTCACGTCGCTCACGAAAATCTACTGCGCGTTCTCTTCGACCTCACATCGTTTCAAAGAATTTGAGATCGCCCAATGGGCCCCAAAAGGACTTGAAACTCGAAAGTGAAGCGTCGCCTGCTCGCAGCGAGAGGCGGCACGCACGGAGGAGAGCGAGACGTGGGGCGAACACGGCACTTCGGCTGGCGGCGGTTCGGAGGCGTGAGAGAAACTTGAGTTGCGGGACAACTCAATTTTTGACGTCACTGCACTGGCGCAGATCACGCGCGAACTTCAAATTCGGCGTCTGGAAGTTCTTTTGCTACTTCACAAATACTGAGTTCCCAAGTTTCGAATTTTCAGGGTGATGTCCAGGCATTGTTTTCAATCGTTACGCATAATAAAAAAAAAAGAGACGTTTACAAATCTCTTTAATGCGAAACAAGAGCGCAGCTCTTGAGGAGGAGGAGGCTGAGGGTACGGAGGGGAGGGTATGCTCCTCCTCCGCTCCTCGTCATCCTCCTTCCCGTCTCCTCCTTTTCCTCCTCTCCTCTCCCCTCCTCCTCTTCATCCACTCCTCCCCTTTCCCGACTCCTCCTTCCCGTCTCATCCTCTTCCTCCTCTTCTCTCTCCTCCTCCTCTTCATCCACTTCTCCCCTTTCCCGACTCCTCCTCCTTTCATCCACTTCTATTCCTCCCATCTAATTTTTCGTTAAACTTAGCAAAAATTACCCCCCCCCCCCCCAAATTCAGCGGGAAAATTTTCCCCGCTAAATTTAGGGGGTTAAGTTTCCCCGTTAAATTTGGTGGAGAAAATGACGTCACCTGACTTCGTGTCACGACTCCCATGAACAAATTCAGTTTCTTCGCTATATTTAGCAAGAAAATTGACGTCACTTGACCTCAACACCCATTCACTTTTCCGCTAAATTTAGCGGGGCGGTTACGCCAACGGCGACGGCGACGCCGCGAAACCCGGGGACGGGCACCAGTGGCGTACGAACTTGCTTTTGAGTGGGGGTGGCAAAGCAAACCACTCCCCATCCTCCCTGGGCGGTTGGGGGGGGGGGGGGGTGCCCTTGGTTTTCCTTGGGCACCGCCGGCCAGTGTTTGCCCTGCACAGTGACGGCTGTTTCAGGAGGGGCAAAACGCATGCCTTGCCCCCCCACTCTGAGAACTGGGGGGGGGGGGGGCAGCGCCCCCTTGCCCCCCCCCCCCCCCCAGTTGGTACGCCTATGACAAGCGCCTAAGAGCCGCGCTCTAAAAAAAAATAAAGATTTCTGACCTCTCAGTGCCGCTTTCTAACCGCAGCCACACTGGTCATACAACATAAAAAAGACACGGGGACGCTGCAGATTTTACGACGGAACTATCTGAGGAGACGCCTGGAGCGTGTTCAAAGCACAATTTGCTTCATTCACTCATGTGCATGAACGTGTCTGTAGGCAATTCGTGTATGACCAATGTGGCAGGACCATACTACAAGGGAAATGGATGGATGTTAATAATGCAGAGCCGTTTATTGAGAGAGTTTGGCCATACATTGGTTTGAATAGGCGAGCATCTCGGGCCAACCACAGGCCGCGAAACAGCCCCCAGCGGTGGTCGCGTGCTCTAAATCTGTGCCACGACTATACTTCGTTTCACCTTATGTGCGAGCGAAGGCAAAACTGGAAGCGCGAGCACGGAAGCTCCGTGCGTTCAGGCTTTGCTCGAGCGCGCGAGCTGGGGAGAAATGAAAAAAGCGCTGGTCTCGCGCTTCTAGCTTTGGCTTCGCTCGCAGGTAAAGTGAAACGAAGTATAATTTGAGCCGTGCCGAGCGGAACTCCGCGTCTCAAGACGCTCGCGCACCCCACCCTTTGCACTGCTTTCTTTCAGCCAGTCTCAGGAAGCTGTTCTAGCAGTGCAGAGAAAGGCATGGGCACGCGCGCTTGGCCTTGGAAAGTGCCTCCTATGCACGAGGTCTCGTACAAACAATAGCGTTTCGCTGAGCTAGGCTCACGCGCCTGTGCCTTTGTCTTCACTGTCGACATTTGTGAGATGGAGTAGAGGTCTCCTGGTTGGTCGACGCTGTGTCACAAATTTAGTTTACGCTCTAAGCATGGGGGGAATATTCGGCGCTGGCGGCGGCCTTTGCTCCGCCTATTGTCCAAACTCTCCTAATATACGGCTCTGTAATAATGGCTATACCCTTTGTAACGGGCGGTATCTTGCGCCACCTAGCCTATGTCTGAAAAAACAAACATAAGATCCCTCCCCTCCCTTCTAAACTAATTTTCTCCCCCTAAAAAACACGGCTCAGACAATGTGCGCAGACTGTCGTTTGTATCACGTATTATTAGTGCGAGCGCGGCTTACCACTGTCTGATTGGTTGCGTGCTACAAGGAGCATATTTGGGTCAAAAGAATGAAGCAAAAAGGACACAAAATTCTAGCACAGCCGCGAGCACGCCTAAGGCGACATTAATCAAAGTGAAGCGGCTCAATGGCGACGTAGAGTGCCTTCATTCACACACACACACACACAGACACACAGACATGTAGGCACCCTACTGGCGACGTTTATGGCGACGAGTCTGTCAGCGCCCTCTATCCGTCACTTAATTAACTAATGACGATGAAAAAGGACTCTGTGAACGCCACGATGGACTCGTGCGCGAGCGTGGGACGCGTTCGTCCTTCGAAAAGAGCGTAGCGGAAGCGCGCTCGAAACAATCAGAGGTAAAACAAAACGGGGCAAGGACAACAAGCCGCCTCCGTTGCGGATGATGACCTTCGATATCCGGCACTCTCTCGTTGGGTTCGTGTACGCGGAACTCGAGGGAGGCGCAGCATTGCCGCATGGTGTTAAACATAGAGTTATTATAATGTACGCTAGAGGTTCAACTGGCGCTAGTGTCTATGCGACTTCCGTGACGCAAATTAAAGCAGACAGCAACCAGTCTACTTTTGCGGTGCTCCTGTGCATTCCTATGGGAAAACGAGCGTGGCATTTTGTCTCTTCGCCGAAAAACAACGCGGAAAACTCTGGTTATTTGGGTCGTACCGAATAGTATGTACCTTGATTGACATTGTAAAAGTGTAATTGCTTTAGTTAGTGTATTTTTCTTCATAAGTGAACGATGTTTAACTTCGCTACATTTCAGTCCCAAACATGTGTTCCGCAGGAATCCCGGACAAAAGCTCACCGGACAAAAGCTCACCGGACAGAAGCTCACCGGACAAAAGCTCACCGGACAAAAGCTCACCCGTTTTTGCACAGACCCGGACAAAAGCTCACCCATTTTTTTCACAGACCCGGACAAAAGCTCACCGCGAGAAAATTTCATGTTGGTCTTAACACGAGTGCGAACAGCTTAGGTGCATGCGTGCGACACAAAAAGGCAACAATAAATTAAATCTGATAGGTGCAAGGTTTGTTGATTTTAATAGAATCAAGTTTATTTATCGATTGGTTAGAAGCGAATGCAGTCCACTACTAGCTCCAGCAGTCTTGGTAGATCTCGATGTACATGCAAGCCCTCGCAAATATTTCTAAGACAACTCTGCAGGCGCAGAGTGGTTTTTCGCACCCGCTTTACTGTGGGCTCACCTCTCCGGGCTTGTGTCAGTGCCGTGGCAACGAGCGCCTGATTTTGCTGTAGGCATTCAATCAGCCTCAAGACGATTGGATGGGCGTGCCGACGAGCTTCTGGAACCCGGTACTCCATCCTTCGCATGCAGGTGTTGTTCATCCGGTCTTTATCTTGAAGAGTGGATTCGTACATATTCCACCGTACCGGGGGAAACTCCGGTCGTCGTCG
Source organism: Ixodes persulcatus (assembly GCA_013358835.2). Classification (NCBI taxonomy): domain Eukaryota; kingdom Metazoa; phylum Arthropoda; class Arachnida; order Ixodida; family Ixodidae; genus Ixodes; species Ixodes persulcatus. The sequence continues at coordinate 1,026,057 of JABSTQ010009807.1, read as the reverse complement.
GCGCAGAGTCAGGCGAAGGGAAGAATTCGCTCTGGGGGCCGCCGCAGATGGAACAGAAGCATAACGGAAGCGGCCGTTGACATACGTGCAATCAAAATAGTCCAGCAGGTAGCCGATGTCACCGGTAGACTTTTCCCTGGTGGTTAGTTCTTGTGGAACAAGCTGTGGTGGAAGGAACGTGAGCCTGTCTAAAATCCCGCACAGTTTTCTAAATTGGTCATCTGTCTTGTACTTTTCCAAAAGGCCCAACTCCCATTCTTTCAAAGTATTTTTAAAAATTCGGAACTCATTGGTGGATGGTGTACAAGTTCTCCTAAAAATGGTCCAATGTCCATCGCGTCCGCACTTAATACAAGCCCGTGTTTCGCCCGGGTAGCAAAAAAAAAAAAAAATCGAGGTGAGCTTTTGCCCGGGTCTCTCAAAAAACGGGTGAGCTTTTGTCCGGGTCTGTCAAAAAAACGGGTGAGCTTTTGTCCGGTGAGCTTTTGTCTGGTGAGCTTCTGTTCGGTGAGCTTTTGTCCGGTGAGCTTTTGTCCGGTTACCGTTCTGCAGCAGGTGTGTAAAAACAAGCGACGATTCAGAGCAAAATTACAATCGAAAGGAATATACAGTGTGTTCAAGGTTCGCCAGCATCCCGGTGACACTTATATATTTCTAATATGCCAGTCCTGTCACTATATGAAATTGACCCCGTCGTGCATAAGCGAATAAAGACATTCAAAAGGTAAACAATAAAGTATGTGGGCTATGAAAGGTGTCTCTTCGTATCGTTTTCTCTGTCGGGCAGCTTTTATCGGGCACTCGTTCTCAAAGATTTCAAGCGTGCGGGTGATATTTTGAACGTAGAGCAAGCATCTTCGCACAGAGCAGAAAGAAGAAAGCAGTTCGTATTTACTTATTTAAAATCGGAATATATTACGTGGCCTTCAATTTATATTGATCGTACATGCCCGGGTAGTTACTGATCTTGTGTTACTGCGTAGTTCTTGTCGTCTCCCTTGGTTTCCAGATGTCCTTCGTTCGTTTGGCACGCATATTTCTCATGCTGAAAACCGCCGACGTTGTGTTCGCGCTAACAGTTTCCGACAGTGCACATAAATACACGTACGAAGCCGTTTTAGCACCGTTTTTAATGCGATGAATTCGAATGAAAAACGCCGTAACTGACCAATTATTTCGTCGGCCTGACTGAGAAATGTTCCAAGCTACCTAGCACGTACAAATTATTCGGGATATTTGCTCTTATGACGGAGCGCAGGGAGAAAATGCACTCACTTTTTCCCATAGGAATGCATTACCGGAAGTCAATTTTCGACTGGTTGCTGTCTGCTTCAATTTGCGTCAGCACACTAGCGCCAGTGTAACCTCTAGCGTACAGTTATAATAACTCTATGGTGTTAAAGGGGCACCGACACCCTAAAGGTCGTATTTTTGTTGTTGTCTTAAACGATACAAGTTGTAGTCATAACGTAGGGCTGGGAAGTTGATCGATTAACCTACCGATTAATCGAGTAATGCTTTAATCGCGATAAATTGTGTTGAACAGGTTAATCGGTAATATTTTAACGAACCAAAATACAGTAAAAAGTAAACGGTTTCACCATGCAGACGTGGACGATAACACCTGAAAATAGAACTTCAGGTTTGTCGTATAAGTTATGAAGGACAAACTTTAGGTAAAATTGTAGTCTAAAGTAAGCTGTAGAGGCAGGATTTGTAACTCCTGAGAAGGTGCAGAAGGTTACCTTATTTTCCGGACTATAGACCGCGGACTATAAATTTTTAACAGAAAAACTTTTAGGCTGTTCTGACTATCTACGCGTGCGGACTATACAGGAATTTTGTTTTTTCAAGGTCGTCGATTATGACGAGACGAGACGGATTTTGTGAATAAAAGAGTATGTTAATGATGATTTGCGTATATTATAGGCTTCTTTGTGAGCTAAGAAAGCAGACACTTGTCAAGGTGTGCCGCGTATGAGAAGATTTTCGTGTCGACTAAGCACCAGGTGCGGACTATGCACTGGGTGCGGACTATCCAAGCAAAAACTTTCATTTTTGACCTCAAATTTGCCCCTGCGGACTGTACAGCGGGTGCGGACTATAGTCCGGAAAATACGGTACACGGGTCCCGATCACCTCAACGCCACTCGAGTGTCCGTTTTGCGCAGCAGAGACTATACTGTGAACAATCAAAGGAACTCGCTCTTACAAAATGATATCAACGAACCTCTTTACCTCATGCAGCTAAAGAAATAATATGTGGGCGCGAGTGCCTTTGAACTGTTCTTCACTATCTAAGTTGCTTTTTAATAAAAATTTCGCATTTCGCCCTTTACTTCATATTCAGCAAATGCAAAAACAGAAAAACAAAATTAATTTTGACTTTTAAAAACTTATTATGCATAGAAATAAACGAGAGCGACTAATCGATTAATTAATCGATTAAAGAGTGGTGATTAATAGGGTTAAAACTTTTAATCGACGCTCAGCCCTAACGCAAAAAATAGCATAACGCAAAAAAAAAACAAAAAAACATTCATTCGCGCGCGTTTTTTTTTGCGTTTTTTTCTTTTCTTTTTTACCTTCTCGCTTCTTTTTATTGGTGACGTTTAGAAGCTTTCTAAGCGATTTTTCCATCATATTTAATACCGGCATTCGCGAAACACCTTTCTTAACGTAATTGCGAACGCACTACGGCCCTTCTTCTTGAAGTACCGAAAATTGGAGTCCGGATTGATGTCGCCTCCTGGCTTTTTTTTCCTACCTCGGAAAGCATGGCGGCGCTGGCGGCGCTCGGCAGATCACATGTAGCACTGAGGATGGTCGGTCAGTCGGGGAATCGGACATAGATCTTTTTTTTTTTTTATGTACCCGACGACCTCTCAGGCTTCGAAACGAAAATCGGCATATGGTCGAAACAACTGGATTCGGCGTCTGTGTACCGTAGTTTCGGTTGTGACTCCGCCGGGGAAGTCTTTCACGCAAAACTGGCGCGACGTGGCTCATCACGTCGCTCACAAAACTCTACTGCGCGTTCTCTTCTACCTCATACCGTTTCAAAGAATTTCAGATCGCTTATAGGGCCCTAAAAGAACTTGAAACTCGAAAGTGAAGCGTCGTCTCAGGCACGTAGCCAGGGGGGGGGCATGATGCCCGCCCCCCCCCCCCCCCCCCCGAAATCTTCCATTTTGCTGGGACCTCTTCTTCCCCCCCCCCCCCCCCCTCATACAGCATTTTGTCATAAGCGCCCCCCCCCCGAAACAAAATCCCTAGCTACGTGCCTGCGTCGTCTGCTCACAGCGATAGGCGGCAGACACGGAGAAGAGCGGATGATCGCGGGACGCGAGCGAACACGACACCTCGGATTTGACGTCATTGCACTGGCGCGGATCGCGCGGGAACTTGAAATTCGGCTTTGGGAAATTGTTATTTTACTTCTCAAATACTGAGTTCCCAAGTTTTGAATTTCGAGGATAATGTCAAGCATCGTTTTCAATCGTTTCGTATAATAAAAAAGTATATAATTTTGACCTGTCAGTGCACTTTGAAAGGACCTCCGAAGGAAATATCGACGTTGCACTTCGAAGTTACCAATTAATATATGTCGCAACAGTGAGAAACAAACGAAACAGGCTGTATGCATAGCTTGCATTGGCGTCACTTGGTCATACGTAATGGGGGAAAGGGTGCGTGACTAGCTTCCGCTGCGTTACAAGGCTCTTCTAGCCACAAAAAAAAAAAAAAAGAAGGGCGGACTAACGTGACGTGCAAGCCGTGTATACGTACTGGAACGTAGGGATTTAGAAGAAAATTGTTTTTTCACTTAGATCCTGCTCCCAGGCGGACACAATAATATATCCTACTATTGGGGAGAATGTATGGATGGATGAGGCTGAACCCTTTGAATCGGGCGGCGACTTGCGCCACCTAGCCAATGTTTTTTTTTTTTTTTTCTTAACATTTATTTATCATAGAGTAATATATCTGGAGATTTATTCTTAAACGCTATATTCGATCCGTACGACTGAGGTGTAGCCGGGTGTCCACACCTTCCGCCCTTTTCTTTCCCCGAAGGGAATAAGAAAATATTCATCCTTCCTTCGACCTACGACACCATGGAGGAGATCGAGGAGCGGCGGTCCTTAGCGGCCATCTCCGTAACTAACGCTGTGTGGCAAACAAACCCTCTGACTGCAGTCAATTATGCATTCGCTGCCATGGAAGACGACGACGCAAGGCTCGTGAAAGGTATTTAACACTATCTTGTTTTCCCAAAGGCATCTAAGTAGAAGTAATCTAGTTCCGTTTTGCGTTAAATGTCGCCGAAGACATCTTGGAAGGCAAAACAAGCTCATGTGTGGTCAGGCGCGGGCGTGCCGCGCCAGCAGCGTCGGGTCGGCCGCGCGCGCTGGATCGTGCGTGGCCGGCGTGGCGTCAGTGTTTACTGTTTTTTTAATGATTCACAAAACACGCGATTCGCTTTTCAGTTGCCCTGTCTCTCGTGACAATCCTGAGCCCCATCGGCGAAAGCAAGCAGTGTCCCATTAAAGGAGAGGACATGCTCAACTGCGATCATGTCATCGAGTGCAGCGTTGCAACAGAGCCGACGATCGAAGCCTTCTGCCGACAGGAAACCGATGAAATCTTATACCCAATTCCAAAGCATGCTTTGAGCACTGCGGTATACGCAGCGAGCGAGCACCATGTCAAATGTTCGGCGAACGTTACGGTCGCCACGTCCAAAGACGCTATACAAACAAATATGCAGCGAGCGCGGAAACCGGATGCGGCGTACGGGTGGAGGGCTGGCGTCGGAGTTGTTTGCCACACAGCGATTGTTTGTGGTATGATGACGATGATAACGAAACTCGCTAAGAAGTACACGCAGTGCTGTCAAAGCCACGGGCGGGAAAGAGAAAAAAACCCAAAAGTCCAGCAAAAAATAACGAAAACAAAAAACGCCGAATCGCGTTACGCGTTTGCATTCGCCAATGACAGACATAAAATGACGTCCCAGCATCTACAGACCAATTTTCGTGTACTCTCGTCCTCAGCCAACTAATGGACGTATGCATTTCAGACAATGGTTTGCGCTACCTTTCAGTTTATAGGGGCCTTAGTCCCGCCACCGGTGCGAGCTTCCAGACTTGGATGACGCAGCGAAAGACACGAAGCGCGTGCTTGGCGCCGGGCGTTCGAAATCCGCGTCCTGCCGTTCTCGCTCTGTCAGTGACATGTGTAACGCACACACTGAAAGTGACGCAGTCGCATGTTAAACGTCAGAGAAGCGTCACCGCCGCGGTGACGTCAAACTTGTGAGTTCCTGTATAGCTTCCGTGAGATGAATCGCGATACAGCTGTCGCAAAACAATACGCCGAGAAACTGATTGACAGGAGCACGCGTAAGCGCGCGGGGATATCAGAAGGCCGAGCTCCGCTTCCAATGAATAGTGCGTGGATTTAAAGGGGCGGTGCAACGATATTCAATTGGAATGTTTTTCACTTTACACGAGCTTACTGGCACTAGTGGGACTCTAGGATACTCACTCGCAACGCCACTGGCCAAGAAACTCCGTTGTTGCGCAGTAATTTTGAGGACAAAACCGAGCGTTTTCATTCAATCTCTCCTTCGCAAAACCTGATGACGTAGCTGGGCGGTAGCAGTACCGCCCAGTGACGATATTTGAATGCGGCTCATAGATTGTACCCGAGCATGGCGTGGACACTCGATTCGGGCTCGGGATAATCGATAGCTCGAGAAGCATTCGGGTAGTGTCCTGTGTCCAATCGCTGCAATGACGACAACAGCCGAACCATAACAATGTCTGGAACTCAGCGCGTGTCCTGTGCCTTGCCAACCCCAGCGCATGGCTATGATCAACATTGGCGGCATATAATCGGCTCCAGATCACGTGGCCGCTTGTTCTGGCTGCGAGTTGAGGGGGTGGACTCTGCTCGTTTTTCTTTATATTTTTCTGCGACTTCAATTGCGTGTGGTGAAAAACGAACGGGTATTTCACAGGTCATTAACGTCAGGGATCCGTTCTAAGCGGTATTTTCGCAAAATACAAAAATCGTTGTATCGCCCCTTTAAAGGGTAACTGAAGCGGTTCTGTATGGACCTTTTCCGAGAAGCGTTCTGCGCACGCGCGAGCACTCGATGCCAAGCGGCGGAAGTCGGCACTAGAAATCGAGGAAAATCGGAAGGAGGCTGTAGATCAGCGAGTAGAACACGTAATTGCAACATATATATAATTGTGTTACACAAAAAAAGAAAGTGGACGGAAAGAAAAACATGACGTTTGGGTGGACGCCACAGATCCCCCTCTTTAGAGTCGCGTTGGGCACGCGCCGCTGAACGAAGAAACTGGTAGCGTAGCTCACATTATCGATTGGTATAGCGCAGGTAGGTCACTTCCTTGATTTTTAGTTCGTGCAGCCACCGCCTGGTGCCGTCGGTATGTGAAAAAGGTCCATTGGAGGAAAAACACAACAATAATTGGTTCATTTGGCCTCCAAAACAACAAATATCGAGATTTTCTTTTTTTCTTTTAGTTCGGTGCACGGAGGTTTCAGGAAATTATTTTCAAAGTACCGTTCAAGCCCCTCCTTCCCGGAGCGTGACGTCATATCCAGAGTTTTCGGAATCTCCGTTCTCGTGCGTCTTCAGCGTCTTTCAAAGCTATGCACGCGAACTATTAGGACTATTTTCAAAGCGGGTCGGAAAAAGACATCACGACTGGCAAGCTTGCAATGGTACGCGCTGTCCACACGAGCGACACGCGCTTGGCCGCCGAAAGATTTGGGTATGGCGTAACGTCTCGTCGGAAGTTTTTCTAATTTTAGTTACATCTCCAGGAAAAAAAAAAAAAAAACGAACGTTACACTCAGATTCACGAGATAAAAATACTCTAGAATTCACCTCTAACTAGTTTTTTTTTTTTTTTTCGATGACCTCTTCAGCTTTTTTTCGAAGCTAGCTGCCTTGTCTCTTAGAATGCGAGATCCAAACGCCGGGCGCAGGCAGTCCGCTTTCGAAGAGTGCAGTGAGGACAAAGGCTAGGCAGTTAGTTTTAGGTCCCTGTACCCACTATACTCTGTTCACCATTAAAGGTGCCCCGAGGAGGTTTTCGAGATAGCCTAACTATGGCGATAACTAACTCTGCGGGCTCTAAGCATCATAGAAATCCATTACATCATAGCAATGCGCGGCCTATTTCCTTATTAAAAAACGAATAAAAAATCGAACACACCGAGGTCATCTCCGCCGATGGGAAGTGCATTGTTCCGGAAGCTAGGACGACATGTGACCAATGAAAGCGCGACATTTCGTTAAGATTGCAAACGCTGTTATTACAAAATGTGTATGCTTTTTAGATGACAAAAGCAAAAAAGAGTAGTGGATAAATGTTAATTTTTCGCGGAGAGGGAACATAATACAACAAAAATCGTCTCAAAAACCGCACACTCTTTTTTTTTTTTTTTTTTCGCGGTAGTGGTGTGTTTGATTGTCAGCCCTCGAGCGCGCGCTCGCTGAGTTGAATTTCAGTATAGACCTTTCCAATGTTTACAAAATCACAGTCCAGCGTGCGATCTTCACAGCCCAGCACGTGCGTGTTCGTCGCTTCGGAAAGCGAGCAAAGCACGTGCCATACGCACGAACGCTCAAAATGGTACCGGCCACAAGCTCGTTTTTGGAAAGGTCTATACACTCTACTTGAATCGTAGTCTGGGCTGTATCGGCAATGAGCCGCGCGCATTCGAGATATCACTCCGCGGTTTCCACCGGTCGGAGGCGCGAGGATCCTTCGCTTGCTACTGGCAGACAGTGGTCCTGGTTTAGGAACATGATCCTCCCATTGCCGGAGATGACCTCGGTAGGTTGCAATCTTTGATTGTTTTTTTTAATAGTGAAATCGGCCGCGTATCGTCATGATTAAGGGATTTCTAGGATGCTTCGAAGCCAGCAGAGTGACTTATAGCCATAATTAGGCAATCTCAGAAACCTCCTCGGGGCCAATGCCACAAAACGAGAGCTCGAGGTAGCATGCTTTGAAGCGTTCTTCAGCTAGAAATGTACGCTCTCGTCTCATCCTCTGCCTCGGGTCCTCGGCGCACACACGACTGCATCCGTAGAGGCGCGTGTAGAGGTTCGTACAGGCTTACCTTGCTTCGCACGCACGATGCTCTTTTTCACGCGTGCGATGAAGTACGACGGGCAGTCGCGAATAGAAACGCGGCCGGCGGCGGGTTGGTTGGGAGCTCTCGCAGTCGTCGGTCGATGACGTCAACGGCCTTGAGACTTCTAAGCCTCCGCGGAGGAAAGAAAAACGAGTCAATTAAACGCTCGGCCGACCCAGCGCCATCTACTAGACAAAAAAAGAAAACGGCCTTCAGGGAGCAGCGCTATCTCTTGACGACAGTAGGAAGAGGAGAACGAGAAGGGGCTGAACAGTGTGCGATGTAGGATCCCGTACCTCAACTGTCACTCACGCAGAATTTGCTTTTCGGTTATATTCCGTTGCCCGTACTGCAAAACTCACGAAACTGTTCAGCACTACTTTTTGTCTAGCCGCCGATTTATGCGCCAGCGCCACCGTTAGTTGGTGAGAACCATTCTCGTTGCTGGGTGTTCCTCTCACTGTGGAGAACACTCTTTCGTTTGGAGTGATTTTTCTTGGCTCTACGCAAAACGCTCTATATGATCAGTCATCAAGAATTACACTCTAACATCCGAAAGATAACGTTGGTAGGACATTTCAGACTCGACGCAAAATGTTGATAGAAACAAATAGCTCATAAGTGACATGGTGAACAGAACAACGCACAAAAAGACAAGGACGGAGAAAAAAAAACATGCACAACACACACCTTCTCCCTGTTCACTTGTAGACACTAAAACAATGAAACATAAACGAAAACGCTGCTTTTTTTTCTATTACATTGATTTTTAGTCAATCCCCTCTTTGGGTATGCTCCAACAACTCAAGGAGAACAACAGCAACAACAACGCTTGCTTACAGGGGTCATGAAACGACATCGGGTTGGAATGTTCATGACTTCGCAGAGGCATACTTATAGTCTGGCCCAAGTTTACTCGCACGGACCGCCACTGCCACTCGTGAAATTGCGAGGATAAAAGGGGACTAGTATTTCTTTCGCTCTTGCCTTCGCAAAGCTTCATGACGGAATTGTGGAACCGAAACCTCCCGCCTGACGACAGTCAAGCGCGGCTCATGGGTTGGACACGAGAACTGCGTGAGCACTGGACTTTGGCTCGTAACAACACTGTAAAAAAATACTATGTAAAAAGAACAGCCAAAGCTTGGCAGCTCTCTTACCACAAATTATCAAGTTTCGTCTTTTGCTCTGTTTCCCTAATTTTTGTTAAAAATAACCTTGTCGGTTTTTGTCCTTTCTGTAAAATTTCTCAATTTCTGTTGTCCAGCCTTGTAGAAAAGCAATTTTTGTTTTCTGAAATAGCAGTTTTTTGTAAAAAAAAAGCGTGTTTTTGTTCTGAAAGTCAGCGAAAAAACAACAAAACAGCAAAACATGATTCAGTAAATAAAAAAAGTTAATTTATGGATTTTAGAAAACAACAGGGACTTGCGTTGCTGTTATTTATACCAGTGACCAGCTGCGTATATTCCAGCAACGCAGTTCGCTGGTACTAAAGCAGCATTAAAATCACTAGCCCTTGAAAGCAAATGGCGGCGGAGTACCTGCTCGTAGCACGTGTCATGCGCGTTTCCACAACAATGGTAGGCGGTACTTGTAAAAATGCCTTTATCAAGGGGCTTTAGCAGGGACCCTCGGTTCAGTCGCCCATCTGCACCCTACCGTCGTGCGATCGTGTACCACATATTTATTTATTTACATGAATACCTGCAGCGCCGTTAGGCTGCAGGTATTCATGTAAATGAGACTGTATGTTTTCACAAATACTGTTAATAAATATAAGAAATAGCAAGGGCCCTAACACACTTCCCTGTGGTACTCCGGAGGTCACAATCACTGGTGAAGATATTTTACCATTAAGTACAACAGTTTGCTCGCGACCGGAAAGATAGTCAGCAACCCAGTTGACAATTTTATCATTGATGCCCAGAGATACAAGTTTGTTTAACAATAGATGATGTGGCACGGTGTCAAAAGCTTTGCGGAAGTCCGAGAATACAGAATCAACACTCTGTCTGTTGTCTATGGTACTTGAAACGAAATGAGTAAATTCTGCAAGCTGTGTAATACCCCTGTCAGACGGGCACCTCAAATGACATTTACCCCAAATGACATTCAGTGTAAATGTCATTTAGGCAGTGTCACACGGCAACTCAAATGACATTTGACTTAAATGACATTCGAGCTCAACTGAGTTCTCCCAAACTCATTTACGGCTCGTAAATGTGTAGTCTCGTCAACAGCGGTCAGCACAAGTTCCGCGAATTGAAATAAAACATTATAAATAATATAAATACAATTGAAAACAATGCTTGTAGCAATTATTTTTAGAAAAAAAATGCTTATAACGTGTATATCTCGCACACCTTTTGCGATATATTTGTTTAATATACTCGCGGTCTCAGTTGCGCGTCAGGAAAGCGATCCGACGTTCCGGCAGTTCCGGATCCATCGCACTACGATCATTGTCGTCAGCAGGCTCCATCGCTACAGGGTCACGGTCTTCGCTTGAAGCGATCGCAGACGTAAACGTCAACGAGGTATACGAATCCGGCGAAGAACGAAAGAGCGCGAGGAACAACGGCGAGCAAGATGCACGGAGTTCCGAAAGCAGACGAGCCAAGCGGCGGAACGGCTACGGCTACGGATTACTTGGGATTGCTGACGTCGTGTCATAGTTGCCACAAAACACCTTGTCTCCGTCAAAACGTGTACTTAGTTTTCATCACCGTGTTTGAATTTTATGTTCTGAGAATTCATTACATTTTATTTACTTAGTAAACAATAAAATAAACACTAGTTTGCCGGGTTAACAACAGACCGCTATTGTGATAGACATCACCTAAATGACATTTGAGTTGCCCGTCTGACACGACACGACTTAAATGTCATTTGAAAATCCTAAAGGCCTTTAGCATAAATGACATTCAAGGTGCCCGTCTGACAGGGGTATAACACATGAATAACCTCGACGAAAGCCGTGCTGGCGGGGGGGAAAGAAATGACTAGAGTCTAGGTAACTATATATTGAACTATATAAAATGTGTTCAACTATCTTGGAAGCAATGCATGTAAGTGAAACCGGGCGGTAATTTTCAACTAGATTTTTTGACCCAGACATAAAAATTGAAGTAACATTTGCTCTTTTCCAATCAGTCGGAACTACACCAGTGTTTAATGATTTTGTAAAAATTACTTGAAGGTACTGCGCTATTTCTTCTCTACAATTGTGAAAAATTACGGGTGAAATTTCATCTGGTCCATACGCTTTTGACGTGTCAATGTCTCGTAATAAGGCCTTAATCCCATCTACTACGATATTCACTTCGGTCATAACCATTCCTGTGGTCCCGTCAGACAAGGGACGGACATAGTTAGGTGCAGGGGGCGAAAAAACAGACTTAAAATATGAATTGAAATATTCTGCTTTTGCCAAATCGCTGTCTACTAACTTGCCATTTTGCAACAAACCAGGAACAGAGGTATCTTCTTCTTTATTTACTTTCACAAACTTCCAGAACTCTTTGGGATCATTCTTGAGTTTATCTTGAAAAGAGTCGTAAAAGGTCCTTTTGTTTTCTTGTATATTTCTTTTAAGTAGGGGTGTGCGAATATTGAAATTTTCGAATACGAATCGAATACGAATAAGACAAAAAACGGGCTTCGAATATCGAATCGAATATCGAATATGTGTCTTGTAATAAAAAAATTGCAAAACAAGAGGTAACAGCAGGTTTTATTGCCTTTTGAAAAGAAACCAATGCAACTGCATTGTACTGGGCTGCAGCAAGCTAAAGATGCTTCTAGTAATGCACCCATTACAAATTATTATGTAGGAAAAGTAACTGTTCAAGGTGTTCAGAAAGTAAACGCTCCCTACGCGCTGTGACAACATTTCCGCCAGTAGAAAGACCCTTTAATCGTGAAACCCGCGAAATTTCACTAAAGTTTGAAGAAGTTTGATTTGTGAACTGTGTTGCCCGGCTGCTAAACGAATATTTCGAATTTTAGGAAACAAAAAATTTAGAACGTAGTTTATTTTATATTTTATAAAATGGTTACCAATGTTTACATCATATAAAAGCGAAAATATGCGCTTTTAAAGCTTTCATTAATTATTAATGTGAACCAGTCATGCCAATAAACCCAACAAATATTGCACTTTTCCTCCGCCAAATAGGTCAACTAGTTTTTTTTTTTTCGTGCATGCGTCAGTAAAACCTTTGTCGAACATCACGTTGAAAGTTTGAAAAAGTCAAACTTATTCGAACTCGAACCTGGGCAGGTTCGCAAAATCCCTAGTTTTTACTGCGCGGGAGTGGAAGGAGTTGTTGTCGATGGCGAAGCAATATTCTGCTCGCACCTAGCTTTTTTTTTTTTTTTAATTTTCAAACATTTACATTAGAAAATACTCTCGAGATTTATTTTATATTTATATTTCACTCTCGAGGTTCATTATATTGTATCAATTTATAGAACGCGCAATTACATCAGATATTGCTATAAAAGCCCCTCACAACAAAGGGCTTGGTGAAAAAGAAACCGAAACTGATCCTGTCTTGTTGCCATCGGACAGATAGAAACGGAGCAGACCGATAACACACGCATCATACCCATTTCTCAGTGAATAAACATATTCATAGGGGGATGCGTGGCAAGCAGATTATTCGTTACTTGCTCGAATATTCGTAGTTTGTGCGAATATTCGCCGTTTTGTCCGAATATTCGGCTTTGGCCGAATATTCGGGAACTTCCGAATATGCAATTTTCGAATCGAATACGTTTCGAATAAGGAAAATATTCGATTCGTATTCGAAATTGCGAATATTCGCACACCCCTACTTTTAAGGTCTCTGGATATTTCTTCGAGCTTTTGCCTAGCACTATCAGACTGATTTGTACGATACTTCTTAAAAACTCGACGTTTGCGCTTTATTTGTTTTCGAATTGGAAGAGTAATCCATGGTTTATGTCTTTTATTTTCCTTATGAATTCTGAATGGTATGTAAGAGTTCACGAGCAGTTTAATATTTTGTTTAAAAACATCCCACAAATGTTCAACATCACTCTCCACGCTCAAGTTTAAAAAGTCAGGAAAATAAACTGAAAGTTCATGAGAATTTTTTTCGTAGTCACCTCTCTCGTACAGTATGATTTTTCGTGGCGGCATTGCCATCTTATGAGTCTGATTCAGTGATAAATCACAGACAACGGCACTGTGGTCGCTAATACCAGGAATTACAGTGACATTAGACATAAGGCTTGGGTTATTGGTCAATAACAAATCTAAAATTGAATTGTTTCTTGTTGGTGAGAGAACAAATTGTTTAAGAGAAAACGAGATAATAAGGTCGTTAAAACCCTTATACAAACTAGAGTTATCGGTGCAAAGGGATGTACTCGTCCAATCGACGTTAGGAAAATTAAAGTCGCTTCCCACGCTATCAGGAATCGAAGATAGTACATGACTAAGCTCATCTATGTCGTTTATGGTTGGGGGACGATAGTAGGTGCCCAAGACTAGAGTGCCTCCTTTGGATAGTTGAACTCGGCACCAAATAGACTCTGTGTTATTGTGTGGTAGAAGGAGCTGACTGCTTGCCCATCCTGCGTCAATTAATAAAAACACCCCTCCGCCATGTGCGTGTCGATCTTTACGGTAGACAGAGAAGCCACCAGGAAATACTTCACTGTCCAGCACGGATTTATCGAGCCATGACTCAGTGCCCATGATAATACTTGGCTTTATTGATTCTACAAGGCAAAAGAAATCATCTACTTTATTTTTAAGGCTACGGCAGTTTAGCAACAGTACAGTGTAAAGAACGTCCGATGATGTTGACGGGCTTTCACCATTTGTGCTCAAAGGGCTGAGTCATTGTTGTGGCCTTGTACTTCTCTACGTGCAAGGCCACAACTGTTAGCTCGGGGTCTTCAACGTGCATTACTGCGTAATGCATGTTGAAGACCCCGAGCTAACAGTTGTACATCACTTTTTCTAATCTTTAACGGGTAACAATGTTGCCCAACGAAACTACTGCTCTCTAAAAAACTAACGACTAATTTTCAATGCGCCGTTACATTGCATTTTTAATGTGTGTTCGCGTGTTCGCGTTCCTTTTTTTTTGGAGCGCAGCTCTTAGGCGCCCGTTTCCGGCTTGAGCGGCGTCGGCGTCAACGTAACCGTGAGGTCATGTTACCCCCCGCACGATGTGAAGTGACCCCCCCCCCCCCCCGAAGTCACGTGACCCCCCACCGAGGTCACGTACCCCCGCCCCCCCCCCCCCTCTTGAGAAGGAGGGGGAGGAGGGAGGTGAAGGAGACGAGGGGAGGAGGTTGAAGGACGAGGAGAGGAGGAGGAGGTGAAGGAGAAGGAAGGGGAGGAGGAGTACCAGGCAGGATCACGAGGTGAAGAGGAGGGAGGAGGGGTATACCCTCCCCTCAGTACCCTTTCCTCTTCCTCAACAGCTGCTCTCGAATTCGGTGTTACAGGGAGTTGTAAAAGGATTTCATTTTTTGTCTACATCTTTGATTATGCGGCTCTTACTTATGATGAAACAGACTCTATACTTCGTTTCACCTTATGTGCGAGCGAAGGCAAAGCTGGAAGCGCGAGCACGAAAGCTCCGTGCGTTCAGGCTTTGCTCGAGCGCGCGAGCTGGGGAGAAACGCAAAAAGCGCTGGTCTCGCGCTTCTAGCTTTGGCTTCGCTCGCAGATAAGGTGAAACGAAGTATAGACCCTTTTCATGGCAAACGCCACGAGTTGTTCTAGTCTTTGACGTCCCAGAGAACTTCCGGTTCATAAAAAGTATGAACAAAGCCCACCCTAACACCGCTGTTTGAAGTGTTGATTAAATGTTTAACCACCAATTCTCCAGGTGAACGCCAAAAGAACGCAGAACCCCTAGATATGATAAATATTTTTGAATACTCTTGTAAACCAACTTGCCTCCTCCAAGACGTTAAATTGACCAGCCGAGGGCGCTCGTTAAATCTCCAACTTTGATGTGCGTGTAGCGTTTATGCTTTCTAGCACTGGCGACATAGGCAAGGTCGACAGACTTGCAAAGACGGAGCGACCGGAAGTTGCTTGGGACAGCAGCGCGAGCTTTATCTCCTCGTTAGGGTGCATCCTCGTGCTGCGAGCTCGTGGAGTTCGACAGTTGACAATGAGGTTCACGCTTGAACAAAAAAGAAGAAGACAGACGAAGAAGTGCTCCCATGGTGCTCCTTCCTGTGTCATAGGCATAGGCTGTTCCAGCTCAAGATGAAGGAGTTTACAAGCTTCGGTGAGCATCCTAATTGTAATGTATGCATCCTAAGACAATACGTGAGCAATACAATACGCATCCTAAGACAACACGACCGGTTCCTGTATTCACCGATGTTTGTTTGCAAACAAGCTCGCTGTCCCCCACTATCGGCGGACCCCTGCGCGCTTCCGGTTTTCCTCTTTTTTTCCTCTTGTCACACATCCTTTTGTTATTTGTACTACGTTCTACAGAGCGCGCAGGTTCTTACAAACCTATTACAGGTACCTCTCCGAAGGAAAATCTTCTTTCCCGATCGCTGTGTGTTACTGAAGAAGAAATAAATACACTACCGGAAGTCTACTGGGGCACCAAATACTGTGGCGCCCTCGTGGTACCAACTCCCACCGAATGCGGTGAATAGGCTCCCTACGGGAGCCAGAGTTGCGCGTTCATGCATGGCATGTGGATCCAGCTCCTCACGTGACTGAATTCGGCAAATAGCAGCGCCGCGCGTTCGAAGCGCGCGGCGCGCTCAAAAGCCGGGCAACGTACGCCGGGGCATGTGCAACGTCTCTTTCCTGCACGTCACTTGATCCGGCTCCTCACGTGATCGGATCTCGGTGAATAGCGGCGAGGGCGGCACACGGCACGTGGAATCAAACGCGCAACTCTGGCTCCCGTAGGGAGCCTATTAGCCCCGTGCGCGACCGAAAGCGTCGCTGTGGTCGGCCTTCCACAATTGGCCGAACGCTGACTATGACGTCGGAAAGGGGATTTGGGTTGTTTGTATGTTTATACAGCCTAGAACTTGGTCTGCCTCAACGGGCGACGAGTCTCCCAGCTGTAGATGAGAAATTTAGCCAGTGCAGTACAACCGCTAGCCTGGGGTCTTTAACGTGCACCACGCAGTAGTGATACACGACCGCACGCCGGTACGATGCTCATCCAGATCGAAACGGGCAGGGGTGGGGATTGAACCCAGGATCCCTGGGTTCTGCAGCGCGAGCTTTCGCTCCACGTGCTCCGAGCTGGTGTGCGCTAGACCACTCGGCCTCCGATCCCCCGGAAAGGGGATTTATGATCGACGGAAATAAGAGGAATGAAAGAACTTTAATTTTGACGGTGTTGGCAGTGTTCCTTTGAGAGCGCAATGATTTCAAGCTTCCACCATGCTAATAACAAACCCCATCGAACTTGTTGTTTGCAAGGTAATGACGTCACAAGGGGGAACCACAGGAGGGCGCCACCAAAACATCTCGCCGCTAATACAGGAACTCTAGTGCAGACTAAATTCATTTGATAAAATTCACGCTTACAAGTGCCGCCAACCATTGCTGCGGAAAGGCGCAAGACACGTGCGAGGAGCGGGTGCTCCGCTGCCATTCGCTTCCAAGGGCGGACTTTTTTTTTACCGGATGCCTAGTGACACGTCCCAGCAGCGTTGCCTGCTCGGTTGATTTGTAGAACCTGCGGGAATAAATTGGGAGAATTTCCGTTCGAAGCAAAACTTATGTCTCATCCATCATTTCCAACATATGTATGTTCCTTTTCCCGTCGTCCTCACTGGAATTCTATTACTCATTTCGCTGATGTTTTCTCCTTAAAAAAGCAGCTGCATTTGGTAAAAAAAAAAAGTGACACGCTTTAAAAGTACATTAATTTTATGCGTTTATGAAACCCTTTGCCGCGAAGTATATATACCGTTCTTATCCTGGGCCTCGTACGCGGCGCCATTTTACCGACTGCAGCACCGCCTACCTTCATACGGGTACTTCGGAGGTCGGAAGCCGTCCGTCTGAATGACAACCATTCGAGGACTGTTACCCCGACGAAGTGTTCATCACGTTGCGCACTGGTACCGTCGGACATCGACTTGCTGTGTCGAGTTTTGTTTTCTCCTCAGGACTTGACATCATGAAATTCATTTATCGAATTCGCAAAACTTCAATGCTAAGAACACCTTTATTTTATTTTTTTGTTTCTTCGGGGATGCCAAGAGGCCGCTACTTCTGCAGGCGCAGCTAGTGTGGGCACATGGTTTTCATTACCAGGCAATCTTTACAATAAGTATCTTTTTTTTAAGGGAGAGAGGGACTGGGGGGGGGGGGGGGTCGCAACGTTGTTTACTTTCTTTTTGCGACCTTTTCGGTTTTCCTAGTTCCATCCCTTTGTGCCCTGCCCCCGCGATGACATTGTGTGGAAGTTCTGGCAAGGTTTTGTCCGCTAACATTCGATTCAACTGTGGTCTTTCGAGGTACCCTGGCCTACTTGACTTTCGCAGTGCTTCGCTCTGGCTTCGGGGATGTGTATGAATGCAAACATGTTGAAGAACAACACTCAAATGGACAGGACAAGAGGAAGGAACACAAGACAAGCACGCGCTTACTTCTGGTTTGTGGAAATAAAATTCAGCTGTGTTTGTGGAGCTTTGTGTTCATGTATTTGTGCTGCTCCTACCCATGCTACAGGGTTACATCCTATAATCTCAGTCAGCTCTCTTACTTATTTGCTTTGACTTCATTTATGCGGTTGGTGCTCTCTCTCTATATATATGTATATATTTAATTATTCCAGCTCATTGGAGCGTAAAGGAAAAATTTACATAAAAAACAAGCTCTAAAAATTATTCAATAGTACATGTCCGACGCTTCAATTCAGTAACGCATTTTTGTTTTCCACTAGGCGTCACCTGCTAATTACCACCCTAAAAGACATATATTCAATAAACAAGCAATCTAATTGCAACGCAACTTTATTTTTTTATATCAAAGTTTCGTTTTGCTTACGTTTCTATCGTAGCCCGGCATGAGCGTCGGCGCGAAACTCGCGGCAGTTTGCCGGCAGTTAAAAAAAAATAAAAAAAATAACGAGAGCAGACGCCATTATTCATCAAAAGCGAAAAGTATTTCAGTTCTAAGTTCAAAAGTTTCCGCTGCTGCAGTTCCGGATTTGCATGGAACTGCTGCAGCATAACCGTGCCTCATTCGCATCTATTTCGTGTGAAAGCATCGGGCACACTGTTTCGGCGTCTAATTTATGTTTCTCCCTGTTATTTCTACAACCAATGACAGCGCTATGCTGTCCGCTCAATACAGCTCTTGAATGTGACAGGGTACTCGAAACAAGTCGTTAAATTCGTAAAACGGCGCTCAATAATGCCGGAAAGGCCTTCATCTCTATCTTGCGATACGTGCAAACTCGTCCTCTTCGAAAGGATGGTTCACAGACTTGCGACTGCTTATGACCGTTTACCTTAAAACCTCTTAAAAGCTGCACCAAGGCGTGGGGTTGGTCTAGTTGGTATTGCATAGCTTGAATAAAAGTTCAAATAAGCAAAGCAATTCAGGACTAGAAGAAGGACCAAGCACACAAACAGAGCGATGAATGGCATCTGAAAGTTTTATTCCACGAAACAGAAAGTAAACCAGAAACGGCAAAGATAGGAACAAACATATCAATCCGATAAAACACTCCCAGCATGCCAAGACGAGCTTACACAAACTTACCACGCATCTCTTGTTAATATCTATTTTGTCAGACACTAAAGGGGTGTCCAAACAGGATACTTCAGAACGCCAACGCCACCGACGGGACGCTAACATGCATATACCCGCTTTGGAACTGGTAATAAAAGTAGCCTTTTTGTATTTAGAAAGTCAGGTTAAGGCCTTTTTTTATTGGCAGTTTGTAGTGGGCATGTGTGTTAGCGTCTTGTCGGTTAGCCTTGGCAGGTGACGAGACCACCGACGTGGCCTCGTCATCCGCCTTATTTCAAGTTACAAGAATATTAACAGAGAACAAGTTACAGCTGCCTCATTTCGTTCAAAATTACTCATTGGGTAACAGGGTATTTGCACAAAAAATCTAGGGTCGAAACCATAGGGAAATGTTGATTGTGCGTTATGGAATATCGGCGTCTTTCCACAAGTCCATTAGGTCTTTACCACGTGTCTTAAACTCAATGTGTTTCTTCAGGCGCTTGACCTGGTCAGCCGAGAAATGGTTCCTCCAGTCGCCAACGACTCCCTTACGCGCAAAATCGCCTTTCATCTCCAGCATATCTTCACCCAAGGCCTCATTCACTTGCTTCATCCACTCCGGTTTTTCCTCTTCGGGATTAGTCGTCATTTCCTCGTATAGCTGCTTAAAGCAATCATTCACGTCTTGCTGCATGGATCTGAAGCTTGTTCTGTCCAATATAGCATCCAGAGCCCCCTCATCCTCTCTAAGTCTTCTACCGTATTCTTCTCCGATAAAATCGGCAATCTTGAGTACCCAGGCAGCGGTGTCCTTTTTTAGGTTTTCGTAGGTCAGGAAAAGTACATTGGGATCGTTGCGGTGTTCGTACCAGGACAACACGTGGTCGAAGTAGTCGCCAAAGTCGGCGGTACCCTCGATGAACATCTCGAAGAACTCGTTGAATGTTCCGTCTTGAAACTTGTACTCGGGCATGGCCTTGGTGTGGTAAAAGAAGGAGACGCAGCAGTCGTACGGATTCCTGGTGATGTATATGTACTTGGCGTCCTTTGAATAAGGTTGGAACTTAAAAGGCATGTGGGTCTTGATGGCTCCTGGTCTCGGCATGTCTCTTGCCGAGTCCTCTCCTTGGAATTCTAGGAAGGGCATCTCTCTGTAAAAGCTCAAGGCATCCTTCGGCGGTGAACGGCCATGGAGGATGCCGTAGACAATGTGTTGCACCCAGGTTGTACCGCATTTCGGGTAGCTGACGATGAAGAGTTCTCCAGGTTGGGGCTTGTATCTCAGAGCTGAACGCACACATTCATCGGGAAACGCGACGTGAAGGTAGTAACCTTCGACTTCTCTGTACATGGGCTCTGCCATCACCACCTGAAGAAATAAAAATTTATGTATCAATAAATGCACGAGATGTACATATCGCATGAGCGCATGTTCAGAAGGAGTGCAGCAAACCGTTCTTTCAGACACGTCTTGAACAACGTGCCTTTATAGGCAAAAGAATTACAACAAACGTAAACAGGAGTTCTTTTATGTGTTCGCTGTTCTTATTTTTCTACCGTCTCGGCTGGTTGTAATCGCAGTTTTCACCACGTATGTGTAATGCTACTAAAATGTACCTAAGTATACTGTTACTCCTTGATTTCTCAAAAAGGCTCGAGTTACACGTAAGCACTTCTTATGAGTTGTGAATGCGAAAGCATGCATGCCGTTCCTCCGCTTCCTTATTTCGTCTGCGGCGTACTTGCGTCGACGGTCGTGCGCGCGCGCTCTCCTCGCAACGCTGACCTTGGACGTGGAGTGGTGGAGCCGCTGCCTCGCAGACACGCAGCGCCATGGAGAGGCGCTAATTGAAAATGACAAGCAGCGGCTTCATATCACTGCCGTTTTGCGTGGCTTTCTGCGTGGTTTCAAAGCCGGGATGCCTCAGATCGCGGCTTCGGGAATTTATCTGCCGTTTGGCGGGGATGATGACGTCGGCTCGCTCCATGGGACAGTAAATGCTTTCAGCATTAAAATAGGATGTTACCCGTTACCGAGTGTCAAACGGTACGCGTTACTTTAATTACTTTAAAAGTAATTCGTCCCATTATAAGAGACGTGTCGTAGACAGTACGCAAACGATTTAGTATGGAGATTAGGCTGCCGGAAATTGAGCGCGAGTTATACACACGATTAGCTGGGCCCGCAGTTCGCACCGCACAATCGACGAAAATTCTCTAAGTTCACCTTATACCGCGCTGAAACCTCCTTAGAGGGCGCTTTCAGATATTTGCAAGTAGAGCCCTATATAAGGAAAGAGTCTGGATATTTACTGTACTCGGTGACCTCTCGCTGTACCTTCACTCCACCCAGACTCCTCCCATAGAACTGACGTCCGGCCTAGCATCCGCTTAGCAACGGAAAACGCCGGGGGATCGGAGCGGGCCTGTCCATCATTACCGATCCCAGGCCAACGTGCGCGCATGTAGAGCCACATGGTATCCTGCATACACCTTAATTAAAATTTTCTGGTGAGAAAATGGTCGGTTTTTGTGCGGTTAGATGTTCCAATCACAGCCGTCACGGTTGTCGTATTTTTTTTTTTAATTTAAAAAGAAAAAAAAAACGCTGCAAAATATGATTGAATAAAATCAGGCGCCACGGAAGGCTCCCGTCTTTGTGAGGTAGGAATGCTTGTTTCATCTTGAAATTTTTTATAAAATGGAGTTTTCGTCGCAGCAGCGACGAAAAGTAGCGAACTAGTTGCTACACAAAACTCGCATGTAATGCGTAATGTTAATAATTGCAGCAAGAAAGAGGGACGTCACATCTATGAAGCGTATTCCCCTGACTTCTCCAAACCGCGAAGTGAATGAATTTATTATTTGATGCCTTCTAATAAATGTTATGTTTTAATTGAAAAACTAGCTTTGAAGTCTTTCTATCCCCCATTAATTTTCATGTAATGACATGACGATGGATGCTGGGAGCTCAGTACCGTTAGGAACGACCGATCAGTTGAGTTAAATCTATTGAAACAAGCAAGCTTACCATCCGTAAAGAGCCGCCTGACACTAAGTCGCCCGATGTTTATTTCGTAACCTTCCATTATGAAATAGACGCGGCTCTAAATTTTACGACAAACGTTAGTGCCTGCACCATTTCTAATGCCAGCAGGCTCGCACAACCTTCACTTATTTTATTTGTTTCTCTGTAACCTTCCGGCTTTCTCGATGTTCTGAAAACAAGATCGCTGTTTCATTGCTGAGAGCTCGGTGGATGCACGCGGTAAGCATGCACGGCGTGGTCATCCCATATCAGGCAGGAGTAGCGATCGCTTCGGTCAAGCTATCTCGTTTGACACGCTGACGCATAAACAGGAGGAAATGCAGTTAGGAAGAAACCAAACTCTGGCAAACTCTCGGACAAAGGGCTTTAGCTCACTTAAAGGGATACTGAGCCATAGAATTTAGTGTCCATAATAAGTGGCGCACGTTCTTTCCACGAGCCAGCAGCCGCCGGTGTGTGCGAGCACTCGCAACGAAAATGACGTCAAAGACCTCCATTCGCGCTTGAGGACAGTGAAATGCATGGGCTTCGGGCCAAAGGAGAATAAAGACAGGCTTTTCATCTCTACAAGTGAAAGCTACATGCTTGTTAGACCAATTAATCGCTTACCTTTTACACCAGACACCTCTGTATAGATGAAAAACTTGTCTTTATTCTCCTTTGGCCCGAAGCCCATGCATTTCACTGCCATCTTAACCGCGAATGGAGATCTTTGACGTCATTTTTGTTGCGTGTGCTCGCGCACACCGGCGGCTGCTGGCTCGTGGAAAGAACGTGCGCCACTTATTATGGACACTAAATTCTATGGTTCAGTATCCCTTTAACAATCTAACAAATAATTTTCGTCGATAACACGGGCAACGAAGGCACTCTCGTATGCGCTCGCTTATCAGAACACTCTACGAAAAGCCCCTCAGCTGCGAATTAGAATTTGTTATCGTTGCGCACTGCTAAAGTAATAAGAATTGCGTCAACTAGAACTGTAAGTTGCGAAATTTACGCGAGCGTAATTTGCGCGACGCACCGAACGTCCGCGACGCGGTGCGTACGGAGGGAGAATAGGCATGGTAAATGGGTACTAACTTAATGTGGCTCATGAATAAACATGACACAGCCCAAACACCGTTGGCGGATGACTTCAAACACAGGCTCTGTTGGCAAGTGCCAGAGCTGCGCGTCTATTTTCCACGTGCCGCCGCGCCGCTATTCTCCGAGATCCGATCACGTGAGGAGCGAAATCCAGGTGCCGTGCTGGAAAGCCACCGCCCCGGCGTATGTTCCCCCGCTCTCGCCTCCTTTTCCTCTCGGGTTTTCCAGGCAATTCGCCGAATTCAATCACGTGACGAGCAGAATCCCGGGCCGTGCAGGAAAGCCGGCGCTACGTGGATGAACGCGCAACTCTGGCTCCCGTATAGGCAGCCACAGGCAGGAACTCTATTTGCGAGGGAAGAGCGTGTGAGCTTGTGTAAAAACTCGGCTTTGAAGGCACAATTCGCATGTGACACAATCTCACGGCCAAGAATCAAAGTTCCTCTCATCGTCACGCCACGCCTCAATTTCTCTTGGACAGGAAATGTGTCCTTTACTTCTCAAGGCGTCACGCTCACACTAGGCTTTTTCTCGTGATAGAAAGTTACTCGGGGCAAGGACAGAGCCGCTAGGAATAAAGGAAAACATCTAGAGCAGACTGCTTGACCCGCGTAAAACCAACTGCGGTCACACAATTAATCCCTTCCACAAACAAAAAAAATAAAATTATACGCAGCCATTGTCCGAGGTGTGTTTCTTCCCTTGTATGGTGGTCCTGCTCCTTTGGTCATGCAAAATCTGACCGCAGACATTCTTGAAGCATACATATTTATGAAGCGAACATGCTCCGAACATATGATAGATGGCGCAAGCTACCACCTGTTACAAAGGGTATGGCCATTCACATCCATCCATCCATCATCCATCGGAGAGTGAAAGCGGGTAATTCTATCGTCACGCCTGTAGCGAGGGCCGTGTGCTTTGTACGATGACCGTGTGGTCTGACTGCGGCTTTACAACCAAAACTGTTTACCATCTTTACGTGCGGCGCCCCATGCAAAGACAGCGGGCAAAAGAGGCGCTTAATCTGAGCGGCGGGCCTCTGAAATTGCGAAAGAAGCCCGCAACTTTCGAGTAGAGGCGTTTCCACTGTTTACAAAAATCAAGGTCCACACGTGCTAAATCACGGTCCTGCCAGCGCTCGCTCGCCAAAGACCTTTTGCTAAATTACCTACACATCAAGCAACATGCTGGGAACGTAGACGCGCTGCGCGTGCTGGCGTTGGCAGTAGTATTTTTTAAGCAAAAATCTAAAACAAGGTGCAGTTTGCAGGTGCGTCCGCAAACGCCTTTTTGTTATGATTTCTTTACAATCTTTAATACAGGTAAGGCAAGCGAACGCAGCGCGTATAACTACGTTCCCCGCATGCTTCTTGATGCTTGGTTAATTCAGCTACAGTGTTATTCAGCAATAGGTCTTGCGGCCAGCCAGAAAATGCGCGTGCATAAAACACAAACACAGCAATGAACGCTCCCTCGTGCGCTTTTACGGAAAGGTGAATAGGGAGTATATACTGGCGGCCATAGCTCCGTGCACGACTACTGAGCGCGTGCTGACGGCTATAGCTTCCACGGTTCCTTTGCGAAGTGCCTTATAGCGAATTCGGGTGGTCATTTCCCGGCAAAATATTTTGCCATATCTCCGGCAAGGGCGTTCGCGTGGTCAAAGGCTGGCGAGTGCGCGCCGTTCGGGTGGCGCTTCTCAGGCGGGTGCCGGCAATTTACCGGCACAATTTTCACCCGAGCTTCAAGAGGTCGGGCAGCTTGTCTGCCAGACTGTATCCGGTGTCGTCATATCCGAATCGGGAAAGGGAACCAAACGAAACAATGCTCGCCGATAGCGGGTTCGAGTAGAAAACGAAGCCATTGAGACAGACACCCCTCTGTGGTCCGAGAAAAGACAGCAATAACAACGGAGATAAAAATAAAATATTTTAAAGGGAGCTTGCGTAAGATCAGTTAGCTATGGGGCACAGCGTGTTATTTTTACCGCTGTAAAAAAAAAAAATGTATTAATAGTGCTGCAGCTCGGGACTTGAACGCGCCTTACTATTTTAAAGACTGGGCCAAATGAAAATGCTGAGGATTCCAGAAAAAAAAGGTAATAACAAGAAAATTAAATATAAACAGCGACGCTGGTGAGCTTTCTGGGAGTTTGTAAGATGGCAACAGTTCATCGGGAATCTAAACAAAACATATTAAAAATTCTTTACCCACATCTCAGAGTCCGAATATATGTTGCTGATGCCTACAGCGTGCGTATTGTATCATAAAATAATCGAGGAAGAAGTTAACAAAGTTCACGCGCGACTCAGGCAAACGAAAACGCCACTTGCCGGCGCTTTGTGTTCGGGTGGAGAGGGTCACGTGGTGCGCCGCTGGCGCGGTTTTGGTTGCCTCTGCCGCCAGCGTGGGCTCGCCGGTGATTGACCACCCGAATTCGCCATTACACACCATGAAGATTGCCGGTCTTAGCAACCTATTAATGCGAGCTCGTTTCGAGCATGGGTACAGGGAGCATGGGCAATTCAGGGGCAATTAACAGAACGCACAAATATGGCGCATGAATACTCTATTGGCGACGTGAGCGATCGAAAGCGTCGCTGTGGTCGGCCCACCACAATTGGCCGAACGCTGACTATGACGTCAGCAAAGGATGTCTCACGACGGAAATAAGAGGAATGTTAGAACTTCAATTTTGACGCTGTTGGCAGTGTTGCTTTGAGAGCGCTATGATTTCAGGCTTCCACCATGCCCATTACAAACACCATCGAACTTGTTGTTCACAAGGTAATGACGTCACGAAAGGTAACCGTACGAGGGCGCCACCGAAACATCTCGGAGCTAATAGACACTTACCTTTCGAAAATAAAGAAAGTGAGCACGGCCGCTGTAGCTTCGACGAGATCAAACCTGCCGGATCCAAAGAGATTTCAACTCGAAATTAACGAACTGACCGGCTTCGGACGCCCATTCCATCTGCCGTTTCCGCCACGTGCTCTACTTCGCGTTAGCGTAGGCGAGTAACTTTCCATGAAACAATTATCTCAGATGGTAGGGTAGTGTTTTTTTTATGCCTCACCTGCAAATGCATTCATGCCGTCCCACAGCAGAAACGCCGGAGCCGCAGCTGACTTCATTACTGAGGGAGAGAAGGAGACCAGAGAGGGCGCGGGGGCGTCAGAACCCCGAGCTCTGGTTGGAATGATTATATATAGTGCACCTTTACGTCTGCATGGGTCTACCCACTAATCATTTCAATCATGAGCTCGGCGTTTTCACGTCCCAGCGCGCTCTCGCCATCTCCCTCAGTTTCTCGTCACACAGAGTGATAAGCTGATAACAAACGAATCAGCGATTGCCCAGACCTAGTGTGGGAACCGCGCATGCGCAGAAAGCAGATTCGCGTCAAGTGCAGCGTTTTTGCGCATGCGTTGTTCCGACGGCAGCGCCACCGCAGCGGTGCGACGTCAGAGCCGCGTGGTAGCGTATACCTGAGTAAAGCGGGCGTTAAAGGGGTTCGGAAGCTAACCGCCGAATTCACAAATCTCACTCCAATTGAGGGGCCCCTCCACTTCCTCGAGGAAGGCGCGAGGGCCGGCGCTGGCCAATCGCGATAACGGATCCGCCGTCGCGATTGGCCAACGCCGGCCCTCACGCCTTTCTCGGGGAAGTGGAGGGGCCCCTCGATTTGAGTGAGGTTTGTGAATTCGGCAGTTAATCACGTGACCGCGATCTTTTAACCTCTCGCTGCAACATCGGCCGGCGAGAAGCGCAATGCGTGTCGCTCTCCGGACGTCAAGGGCACTTGCACGGCTGTTGCCTCGTCAACATGTAACAATCTCGCCTAGTGGTAATCTCCGTGGACTGTACTCCTTAAGGCCTATACATAGCTAGCCCCAACGTTACTATTTTAAAAGGGTAAAAACTGCGCAAAAAAGACACGGACAGGGAAGGTGTACGTACACAGAGAGCTGACTTTCAACTGTTTCATTTCTGAAGAAAGACGCCCACCGTCGTGACCAGATACATCCAATTACATCGCATCACGTACGTAACATCATGTCACTACCACTGCGTCGAAAGTACTGATAAGCGCAAGTTCGCAGTCATATAAACAAATCGAGAGAGAGCTGACACACTTATCATTGTACTTTGAAATAAAGACTGCTCCCGCCATCTCTCTAATAGTCTTCTGGCGATGCTTTGCAAGAATCTCGGTATCAATTAAAACAGGAGTGCACCCGCACCTATAACAGGGCACCGCCAAGTTTCCTGACGGTAACGACTTCATCGAGCACGCACGTTCCCGCAATCCGTCGTTTACACAACTAAAGTCCCTCGATAGTTCTTTTACAAGTATCGACAACCAACACAAATGACAAAGCACATTCCGCTGGAACAAAATGGCGGCATTCAGTTCAAACCTCTGCTGTGCGCCGCCATTCGCTTCCTTAAACGTGCACCGTCACGCAGTGGGCGCTTCAAGGAATGTCGCTACTTGTAGGAAGCTCTTATTTAGGGACTTTATACACAACGGCCTGTTTGGACGATGTATACTTTCTTACACGTCAGCGGAATACAATATACCACCCCACCCACGCAAGGAACAAACTTGTTTTTATTAATGAAAAAACAGTTAGGGCGCAGGCGAGCTGGTGTAGATTTACCATTTTGTTAGATGCTGTTTTTCACAACCAGGGATAGGGGTCCGACCTCTGTCAACTCTCGTACAGAAACGTCCCAGCTTACCAGGAGACGAAAAAACTACAGGAATGCCGTGCCGTTGTGCTACTTTCTTTAACCTGTGCGCAACCTAGTGGATGGTGTTCCATGGATTCCAAATGTTTGAACCGTACTCGAGGATAGGGCGCATTCATGGGCTTACCAACCGGGGGGGCAAGGGGGGCGCTTGCCCTCCCCCCCCCCCCCCCCGTTCTCATAGTGGGGTACACCACTGGGCGTATTTATGTTTTATATGTTAGAAGTTTGGTTTTTTGCGTGGCAACACGTAGAGTACGTTGGAGATAGCCGAGTTTTTTAAGTGCTTTGTTACAGGTGGAATTGACGTGCTTTGACCAAGACGTGTCTTGCGACGAAAGAAGACCAAGGTATACTTGCCTTCAGAAACTCTTTCCAGTGTGTAGCTATTGAATGAATATGTGAACATGGAAGGGAGCGTATACGCTTAGAAAAAGACATTAGGACAGTTTTGCGAAAGTTTATGGTCCTTTGCCAGGTGTTACACCAGGGGTGCTATGTTGCGCTTTTTGGACTCCCAGGAGACTTGGAAGAAGGAAGTGACGTCAACGACTAGAGCAAACGCAGATTGGATGTTGACAGAAGAAAACAAAATCAACATCCAATCTGCATTTGCTGCGTTGTTGACGTCACTTCCTTCTCCCTAGTCTCCTGGGAGTCCAAAAAGCGCAACATAGCCCCCCAGGTGCAGAAGCTTGCAAATGAACCGTTAAGAAAGTTATGGTTGTCAGGGGAGTTAATAACGGGCCACTACCCGAATGCTTCTCGAGCTATCGATTATCACGAGCTCAAATCGAGTGTCCACGCAATGCTCGGGTCCAATCTATGAGCCTCGTTCAAATATCGTCACTGGGCGGTACTGCTACCGCCCAGCTACGTCATCAGGTTTTACGAAGGAGAGATTGAATGAAAACACTCGGTTTTGTCCTCGCAATTACAGCGCAACAAAGAAATTTCTTGGTCAGTGGCGTTGCGTGCAAGTATCCTTGAGTCCCAGTGCCAGTAAGCTCGTGTAAAGTGAAAAGCATTCCAATTGAATATCGTTGCACCGCCCCTTTAATCGTGCGGTACAGCACAGAGTCGTCAGCGTGAAGACCTATTTTAATTGCGATGTTACCTGGTAAATCGTTGATGTAGAGCAAGAAAAGAAGCGGACCGAGAACAGCCTTGTGGGACACCTGATGAGACATCGGCAATAGAAGACTTGGCCGAGTTAAAACATACATACTGTGAGCAATTGGAAAGAAAACTTGATATCCAGTTAACGAGGGAAAGGTTGTTTAGTATCACCATAAGTTTGTGCAAACGTTAAGAGTGAGGAACGGTATCGAAGGCTTTAGATACGCCTATGAATATCGCATTCACTTGCTTGCCAATGTCGAGAGGCTGAGTGATGTCGTGAGTAAATTCAGTTAGTTGTGAAATTGTGCTGTAACCACGTTGAAACCTTGGTTGAAGATCAGATAAAATGCTGTTAGTTTCAAGGAACACCGTGATGTGTTTGTAGATTATGTGTTCTAATAATTTGCATAAGTGAGATGTTAAAAAAAAAAAATTGGCCTGTAACTAGTTAACGAACGTTTGTCGCCGGATTTATACAATGGAAGGACCTTTGTAAGTTTCCCAGACGAGGGAACTGTTGCGGATGACAGCGATTTCTGAAAAATAATAGCGAGGTACTGACTAGTTCCAAGAGAATACCGAACAAGAAATGAATTATGAACGTTGTCAGGACAAGGGCTTCCTTTTAGTACCCATATTCAACACCATATGTTGAGCACGCCCTCGTCACACACAGTTACATCACCAATTGTATAATGTAAATCAGTAATAAAAGAATGATTTTTTTAATTGTTTGTTGTGAACACCGATTGGAAATATGTATTTGAACGAAATGGCGATTGTTAGCGGGTCGCAACAGGCTACGTCATGAATTGTAAAAAGTATGGAGTAGAACTACCCGGTAAATTTGATTGCCCAAATTTGTTTCGGGTTGCTCTTCATTAAGTTATGCAGTGGAACTCGAAAATAGAAGTCCTTCCCTGAGTTAGTTTTAAGACGTAGTTCCTCCTTCGCTTCGTTAAACTGGGCAATCTTCTCTTGATCACCGGAACGTCTTACAGGCCGGAGCCTATTGTACACGACGTGATAAATGACATATTTCTCGTGTTAACCAAGGAGCGGAAAGTTTTTTTTGGTTTTTCTTCTCAGTTTTGGTAGGCACGAAACGCTGGATACAGAGTCAAACGATGGGTTCAAAACAATTAACCAGAGAATCCACATCACTGGAGATACTGAGCTGCTCGAAGTTATCAAAGTAACCACTTAGTATGTCAATAATTGACACATCGTCTGCGCGGTTAAAGTCGTGAAACATGGAATAAACAACACGCGTTTTTGAAACAGAACAAGCGATTGAAACCAAAACAACCTTGTGATCCAATATGCCAGAAACGACCTCAAAAACAAAGTCTAAGACCGACGCCTGTCTAGTACACTGCAGGCCGTTTTGAACGACGCTTACTTCCACGCCACGGGCGTCCGTGCATGCCAAGTCGCTGTGACATGTGGTCGCTATTACATCGCTCGCGCTTACGGTGGAGTGCATAACTCGCTCTGAACAGCTGTCTTTCTGCACCATGGTGAGCTTGATACAGAGCACCTACATCGCAAAACTTCGATGGTCCCGTCGGGTTGAAATCTTTTCGACCGTTTAAGGGAAGCAAGATCTTCCTCCGAGGTTCATTTTCCGTTCCTGAGGGAATACTCAAAAGCTTTCCGGCCGATTTTTCCCCAGGTGCAGCAGCCCGTCACC
Organism: Ixodes persulcatus; assembly: GCA_013358835.2. Lineage (NCBI taxonomy): Eukaryota > Metazoa > Arthropoda > Arachnida > Ixodida > Ixodidae > Ixodes > Ixodes persulcatus. Next base: position 995,430 of record JABSTQ010009807.1, on the reverse strand, counting down.
TGCGGCATAGAAACAGCTTGAAAAAGTAATGGCGGCCGGAAGTTAAAAACCGAAAGCAGGATGTCACGTGACGATCGGCCAATAGTGTGCGCGGCAGCTTGCTCAAAGGATGGCGCCACTTTTACTAGGATAGAGGGGCTTTAAAGGGGCGATGCAACGATTATTGTACTTCGCGCCAATACCGCTTAGAACGGATCCCTGTCGTTAATGACCTTTAAAATAGCCATTCGTTTTTCACCACACGTAATCGAACTCGCAGAAAATATTAAAGAAAAACGAGTAGCGTTCACCCCTTCAACTCGCAGCGAGAACAAGCGGCCACGTGATCTGGAGCCGATTATATGCCGCCAATGTTGATGATAGCCACGCCCTGGGGTTTGCATGGCCCAAGACACGCGCTGAGTTGCAGACATTGTTATGGTTCGGCTATTGTCGTCATTGCAGCGATTGGACACGGGCCATCACCCAAATGCATTTTGAGCTGTCGAATATCACGAGCCCAAATCGAGTGCCCACGCAATGCTCGGGACCAATCTATGAGCGTCATTCATATATCTTCACACCGCAAAAATAAAGTAGTTTCTTGGCCAGTGGTGTTGCGTGCGGATATATCCTTGATTCCCACGAGTTCCAGTAAGCTCGTGTTAAGAGAAAAATAATCCAATTGAATATCGTTGCACCGTCCTTTAAATTAAATAGAATTACAGCGGCGTCCTTTAGCGGCTAGTTAAAACGTTAAAGTTGCTTTATATAGCAACTACGAGATGACACTGCGAGATCGCGCCACCGGCCCTTGCGCGACTTGATCTGAACCGATGCGTGCAGCCGTGCAGCTCCCGGAGGGGCTGCTGCGGGAGAAATGGGGGCATTGCCATCGCAGAACCACTTTTTCAAAGCAGGCTCCTATGGCAGTTTCCCAACTGAGTTGTTCCTGTAACGTTGGCTCGCCATTAACATCATTCGCGGCCATGCCGGTATTTTATGTGCCACGAGTGTTTATCTCACAGTGCTAGTTTCACACCGCAGAAATAGTAGCTGGAGGGAACCAGTAAATAGAAAGAACCGTCCGTATCCAGCAATAGCGAAACCTGTAAACTAAGTATCTAAGGTATTATTTTCCAGAAACTGCTTATCGATAGATTAGACGTGGAGTTGAGTATTCAACCACAAAGCTTTCCTAATCGTTAACACGAGTTTTCATTGGGCTAGTTGGTTCGTATTAGACATATTCAGTTACAGCAAGTGGCAGTTTTTTAATGGCAGATGCAGTTGGCGAAACGTGCTCAAGAATAGTTTGATTTGCATTTGTCATCACGTGCCGCTTAGAACGCCTCCTGTGAGGCCAAAATGACAGCAGATATGTGAGTGTCAGATGCCTGGATGCCCCCAGCGAGCGAGTCAGAGATGTAAAAACAACAAGTGCGAGGCTGGAAGTGCAACGCAGCTGCTTTTGCGCGCGTTTTACTGTGCCTCGGTCTGCCCAAATGAAAGTGACACTATGAAAGGGATTCCGGCAAGTAAAATTCCATCAAGTCTGCAATTTTTTTTTTTTACTTGCAGAATTTATTTTTGCAGTCACACTTGTGGGGATTCCTGTGGTCTCCCTTCCCCGATGGCTGTGATAACGGCCGCGATTCGGAACACTCGGCCTCCTTCGCCGTGAGCTCCGACCTGTTCGTGAGGCGGAGGGTCCTCTGTCTTGGGGGGTCAATCCTCTCACTCTCTCTCTCGGGGGGACCGATTTCCGTTCTCCCGCTCGGATGCGGATCACTGCTGACAGGCGAGGAGGTTTCGCCTCTTGTTTTCCCGCTTTCGGGAAGGGGACTCGTCCTGGTGACCGCGAAAGAGATAGGACGTGTGTCGGCGACTTCTCCAATGCTTCCCCGGTCTTGGCTCTCCGGAACCCCGCGTCTGGCAGGTAAGGACCTTTTCTTACCTTGCCGGCGCGGGGGGCATTTTGGATGGGGACATTGCAGTTCATTTAGAAGAGTATGTTAAGAAATGCTCTTGGACTCTGTCCTTACTCTGGTACGTGTGTCTTCTCTTCCGCTATATTCGAGAGAGAGAGACGAGGTAGACGATCATTGGTACCGACGGAGGTAATTAATCGAACCGACCCGCGGTAATGTAGCCCTAAACGTCGTCTACATTGCCGCGGAGATGTGGGGACCGCGCTACTAGGTTGGACGGCTCCTTTGAGATCGACGGCGCTGTTGAGACAACCCTTTGGTGACTCCATCGGTACCTGTGTTGGTAGCTAAATGCAGAACCCCCACATAAAATTGCGCCCAACGTGGGGCCACAGCTTCCTTTATCGTGGTCGTGGCTCCTGGCCTCCGTCCCCTTGTCCGGCCTTTGCCAGCATTCTTGCCTTTGACTTCCCGTACCACGAGCGTCCTGATCTCGCCACTTATGGTTGAGCGATTAACGCCGAGTCGGCAACCCGCAGTGCCACTCGTGTGAGCGAGCGCAGTGTGATTCGTACGTGCGTTCCTGTTTTGAATTTGCGTTCGTCAAGCAACAGATCGTTGTTACGGGAGGACCTTTGTTCTCCATGCTTGAGGCGAATACTTCACCTGAGTGTATTTGGGTTCCTAGCGCGCCACCAACAACTTGTCCTGAGAGGAAAATGTATATAAAAGTTTTGATGACGTCTTTGGCAACCGGGTGGGCTTTTATGTCCGGCGGGGAGCGAGGCTTGGCAGAGAAGAGTAGCGAAGGGTCAGCAGTGCAATCTGGGAATGTAAATATTCGCGTTTTCTTTGAATCGGAGTAGTCGCGGACACTCATTTAGAGTCGGACGGTACGCCTGCCAATAACGTCGATAAGTAGCTGGTACTGCTTCTGACGGGCTCCGGGAGCCGGGCCGCGTAACCGTCGGCGTCGAGAAGCAGTTTGCACACTGTCGACGCGCGCGCTGTATTCACTGCTGGTATTGCAGTGGGCGCGGAGGGTTTTCTTCGGGAAAGATTTGTATCTGCATGATGCCAACGTACTCCTGCAGCCTGTTGTTTTTTTCCAAGAACGACACTAGTTTTGCGTTCATGGTGGTGGCGCTACGCGGTTTGAGGCGCACTGTGACAGTATCTGTGTGAACGAGTGAGTCTAAAGACCGGTTCAGACACTTGCGTTTGAGTGCGTTTGACTGCGTTGCGGCGAGAACCGAAAGCGAGTCACCGGCACATCTGTGCTTCGTATGAAGCGTGGAATCCAATTCAAGGAATCTTCTTGGCACGCGATATAAGCAGCAGGGATGTCTTGGTGTCTCGCTGCCGCAACGCAGTCAAACGCAGTCAAACGCAACTGTGTGAACCGGGCTTTAGACTTTCGGAGGTTATGTTGCTCTGAAACCCGGGCACCATGTAGCGATAGCGCCCTTTGGCGATATCTGTCAGACTCGCGTGATCCAGGTGGAAGAGTGACTCTAAGACTCTCAGCAGTTACGTTGCTCTGAAACCTGGCCTTGCCTCAAAAGAAGGGTCCACACCGTTGTGAGCCCTTGATCGAGCCGTATCGAGTGCAAGACATGTTTTTCTAGCCTCGGTAAGCTAGCTAGCTCTAATATTTGGCGAAGCTAGCAGGTTTGAGCGTGTGAGCTGCGGCCCCTTCTGTCTTCCCCGTGGGGAGCAAGATGGCGGCTATTTTGCCCGGGAACTTGCATCTTCCCCGCTCGCAGACGCGCATGCATGGCGGTTTATTTCTTTGCGCCCCTTCGAAGTCCCCGTATCTATTTACCTCGACTTCAGAAGACGGGCCAGCTGCAGACTGTTATCTGTTTTGGTCACTTATAGTCAACGGACTCTTCCGGCAACTATAAAACCGGGTATTGTAGGCAGCCAATGTGCTAGCTGCCTGCACAAAGGATTGAGAACTCGGCGTTTTTCCTAGAAGCTCTCTCCCCGGTGTCCACATTAAGCGGACTCAATTAGTTTGCTTGGTATGTGGACGCGTTTCGAACGGAGGTGCCCGCTTTTATGGCTTCTTCTTCCGGTGTCCAAGCGGGTAACTCTGGCATATGTTCTTTGGCCGCTCGTCGGGTCCGTTTCCCAACTGAGCGCCTTCCTGTCACCGTTGACAAACTGGCCACCTTCTTTCTTGTGGTTTTGTTTGTCGTTTGCTCCTGCCCGTTTTCTGCCGCCTTTGCGGCCCGGCAGGCCAGCGATTCGTAATGCGCCAGCAGCCGTGGAATCAAACGCGCAACTCGCGCTCCCTACGGGAGCCAGAGTTGCGCGTTTGATTCCACGTGCCGCGTGCCGCCCTCGCCGCTATTCGCCGAGATCCGATCACGTGAGGAGCCGTATCAAGTGTCGTGCAGCAAAGTAGACGTTGCACGCGCCCCGGCGTACGTTCCCCGGCTTTTGAGAGCGCGAACGCGCGGCGCTGCTATTCGCCGAATTCAGTCACGTGAGGAGCTGAATCCACATGTCATGCATGAACGCGTAACTCTGGCTCCCGTAGGGAGCCTATACAGGAACTCTAGCCAGCGATGGTTGCGCGCGCCCCCTCGTTGGGAGGCCGCGGCGCCCTTTCTTCCCTTTGGGGAGGTCTACGGCCGGCTCTGGGCGTGTTGGCTGCTGGCGCATTACGACTTCGCAGGTCTGCTCCGAGGTCGTCCACCACCCTTCACCAGCCCACTGCGGCCGAGATGGCGCGGAACCCCCCGGGCGGCGTGTCTGGGACTTCCCCAGCTGGTCTCCGCTGGTGGGCGGCGGTCGTTGGTCTTTTTGGTGCTTCCGCCTTCACGCCCGCCTGACTGCCCCCCTACAGGAGGCCAGCTCATACCGCGACACCTGTGTCCAGCTGTATCAGCACGGCGCCTGTGATGTTGTGCAAGGTTGTGATGGCCGTGTTCCTGCACGTGGACTTGAACTTTCCGGGTCTTCGGTCCTGCTGGCCAGCTGTTGACGGTGGACACTGTGAAGACGCGCGCTGGGTGTCGCGTGTATTTTGTTGGGGGTGCGCAGAGAGACATATTATTTTATGAGAACAGGTGGGCCTCCTTTACTCTTTATTGAGACCCACCTACCGTTTTAAGGAGGGGGAGGATGTGGGGATTCCTGTGGTCTCCCTTCCCCGATGACTGTGATAACGTCCGCGGTTCGGAACACTCGGCCTCCTTCGCCGTGAGCTCCGGCCTGTTCGTGAGGCGGAGGGTCCTCTGTCTTGGGGGGCCCTCCTCTCACTCTCTCTCTCTCGGGGGGACCGATTTCTGTTCTCCCGCTCGGATGCGGATCACTGCTGACAGGCGAGGAGGTTTCGCCTCTTGTTTTCCCGCTTTCGGGAAGGGGACTCGTCCTGGTGACCCCGAAAGAGATAGGACCTGTGTCGGCGACTTCTCCGATGCTTCCCCGGTCTTGGCTCTCCGGAACCCCGCGTCTGGCAGGTAAGGACCTTTTCTTACCTTGCCGGCGCGGGGGGCATTTTGGATGGGGACATTGTAGTTCATTTAGAAGAGTATGTTAAGAAATGCTCTTGGACTCTGCCCTTACTCTGGTACGTGTGTCTTCTCTTCCGCTATATTTGAGAGCGCGAGATGAGGTAGACGATCATTGGCACCGACGGAGGTAATTAATCGAACCGACCCGCGGTAATGTAGCCCTAAACGTCGTCCACATTGCCGCGGAGATGTGGGGACCGCGCTACTAGGTTGGACGGCTCCTTTGAGATCGATGCCGCTGTTGAGACAACCCTTTGGTGACTCTATCGGTACCTGTGTTGGTAGCTAAATGCAGAACCCCCACACACTATAGCTTGTCGGAATGGTGCGACTATATTCTGCTTCATAGCCGTCTTTGTGCCTTTAAACCGGAAATAATATATTAAAAAAAAAGTATCGGTGTTTCCGAGGCAATGCATTCGCCTACGGGTCCTCATTTGGTGGGTTTATTCCAGACTTGGAAGTAATCCGTTACAAGTAACGGGATTACTTGTAATTAATTACTTTTCTTGTAATTTAGTAATGAATCCGTTACTTTTTTGAAAATGTAATTCGTAATGTAATCTCATTACTTTTTTCAGTAACGAATTACAGAAATTACTCGTTACAATTCTCCCGTCCCGTCAAAGGGAGAAATAGAGTGGAAGAAGGGCGATGCAACGGCCTTCGCGCTTTTAGCATGGCAACACAAGACTCTGGTGAGATTCTGGTGAGGGAAAGGAATTCACGGAAAACACGACAGCTCAGCCAGAGACCGTTTCTCGACTCGTTCGTACGGTCAGCCAGGCTGGGAGGATTTGACACTCTACAGAAAGGCAACAGGCTTCGACTTCTTGGAAAACGAACGGATGGCTTCGAGCTTACAAAAGAGCAGAAAACGAAGTGACCATAAAACCGTGGCGTGGGGTTCGTGTCGAGTGGGACCGTGGACAGAGTGACCGTGGCGCATACGTCCGCTAACTTCCTCCTCCCCCCCCCCTCCTCTACCCTCCTCCTTCCCTCCCCACTCCTCCGCGCCTTGTTCCCCCAAAACAATTTTTTTTTAACGAAACCGTGCTTTGCTTGTTGATGTTTCCTCCTATACACACGCTCACCCCGCAAACAGAGAGGCAGCTCTAATGAGACCTCGACCCTGCTCATCCTTGACAGCGCTGTGAAAGCTGAAAACTGGCTGGGCCAACCAGCTATGTGGCTCCTGTTGCTTGACTTCACACTAGCGGATACGTAGAGCAAAAACAGGAGGAATGCGATGGTGGCAGTTCATTGGAACAAAGTAAAATGTAGCATCAACCCTGCTGTCAGTTTAAACAGTAACTTTCGACAACAGGCAATAAGCTGATAGGGGAGCACAACAAAACGGCTTGGGACATCCAAGCTGAGCGAGAATGCTAGAGTTCTCGTCAGCGGATTGGGCCTGCAGGAACTTAGACCGAAATTTTAGGGAAAGGAAACATAGCCCGAGTTTTCTGAGAATAAACGGCGACTCGCTTAGAGACTGGAGTTGTGAAGCCGCCTGTAAAGGTGTGAAAGACATGAAGCGTGCTGTTCACTGAAGATTGGCCTGTTTTTAATAATTTCTAGATGGGAAAGTCAGTTCAGCTGAGAGATTTTGCATTAATATTTCGTGTGACGTCTTGGTTCCGATAAGTCTGGTGATCACGAAAGAAGATCAAGTCGGTCATTCGGTCGGATAACAACCTTCATCAAGGAGGAGTCTTTGAAATGTTCCCAGAGGCAAGTACCGCATCTTGGTCTCACAGCCAGTCCGTTTTAGTATTTAAACTAGCCCCTATATAGGCAACATTCAGCAAAGATAGAAAAAACATATCTTCAGGGAAATCATGTTTTGAAGCTCGCCGACACCAAACTCGGATTAATCGACGCTATGAAAGGGATTCCGGCAAGTAACATTCCACCAAGTCCGCAATTTTTCTTTTTACTTGCAGAATTTATTTTTGCAGTCACACTATAGCTTGTCGGAATGGTGCGACTATATTTTGCTTCATAGCCGTCTTTGTGCCTTTAAGCCGGAAATAATATATTTTAAAAAAAGTATCGGTGTTTCTGAGGCAAAGGATTCGCCTACGGGTCCTCATTTGGTGAGTTTATTCCGTTTGGGGTAGGGTGCCTACATGTTTTCGCTCCGCTTTAGGGTGGCGCCAACTTCTTGTTACCCTTTTCCAGATCCTCTCCCACCGCCATTTTTTCCGACTTCTTATTTCGCTAAACGTAAACAACGTTGAGTTTATGTAGCCTCGACACACCGGTAACACTGTGAGGCCACTTCCGTTTCCGCTCATAAGAGGAGTCGGGGGCACAGCGGGATGGCGGTCGTCGTGGCTGTCGCTCTCTTTATTCGGGTGTTTCATATTTTGAAGTTGCGAGCAGGAAGTGTGCGTTGCTTCTATTAAAACGCTAGCTCCCGTGACAAAAGGAACGCAACAGACCGGCATTGAACGCCGAAACCTCGCCGTCGGAACGAGAGCGGTGAGCGCACCCTAGCCCTAATGAGGATTAGCGGCGTAGTCCGAGCGCACGACCGGCGAGTGTGACAAAATGGTCGACGAAAACAGCGGAGGTTGCCATGGTAACGAGGTAGACAACACTGGCTTGTCGGCAACAGGTATCACAAACGTTGTCGCCACTCTAAACAGCGGAGCGGCGGAAACATGTATAGGCAGCCTAGTTTGGGGTGCCCGCAATCCGACGCTAACCTCTTAAAAGTTGCATCAAGGCGTGGGGTTGGGCTATTTGATATAGCATAGCTTGATATAGCATAGCCGATAAAACAAAAAATACACTCATCGGCGTCATTTACCGTTCACCAAATAATGTAGTAGGGCACTTCTTAGGCCGCTTAAATGAAACCCTCAAAAACATTTCTAAAATGAATTCGAATGTTATCATTATGGGCGACATAAATATTGACACTTCTGCTGATTCATCGGTCACTGACAGATACCTAGATTCACTAGCCGTCTACGAAATACAACAATGCTCAACGACAACTACCAGCTTTGGTGACACAAAACACAGCACTTTGGATCACATAATTACGTCTTATCATTCATCAAACTTCACAATCGGCACTATTGCAAGCGACATAACCGACCACACACCCATTTTCGCTGTTTCTAATACACATAAGGCGTCACAATCGATAACACAAACTATTCTAATATACGATTACAACATAATATTAAATACATTAAACACGAAGTCATGGGAGAACGTATACCAAGCGCCCACGGCAGACCTAAAACTAGACAACTTTTTAGCAACACTAAAATCTTCTATTCAAAAAGGTATGAAAACAAAAACCCTATCCCGCAGATCAGTCAGAAAAAGCCCCTGGTTAACATACGGACTACAGCGATCTATCAATCACAAAAACAATATGTATAGAAAAACTAAAACGCAATCCATTCTATCTAAGCCTTCAATCTAAATACAAATCATATAATGTTTGTTTAAAGAAATTAGTTAACGTAGCTAAACAGTAGTATTTGTTTAGCAAACTTTTAAGCGCCAGTAACAGTTCCAAAGAAACCTGGAAAATATTTAACTGTGCACTAAATAAGAGTGCTACGGAACATACCGTATCAGCCATAAGCACCGATCAAGGCATAATTACGGACAAACAAGAAATTGCTAACACGCTCAACGACTCCTTTTCAACTATCACTACAAACGTACAGTATCTTTCGTGCGCAAATCTATCCACTGGCACACCAAACATAGCTCGTAATGACACGACTTTTTTTCTTTACCCTGTCGATCCAGAAAAAGTTTATGAAACCATTAACACGCTAAAAAATACTTCGTCGTCGGGGTGCGACGGAGTACAGACGATAATACTAAAAAAAAATGTGGTTCCATCATCGCACAGCCTTTGGCTGGTATTATCAACACAATTTTTACGACTAGCTCTTACCCTGACTCACTCAAAATAGCAAAAGTGATCCCAATATTTAAAAATGGAGACAAACTAAAACCAGAGAACTATCGACCGATCGCCTTACTTCCTGTTATAACAAAAGTGATTGAAAAACTGCTACTAAAGCGACTGAGCCTGTTCTTCTCTGAAAATAATTTGATCACTCCGTCACAATATGGATTTATTAAACGGAAATCAACAGAACTCGCGTTATTAAATATGGCAGAGAAAACAAAGCAAAACATTGAATTAAAGTTATTAACAATGGGAATCTTTGTAGACCTAACAAAAGCGTTTGACCTTATTAACCATGAACTTTTATTACAGAAATTAAGTGCTTACGGGGTTCGTGGTGTTGCTCTTAATCTAATCGAAAGTTATCTTTCTAACAGATGTCAATTTGTCACTTTAGCTGACACAATTTCAACAACCAAACCTATTGCCATCGGTGTTCCGCAAGGCTCAATATTAGGTCCTTTTCTTTTTTTAATATATATTAATGACCTGGCAGCCTATTTACAAAAAAGATTGCGTTCTTTATGCCGACGATACAAATATTTTTATATCTAATGCAAGCGCGAAAGAACTATACATGGAAGCTAATAACACTTTAGAAAAGCTAGCTAACTGGCTAACCCATAACAAATTGGTTCCCAATATAGCGAAAACAAACTACATAATTTTTGCCCCAAAAAACAAACAAATTTTAAATACACCTCAACTTTCATTTGCAAGTATGAACTGTGGGGACGAGAAAACGAACACCAGTTCTCGCGGTGTCCAAGCTCCGACTGCCCCCGCGTGCCAGCTCGCCCCCCGATCGTCGGTGCTCTTTATTCTCGTCTTTTTCTGTTCCCCACACATTCCTCTCCCTTCGGGGGAAGGAAGCGTTTGGTTACAACACTCTAGTTTGGTTTTGATGGCAGCGATGGCCGCCTGCAGGAAGCGGTCGCCCTCCTTGAAGAGGAAGTGGTCGTCGATGAGCTGCTGCTGCGTCTTCTTGCCCATGCCGGTCAGTGGGTAGTAGGTGGCCTTCAGCTCGCCCTCCAGCATGCGCAGAGTCGAGCTCACTTTCTCCTCCATCTCGCGGTATTGGGCCTCCGTCAGGCACGGGTTGAAAGGGTAGCCCTGCAACGAGCGTCCGCAGCGCACGCCGGTGGAAATGACGAACTGGTCGTCGGGGGTCCACGTTGACAAAGGTGCTAGGGTCTCCGAAGTCCGTGAGCGAGTGCTTGTTGGTCGCCTCGAAGCCGCCGTGGTAGTCCTCGATCACCGGGTTGAACAGGCCGGCGAATAGCGTGTACGGCTCGGCATCCGGGGCGCACAGGCCGACGTCGCTGTCGAGGTTCTCCACGCCGGACTGTATGATGTCGACCAAGGTGGCTCCCATGGCGGTTTTGCGAGTCTAGAGCTTTTCGAAGATGCACGGAGGACCGTACGATGGTATTGGGACTCCGAACAGTATCTGACGTGCGGTCCAAAGGACCTTTGAGAGGGCGCGAATCGGAGAGCTTGGGGCGGCGCGACAGCTGGCGGGAAGGACGGTCGAAGCAGACTCTGGCTTTTGGCACTCTGAGCTTCGACTGAAAAGTGTTGACTCTCGACGCCTGTGCTGGAACGGGAGACGTTCATTGTGGTCCTGGTGTTAACGTCCACTCGGATGCGCTATCCACTCATGGCTACGGCGTACGCAGAGATGTGCTTGGCTGCTCGAGAAGGACTCTGCCGGCCGCTCCTCTCCCTGCGGCTCAACAGCGACTGTGCCTGTCCGCTGGGATCCACACTCCCGGCGTCCTCGGAATCCTATGGTCTGAGCACGTCCGGTGTCCTATACCGCGTTCGGGGCCGTTGACTTGCTGAATGAGGCAGGAGGGAGGGGGCAGAGAGGCGGATTAAAACTCGTCAATGATGACATCTTCGTGTGCGTGTGTTGCCTGGTCAGGCACCCTAAGCCTCTCGGACTAACACTTGACCATCAGTTCACGTGGCATCAACACGTAAAAGAGACCACTAACAAGATATATCAAAATATACCAATTCTGTAGAAACTACGGCACATATTTTCCATACGAACCCTCCAAATGCTTTGTCATAGCTTTATTCATGCTCGCATTTCGTACGGGTTGTCCATTTACGGATTGACATATATAGAACAACACTAAAACCCGTAGAAATTGCCCAGAACACAGCAATTCGAGCAATGCTATTTGTTAATAGGCGCGAAAGTGCTAAATTTGCATACCACTTCCTCAACATTTTAACAGTTCATCAATGCCTCGATTATCGTATAGGATTATTAACATTTAAGTTCATCACCAATCAAATAACATGTTCTGAAATTAGTTTTACTCATCAAGATGTCATGTATCATCTGCGTTCACATTCCCAAGCGTCACTGTCTGTACCACACATACGAACCAATTATGGCGCGTTCACCTTCATTTACATTGCTACTAAAACGTGGAACTCGCTACCACACAGCCTAACTGCCATGTCATCATTCTATATCTTTAAACAAGCCATACGTTCACACATACTATCTGCATGATTCATCAACAATTTCTATGCCCCCCCCCCCCTTTCCCGATCAATGCCCTCGTACGCACACCTTTCACACAAACACACAGAGCAATTGTCTTTCTTTTTTCCTTGACATTCTGGCTTTTCTTCTCTTTCTTTTCACTCCGTTTTATATTTGGATTATGTACATACCGCAACCATGTTTTGTTCTTTTTCTTGTTTTTTTTCCTTCAAGTTTTTTTTATATATATGATGGTGCCAAATTGATCGCTGACTAACCCTTTATTACCAAGGGGTCCCTTCAACAGTTTTCTTTAAAAACTTTGGGACCCCCGTCTGAATAAGCGTAATTAACTAACATCTTGTTTACGAATAAAAACACATTTTGACTTGACTTGACTTGACTTGAATAACACTAAAAATGAGAAGAAATTTAGGACTAGAAGAAGGAGCACAGAAACACAGCGCTGACTGGCATTCGAATTTTTACTCCTCCACCAAACAGAACGTAAGCCAGAAACAGGAAAGATAGGAACAAAACAATCAACCCGATAAAACACTCCCAGCATGCCGAGACAAGCTTACACAAACTTACTGCGCACTTCTTATTAAAAGTCATCTTGTCACCAGCTAAAAGTGTGTCCAAACAAGATACTTCAGAACGCCAGCGCCACCGACGTGGCGCTAACATGCATATACCCGCTTCAGAACTGGTGACAAAAAAGACACTTAAGACTGCTTACGTGTAGGAATGCGAAAGCATTCCTACACGTAGAGTATTCCTACCAGCAACACGCCACGTCTTCATTTTTCACACGGCACTCCGGCGGTGACATCGTGCTCCCCCACTGCGCAGGCGCGGCGTCCACGCCGGCTCCACGGCTTCCACGACGATGCATCTGCGTTGCTGTCCTTTTCTTTGTGTTTTATTTCTGAGGCACGTCCGCTTTGACCTTGAGCGGCCCCGCCGGCTTCCGTGACGAAAGCATCTGACACGACGCGTCGCAGCCAATGGGAATTTAGATGCTGTTTTCATTATACGCCGGCTTCGCTCCATGGGACAGTTAATGCGTTCGCATTATTAGACTTTTTGTATTTATGAAGTCAGGTTTGTGCCTTTTTTATTGCCAGTTTGAAGTGGGTATCTATGTTAGTGCTTCGTCGGTGGCCTTGGCAGGTGACGAGGCCACCGACGTAGCGCGTCATCCGCCTTATTTCAATTTAGACGATTATTAATAGACAAGTTACAGCTGCTTCATTTCGTTCAAATTTACTTATTTGGGGGAAAGGATATTCGCACACAAAAGCTAGGGCCGAAATCCTACCTGAACATTGAGGGTACATTATGGAATATCTGCATCTTTCCACAAGTTCATGAGGTCTGTACCACGTGTCTTGAACGCAATGCGTTTCTTCAGGCGCTTGACCTGGTCAGCCGAGAAATGGTTCCTCCAGTCGCCAACAACTCCCTTACGCGCAAAATCGCCTTTCATCTCGTACTGCAGCACATCTTCACCCCAGGCTTCTTTCATTTGCTTTAGCCACTCCGGTTTTTCCTCTTCGGGAACCGTCTTGACGTTCTCGTACAGTTGCTTAAAGCAATCATTCACGTCTTGCTGCATGGATCTGAAGCTTGTTCTGTCCAATATAGCATCCAGAGCCCCCTGACCCTCTCGAAGTCTTTTACCGTATTCTTCTCCGATGAAATCGGCAATTTTGAGCACCCACGCAGCGGTGTCCTTTTTAAGGTCTTCGTAGGTCAGGAAAAGTACGTTGGGATCGTTCCGGTGTTCGTACCAGGACAACACATGGTCGAAGTAGTCGCCGACGTCGGCAGTGCCCTCAATGAACATCTCGAAGAACTCTTCAAATGTTCCGTCTTGAAACTTGTACTCGGGCATGGCCTTGGTGTGGTAAAAGAAGGAGACGCAGCAGTCGTACGGATTCCTGGTGATGTATATGTACTTGGCGTCCTTTGAATAAGGTTGTAACTGAAAGGGCATGTGGGTCTTGATAGGTCCTGGTCTCGGCATGTCTCTTGCCGAGTCCGCTCCTTGATACTCTAAGAAGGGCATCTCTCGGTAAAAGCTCAAGACATCCTTCGGCGGTGAACGGCCATGAAGGATGTCGTAGACGATGTGTTGCATCCAGGTTGTACCGCATTTCGGGTAGCTGACGATGAAGAGTTCTCCAGGTTGGGGCTTGTATCTCAGAGCTGAACGCACACATTCATCGGAAAACGTGACGTGAAGGTAGTAGCCTTCGACTTCCCTGTACATGGCCTCTGCCATCGCCACCTGAAGAAATAAAAAAAAAAGTATGTATTAATAAATGCACGAGATGTATATATCGCATGAGCGCATCTTCCGAATGCGTACAGCAAGCTGTTCTTTCGGGCAAGTCTTGAGCAACGTGCCTTTATAGGCAAAGAATGACAACATACGTACACAGGTGTTATTTTATGTGTTCGCCATTCTTATTCTTCTACCTCCTCGGCTGGTTGTTGTGGCAGTTTGCACCACATATCTGAACGCAACTAAAATGTACCTAAGTACTGTTGCTCCTGGATTTCTAAAAAAATAGTATGCTACCCGTTACCGAACGTCAAACGAAACGCGTTACTTTAATTACTTTAAAAGTAATGCGTACCATTATCAGAGACGTGTCGTAGACAGTACGCAAGAGATTTAGCGGGGAGATTGCGTGCCGACTGTGAGCGCGGAGTGAACACATGTATAGGAGAGCCCGCAGTTCGCACCGTTGAATCTACGAAAATTCCCTAGGTTATGCCGCGCTGAAACCTCATCAGAGGGCTCATTCAGATATTTACAAGTCGAGTTCCTGTATAGTCTCCCTACGGAAGTCAGTGTTAAAGGGGCACTGACCACCCAAAGGTCGTATTTTTCTTTATTGTCTAAAACGATGCAAGTTGTAGTCATAGACACGCAAAAAAAAAAAAAAATCGCATCGCGAAAAAAAATTTTCCCGCGCGCGCGCGCGCCTTTTTAGGTTTGGCGTTTATATTTCCCGCCGCTCACCTCCTCGCTTCTTTTGATCGGTGACGTCAAAAATCAGGAACTTTAGAAGCTTTGTAGGTGACATTTGTATAACATTTAATAACGGCAATCGTAAAACATGTTTTTTAACGCATTCGGAACGCACTACGGCCCCTCTTTTTCAAATGCCAAAAATCAGAGTTCGGTGTGATGTTTCTTCCTAGATTTGTACCCTCCCTTGGAAAACTTGGCGGCGCTCGTCGGCGAGTCGGGGAAGAAACCGGTTTTTCCCCGCGCCGGCGCCCTTCTATCCCGCAGGCTCACGTCCTCCTCGCTTGGGAGACCGCAAAATTTGACTCACTGCACTGGCGCGGATCGCGCGGAAACGTCAAATACGGCATTTGGAAATTGTTTTTTTTTTTTTTTTAATTCACAAATACTGAATTTTCAAGTTTCGAATTTTGAGGGTTATGTCCCGGCATCGTTTTCAATCATTTCGGATAATAAAAAAAAAAATATGATTTTGATGTGTCAGTGCCCCTTTAAGGCCTGTCCAGACAGGCTACCACAAAAATCGTCACGCCACTCGTCTCTTGCGAAAATCGTCAACATTGAAGCGTCCGGGAGTCGTCAGTCTTATCCTTGTCCGTTTGGACACCGGCCAAGCCAAATTCACGACTTTCCTCCTCGCCTCCTCCACTTTTCTTTGACGTCTGTGCTCGTCAGGCTTGAGGTCACACGCCACCTGCCAATGGTGTGCCTGCTGCCTGTCTAGATCTGCTCTCCCGCGGCTCACGAAGTCGCCGCGAGAGAAGTCGCCTCGGGGCAGGAAGGCCAAAGAGGTCCGGCTTCAGGTGGATTTGGGAGATTCCTGCGTCGAAGCACGCGTCTCGGCCGCCCCGGCTCAGCTTTTCTTTGTCAAAATCCACGTTCGTAGCTCGAGAAAAAAATTAATCAAGTGCAGTGCGCAACAGTGAGACTTTTAGTTGTATGTATAAACACTGAGAACTTAAGAATATTTATTTTATTTTATTAAACTCCTAACCAACCAGGTTTGTTGGTCTATACGAGGTACGTTGGTTACAACGTAACTCGTATCGCCCGACGATTTTTGTAGTGTCCTGTTTGGACACCCCCTTAACGCGTCTGTTTTCGACGTGCCGCCGCGCCCCTACTCGTCGAGATCCGATCACGTGAGGAGCAGAATCCAAGTACCGCGTAGGAGAGCCACCGATATGGAAACATCGCCGACGTTCGACGCGCCCCGGCGTATGTTCCCCTGCTTTCTCCTCCTCCTTCTTTCCTGTTTTCCAGGCAAGAAGGATTTCCTGTTTTCCAGGAAAGGAGGAGAAGGAACGTGCCACGCGCCGCCAACGCGCGGGGCGGCTATTCGCCGAATTCAGTCACGTGACGAGCGGAATCGCTCGCCTTGCTGGAAAGCCGGCATCACGTGGATGAACGCGCACGTCTGGCTCCCGTATGCAGCCACGTACAGGAACTCTATTTGCGAGGGAAGAGCGTGTGAGCTTCTGTAAACACGCGGCTTTGAAGGCACAATTTACCTGTAACACAACCTCACGGCCAAGAATTAAAGTTCCTCTCGTCGTCACGCCATTCCTCAATTTCTATTGGTCAGGAAATGTGGCCTTCGTCTCAAGCCGTCACACTCACACTAGGCTTTTTCTCGTGGTAGACGCTTACTCGGGGCAAGGGCAGAGCCGCTAGGAACAAAGAAAGACATCTAGAGCACACTGCCCGGATAAAACCAACCGCAATAGCATAACTCATTCATTATATAAAAAAAGCTATCCGCAGCCACTGTCCGAGGCGTGTATCTTCCTTGTATGGCGGTCCTCTTCCTTTGGTCATGCAAAATCTGACCGCAGGCATCTTCGAAGCATAGATTTGTATGAAGCAAACATACTCCGAGCATATGCTAGATGGCGCAAGCTACCGCCCGTTACAAAGGGTACAACCAGTAACATACATGCATACATACATCGGGGAGTGTCCGCAGGTAATTCTGTCGTCATGTCTGCAGCGAGGGCCGTGTGCTTTGCATGATGATCGAGCAGTCTGACTGCGGCTTTCCAACCTAAACTGTTTGCCGTCTTTACGTGCGGCGCTCCATGCAAAGACAGCGGGCAAAAGAGGCGTTTTGTCTGAGCGGCGGGCCTCCGAAATTGGCAAAGAAGCCCACAACTTTCGAGCAGAGACGTGTCCACTGTTTACAAAAATCAAGGTCCACACGTGCTAAATCACGGTCCTTGCAGCGCTCGCTCGCAATTGCGGCCAACCAGAAAGTGCGCGTGCATAACACACAAAGCGTACGACACAAAGCTGGCCCTCGTACGCTTTTATGGAAAGGTGTAATGGCGACGTGCGCGATCAAAAGCGTCACTGTGGTCGGCCTGCCACGATTGGCCAAATGCGGACTATGACGTCAGCAAAGGACTTCTCATCGAGAGAAATAAGAGTAATGTAAGAACTTGAATTTTGACGCTGTTAGCAGCGTAGATTTCAGAGTGCTATGATTTCAAGCAGCCACCGTGCTCATTACAAACACCATCGAACTTCTTGTCCGCAAGGTAATGACATCACGAGATGGAACCATAGGAGGGCGTCACCAAAACATCTCGCCTCTAATAGAGAGTATTCACAGGCGGCCATAGCTGCGTACGCGATTCCTGGGCGCTTGCCGATGGCAATCTTCCGCGGTTCTTTTGCGATGCGCATTCTACATCATGAAGATTTCCGGTCTTAGCAACCTTTTAAAGGGATACTGAACCATAGAATTTAGTGTCCATAATAAGTGGCGCACGTTCTTTCCACGAGCCAGCAGCCGCCGGTGTGCGCGAGCACACGCAACAAAAATGACGTCAAAGATCTCCATTCGCGGTTAAGATGGCAGTGAAATGCATGGGCTTCGGGCGAAAGGAGAATAAAGACAAGTTTTTCATCTATACAGTGGTGTCTGGTGTAAAAGGTAAGCGATTAATTGGTCTAACAAGCATGTAGCTTTCACTTGTAGAGATGAAAAGCCTGTCTTTATTCTCCTTTGGCCCGAAGCCCATGCATTTCACTGTCCTCAAGCGCGAATGGAGGTCTTTGACGTCATTTTCGTTGCGAGTGCTCGCGCACACCGCCGGCTGCTGGCTCATGGAAAGAACGTGCGCCACTTATTATGGACACTAAATTCTATGGTTCAGTATCCCTTTAACGCGAGCTCGTTCCGACCATGCGCTCTAAACAGCCCCCACAAATGTAGTGTCGATACACTTACCTTTTAAAAAAAAAGTAAGCACGGCCGCTGTAGCTTCAATGTGATCAAACCTGCCGGCTTGAAATGGATTTGAACTCAAAGAGCTCACCGGCTTCGGGCGCTGATTCCATCTGCCGTTTCTGCCACGTGCCCTGCTTCGCGTCAGGGTATGCGAGTAACATTCCAATAAAACACTTCTCCCGGATGGTAGGGTAGTGTTTTTGTGCCACATCTGCGGATGCATGCCGTCACACAGCAACACGTCGGAGCCGCGGCTGGCTTCAGTACTGAGGGAGAGAAGGAGACGACAGCGAGCGGAAACTTCGGAACGCCGAGTTCTGGTTGGAATGATTATATATAGTGCACCTTTGCGTCTACATGGGTCTACCCACTAATCATTTCGAGCAGAGCTCCGCGTTTTGACGTCGCCCGCGCACTCTCGGCTTCTCCCTCAGTTTCGCGGCACAAAGAGCAACACGCTGTTCCAGATTCGCGTCAAGTGAAGCTTTTTACGCATGCGCCGTTCCGACAGCAGCGCCACCGCAGCGATGGGACGTCAGAGCCGCGTGGTGGCGTATATCTGAGTAAAGCGAGCGTTAAAGGGGTTTGGAAACCTAGAGTGCCTTCATGTGCGCTTTGCTTGGTTTGATGACATCTGGCCATTTTGGTTCGAACGCTTATTTTTATTTTTTTGTTCTGAAGCGCGTGAAAGAGCGTGTCCCTGCACGCGCTCGTGGCGCTGACTGTGCTACGGCGACATTTTGTTTCCTGCGATTTCTTTGTATTTTCCCTGTGAGCGCGCACTGTCGGTATCGGGTACTACAAACGATGGCATCACCCTAAACAGAAGGATATTGAGGCACTCTACGGAAACCAAAAGGCGTGGCCGCGATCTTTCTACCTCTCGCTTCAAAATCGGCCGGCGAGAAGAGCAATGCGTATCGCTCTCCTGACGTCGAGGGCCCTTGCATGGCCAAGGGTACTAAAATTGCGAGCGTTGCCGCTTGGTGGGGTCAACGCGTGACAATCTCGCCTAGTAGTATTAATATCCGAGGACTGTATCTCTGTGGCCCATACATAGCTCGCCCCAACGTTACTAAAACACTCGTTCCCGACCCCTGCCCGTTTCGATCTGGATGAGCATGTATACCTGCGCGCGGTCGTGTATCACTACTGCGTGGTGCACGTTGAAGACCCCAGGCTAGCGGTTGTACCAGACTGGATAAATTGCTCATCTACGGCTGAGACACCAGACGCCCGCTGAGGCAGACTAACTTCCGCCTGCATAAACATACACGCAAGAATTTGTTACTAAAACACTCAGTTGTGAAACTTACCTTTGAAACCCGGGCCGCTCGCGTCCACCGACACCAAACTAAATTAAAGCCCCTGTATCTGGGAGACGTGGCACAATCTCTTCCCCTCCTCCTACCAAAAATCCCTCCTTACACCACCTCTAACTTCCGGTTTGCGACCTTGGCGCCCTCTGGATGTTCCCAAACGTCTCGACGTCTCGGTCAGCTCGAGCGTCACGACGCCGGTCTTGAGGACTTTTCTCGTCATATAAGTGCGGCAATGACCTCATTTAGAGCCCATATTCACATCGGACCGCCCCGAAGCCGCTCTCGATCTGTTCGTCTAAACGTGGATCCTAAAATTGATTTGGATAATCGTCCCAATCGTCCCTACCGAGATGCACTATCGGTCAGTGTCTCGTGGGTACCTGTCCGCCCCTTCGGCTTCACGGGAATCGCAAGTTGTTTTTAATCATCAAATCAAACCTCCAAATTGCAATTATATTCTCCACGATTTGAAATGATTCACTACTTCTTTTTAATATGTGCAGAGAAAGCATACTTGAGATTGTTGTACTGGCTTCGCTCCCATTTATATTGAAACGGTGTATAGATACATCCACACGCTCGCGTCCGCAGCCACGAGAGCGTTGCAAGCTATGACCTTTGTGCGAAACAAAGCATGGTACGCTAGCATGTACGCAACACTTGACGAGCGAGCTATACTCCGCACCTCCGCACGCACCTAAAGGCCCTGTCACACTGAGGCAACACGACGGCAACAGCAACACAACACATTGTCCAACAGTCGGGCAACTTGTTGCTCGCTCCCCGTGTTGTCCGACAAACCTGTCACATCGCGGCGACAGCACAACAACATGAACGACAACTAAATGTTGCCTCAGTATGACAGCTTTCGACAACAAAAACAGCAGCAACTTGTGTTGGACAACGTGTGTTGCCCTGATCGCTGGCTGAGCGAATTTTGGGCCGGCAACACGACAAAATAAGTAGCTTCGATGGTAGAGCTAGTCCCCTATCAATAACGTCTTACTCAAATAAAGGCTTGGAAAACGTTATTTAACATTAATATGGGCTGGCGTGCTGCTAAAATATTTTCGATTAATGTTTTTTCAGCGTAGTTCCGGAAAGCGATTTTCGAAATGGTCACAGCTACGTTCGTGAACGTTCAGACTGGTTTTGAAATTAGAACTGCCGAGAGACCAGCTCACATTACTGATAGTGAAATAAAATGGTATGCCTACTCACCCGCTAATAAATAATAATAAAAATAATCCAGAAAACCAAAAATTAAAAATTCTAAGCATTAACACGACCACTCTGATCATGCTTGTTGATGCTTGGAACTTGAAAACAGCCGCTACCAGACACCTGATTTGTTTTAAAAATACCCAGGACGTTTTGGTGGAATGAAGTGATCACATAGCAGGCGGTAGGCAAGTAGACAGCGTTGAAAAATATTTGTTACACCGATTGTTATGAAGGCCGATCGTGTCGGTGTCGCAGTTTTGAAGAACTGTCAGTTCAGCTCAACACCACGCTACAAAAGACGCTTTAGGGTACTGCCGGTGCTAACTCAATTTTACAGTAGAAATAGGAACTGAGCGAAAGAACCGGACAGAAACAATTCATACAGTGGCGTAAATCCCGAACATATATCAGCGATGTCACTTTCCTCGGTTAGAGCTATCTGCTTTGTCAGCGAGTGAATAACATTTTGATACAATAAAGAGCGGAAAATACTCCCCGTCTAAAATTTTCTAATCACAATCACTGGTTGATGTCGTACCGTGGTAATTCGCGGCCCTTTGAACGCACTACCACTTTGTAGAGTCACATTTCCAGCGATTCCGCCCCGCGCACGAACGAAGGTAAAGAATCAAGATGGCGGAGTGTTCCCTGTGTTGTCTTCACCGTCAGCGTGGTGTGACAGAGTTGTCGGACAACAAATCGGGCAACACGGTTGCCGGGCGGCAGCAACATGTTGCCCGACTGTTGTTGCTGCGATGTGACAGGGTCGCCTGCAACACGACTTCCCCGTGTTGCCGGATAGAGTTGTCCAACTGTTGCCTCAGTGTGACAGGGCCTTAAGTGGAAGCGACGCCGATGCTCCAAGCACGAGCAGGAGCAGGCCGTTTTGAACAATGCTCACTTCCACGACACGGGCGTCCGTACATGCCAAGCCGGCAGTGTTGTGCTCGCTATTACATCGCTCGCGCTTACGGGGGAGTGGAGTGCAAACCTCGCTCTGAACAGCTGTCTTTTTGCATTCTGGTGAGCTTGATACAGAGCACCTACATCGCATAACATTGCGGCTTCCGTCGGGTTAAAATCTTTCCAACCGATGTGGTGAAGCAAGATATTCCTCCGAAGTTCATTTTCCGTTCCAGAGGGAATCTTTCAAACCAACATTTCCACAGGCGCAGCAGCCCGTCAGCTGCGCCGTAGAAAACAGCTTGGGTAAGTAATGGCTGCGGGAAGTTCTAAACCGAAAGCAGGATGTCCCGTGACGACTGGCCAATAGTGTGCGCGGCAGCTTGTTCAAAGGATGGCGCCACTTTTCCCAGGATAGAGGAGCTTTAAACTAAATACGATTACAGCGGTGTCCTTTAGCGGGGATTCAAAACATTAAAGTTGCTTTATATAGCTACTGCGAGATGGCACGGCAAGATGGCGCCACCGGCCCTTGCGCGACTCGTTCTGAACCGATGCGTGCTGCCGTGAATTTCCCGGAGGAGGCCGCTGCGGGAGAAACGGCGGCATTGCTATTGTGGAGCCACTTTTTCAAAGCAAGCTCCTATGGCAGTTTCCCAACTGAGTTGTTTAGTACCTTTTGCTTGTCAGTAACATCATTCGCGGCCATGCCGGTATTTTATGTGCCACGAGTGTTGGGCTCAGAGTGTTAGTTTCACACCACACAAATAGTAGCTCAAGGGAACCAATAAGCAGAAAGAACCCTCCGTACCCAGCAATGGCGACACCTGTAAGCTAAGCATCTAAGGTATTATTCACTGGGTGCCATACTTAATGAGCTCGTCATTCAGGGCGTATCGGGGGGAAGAGGGGAAGGGGGGAAGTGGAGTGGCGTGGTCAGTCTGGCAGAGATCCCCGCATCCTCAGATAAAGCTCCTACGTATACCGTCTGCGAAGGACGGCGATCTTGATGATGTGGAATGAACGTTGTGAAAGCACTGTGGAAGCTTTAACATACAACGTTGTAAACTCGATAGCATACTTAACCTAGTCACATTCATGACTAAGTAACTCCACGAGCGAGCCATACGGCTGCGAACTGGAGCTGCTTCTTACGGGTCCGTTACGTGGCGGCATTCCAAAGGAGCTTCACAGACCGCCATCAAAAGGAATCGTTTCTTCCTCCAACAACCAAGTATTGTAAGACCTACTTCTCGCAACGTATACGCGAAAAACTTGCTCTTATTTTTCTGTGACAACACGTATGGTATACACTGTTTATTTGTGCGCTTATTTTGGGCGGGACCACGGATTAAGGCCTCGACGATCAACCGAAGTTCCAACAACAACAAAAAAAGGACCAGGGTTTATAATTTATGGTAGGTCACAGTCATCCCACAAGCTCATGACGTTCGTCCCACGAGTCTTCAACGCGATTCGCTCCTTGAGGCGCTTCACCTGGTCAGCCGAAAAATGACTTTTCCAGTCTCCGACTATACCCTTGCGCAACAACGTTGTGACTTCGCCAGCATCCTTCACCCGTTGAGGTGCTCTCTCTTCGTATGAAAGACGCTCATTGAGCGCTGTCTTCACGCTGTCGCTCAACATCTGCCTCATCGACTCCAGACTTGTCCTTGCGAGAACCTCGTTCAAAGCCACGGGGTCGGCTCGGAGCCTCGTGCCGTGGTTCTCCCCGAGAAAGTCGGCGATCTTCAGCACCCACGCCGCGGTGTCCTTCTTGAGGCCTTCGTAGGTCAGGAGAAGAACGTTTGGATCGTCTCGATGCTCGTACCAGGGCAGCAGGTGGTCGAAGTAGTCCCCGTACGCCAGCGCACCCTCGACGAACATTTCAAAGAACTCGCTGAACGTTCCGTCCGCAAACTGGTGGTCGGGCTTGTTCTTGGCGTGGTAGAAGAAAGACACGCAGCAATCGTACGGGTTTCGGCAGACGTAAATGTACCTGGCGTGCTTCGAGAACAGTGTCGAGCGGAAAGGCATGTGGGTCTTGATGGCTCCTGGTCGCGACATGTCTCTGACAGACTGGGCGCCTTTCAACTCCAGAAACGGCATCTTTCGCCGAAAGTCTGACACGATGCTTGGAAGTGGTCTATCGTTCAAGATGTTGTAGACAATGTGCTGCGTCCACGTGGTGCCGCATTTTGGATAACTCACGATGAACAGGTCTTCGGGCTGCGGCTCGTAGTTTAGTGCGGACCGGACGCATTCCTCATTGAAGGCCTGCGGAACGCAGTATCCGTCTACGCTCTTGTACACTGCTCTCGGCATGGCGTCCTAGAAAATATAAACAGATTTTGAATACCAAGGAAACTGAGAGCATCTTATTATCGCTCCGCAGCGAATGAGGTTGTGACATTGTCCAATTAGAATGCCGAGCAACGAATAGCAAAGCGAGACGCGCGAACAGTATGATTTATTCATTTGTGAAGCTGTCAGTGATTTATGTACTAAAATATTAAGGTGGGCTAGTTGGTTTAACATAATGATTTAAAAAACGCAAAGGACAGACACGTGTCTGTCCTTTGCGCTTTTTAAATCATTAAGCTGTCAGTGATTATGCGAAATAACGTGACAACGTGTGGATCACTCCTACACATGAGAAATGGGTGTGTGTGTGTTTTAGTGGGGCGAAAAGTATATCTTCGAAAGAAACTGTATTTTACCTAACTATCATCATCAGGGCTATCTTTTATTCGTTTTTATTTGTGCAGCCTCAACGAAGTTTTTATTCAAAAACTCTTTAGCACGTGTATACCTGCTTCAGAGTTCGAGATTTGATTACCTCCATTGCTGAGCAGTCGAGAAGGCATAAAACCGGGGTCACACTGCTTATCCATCTTACAAAAGACAGTCTGTACACAGATTCGAACACGAGCCACCGCGATATCCGTGCTTCAAATGCCGCATAGCAATGAGTTCAGGAGAACACTTTGTACGCGGCATTCAAACCACGGATATTGCGGTGACTCGTGCTTGCAGACTGTCTTTTGTATGATGTATGAGATGTGTGAACCCGACTTACGAGATGCGATAGCATATCTTTCTTTAACGTTTTTTTGATTATCAGAGTTAAGTATGAAAATTGTATTGATTGATTGCATGAAAAACGATTTGCTTACGCTAAAGGTGCCAGGAAGGTTCCAACCATTATGTTCGGGTGATATATCGTTGTCAAAGAAGGGGATAGATAGGCCCCTTTCAATGCGGCGAAAAGCGAGCAGCGCTTTTGTCCTTTCCGGAAATGCCGAAGCAGGAACAGGAGTCGAAAAAAAACTTTCTATAGCTATGCTTACCCATGCTGAAACGTTAGATTCTTAGAAAGCGCAAGTTTAGACCGTCTTTATGGTATGGCGACATTGTTCCGCTCTGTAGATGAGGAACTTAGCCAGTGCAGTACGACAGCTTGCCTGATGTCTTCAACGTGCATCACGCGGTAGGGGCACACGAACGCACGCCGGTAAGACAGTCATTCAGACCTCAACGGGCCGGGGTGGGGATAGAACCCAGGATCCTTTGTTTCTGCAGCGCGCAGCTCCCTCGCTCTGGTCCTGGCCAGGCCTTCGCTATTAGTCGTTCTGAGTCATCTTCAGCTGCAGTACCCCATGCTACTGCAGTGGAAGTACAAAATGGCAGTGGTTCCCACAAGATCAATCAAGCCCAAACCTCGCTCCTGAACACATTGCGATGTACCAACATGTCGGCGACCCACGAGATTTACATGTTATTTAAATCTGGAGGACGGCGAAAGGCGGAGTTCGGCCACCGTTCTCTTCTAGGCTGTCCGTGATCGACGGGCCTCTTGACACACCATTTTTAACTGATCCCTGCATTATCACTTTTGTCGAGTGTGCAACCTATACGCTCAAATAAGTACGTTTCCGCATATAGACAGACTTAAAATTAATATTTTATTAGGGGGAACACAGGACACCCCCCGGGAATACAATCGAAAAATTAAGTCGACGACGAAGAACCGCAGAAACACGCGTTCACGCGGCGGCAACGGTATCGTCTTCGCATCCGCGACCTCCTCGACGTGTTTGCGTTTGTCAATACACGAGGCCCGTGTCTCGAGCGTCCCTCGGAAGCAAATGGCAGCGCAGCACTGAAATGAGCGGCCCTTGGAAGCGCAAGAAGTCGCAGCACCCGCTCGTGGCACCTGTTATGCGCGTTTCTACAACTATGGTTGGCGGTACTTGTAAGCGTGAATTTTATCGATGGATTTTAGCGCGACCCCGTAAACCGCACCACGGTCCGAGGCGTGGCCTGTTCACGTCCTCTAACGGAGAGAGGAGGGGTGTGAGGGGAAGAGGAGTTCCAAATTCGCAACTTTCAGCGATAGTGGTACCGCGGTGTGAGAATCGCGCTCCCTAGCTCCTGGATGATTGGCCTCAGTATAAATGGACTTGACTACACCTTCCTGACGTGAAAAAATAACGTAAGGCTCTGATACTGCTCGTATATAGCAAAACTAGAATTACTTACGCGTCGCAGACCCAGCCTCGTACCGCTGTTCTACGACGATCATCCAGATGACAGCCATTTTGATAGGCACCAGTGCGCCCCCTATAGGCCGTGAAAGTTGCGAATAAACCACTCCACTAGGGAAGGATTCGGCTCGGCCCTCGTTTTGTCTAACGCAAATAAGGATAATGTCCTGCATGCCCCCTAGTAAAGTGTTTGTTAATAATACGCGTAGGCATGTAATCTTTCTCTTTCTCAACAGTAAAACAGCAACAGCAACCAACGCCACAGTGCTCGCGTTTGTTCCTTTGTCAGAACTGCAGAAGTCTGCGAAACGGAATGGAAAGACAAACCAAGGCGCCGCTTCTCACGAGCTCCCGTGAAACGCTATGCAGCGCGCAGGACACGCAAACGTCGCGAGTGTACCTTTGCATCGGCCTCCTGAAGTTTCCGGGTCCGGCGTGCAAGGACGGCTGCAAACACAAAACTGCCTTCGAAGGCAGCTGCTTCTGCTCACACGTCAACGCTGCGCCAGCGACCTTGAGGCGTCCGCACACGAGCAAACTCACTCGATCATTACGCGCCCACGCAACACCCCCTAGAAAACAAGGCCGCAGTGCTGATTCCTGTAGCGTCACCAACTGGAGGCCAGCGCTGGGTACTGATGGAACAGTGCAGCACCTTCGCGTTCAGGAGGGAACTCACGTTGGGACTCACGTTCTCACTGATCGAACACGACTCTCAGCCAAACCCTGACGCAGTGCTCATATCCCATTTGTTTCTCTGATTAGGAAACGTACAAAAACGAGCACTACGGAGTCGTTATCGTGATCACCTACGGCTCTCGCTCGACAGAGGCTCTCAGTCTAACCGAACGCTATCTTCTAGACAATGAAAGTAATAGACGTCGCTATCTATTCTGTCCGCCGATCCTACGATTACGCTTCCAAGTCACGTGATTTTTGCGGCATTGTTCGGTGAACGCGATTGAAAGAAGGGGCTTCAACAGACCCACCTCCCTTCATATCTGACTATGAAGACAAAACTCACTTGTACTAGTGTGGTTCTCATGTTGGCGAGATACGTTGCGATGGCACAAGGCAAAACGGATCACAGTAACAATAAGGTAAACGTAATGAACGAGGGCACGGCAAGGCAGATCGCAGTAAGGTTTATTGGGGAAAGTTAAAGGCACGTAGTCCCCGAATTCTCGCATTAAACTCAAATGCTATTACAACAGTATGTTAGCGCGTGACGTACAAAATCTAGCACTGCAGGCCTTGTGATCTGGAAGGTGCTGGCGCAGAGCAGTTGCTCGCCTGCCCTCGCCCGATCACTTCGATATCCTCCATCGTTGGATCTATACACTCTTAGAAAAAAGGGTATCGACAGTCATCCCTTAGGGGAGGAACGGTCTTGTAACCTATGTTCCTTCAGAAAGAGAGGAACTTTCGTCCCTGAAGCAGGGGAGCAAAGTTCCTCCGTCGCCTGCATCTCATTATGGCGGCCCTAAATCGAGCTCAATAAGGCTTAAACGAGGAGGCTACGTCTCTTGTACGGGACGAGAGGAGCAGCAAATAAAAGCGTAACATGAGCTTTCCGCGAACTGTGTTTATTTCCGAAGCCAGATTCCCCCCAAAGGTACAGAAACTTGCGTTTCGAAAGCAGTTACTCAGTCTTCTCGTCGACAGCACTGCGATGTTAAACGGAGACAACCGATACCCAGTTACTTCGCGCACTTTACGTCTTACCTTTGGTGTTCCTCGAGTCACTAGACAGTTTTAGTGGATCGTACGCTAAAGCCTTGCGTACGCAATAAAATTGCGGGTCGGGAGTGCGCGTGCGCAGAACGCAATAGAAGAGCTAGCGTATTGCGTACGCACGCAACGCTGGGGATTTTGCGTGGCGGGCTAGCGGGCTCTGCGGGACGCTCTCGAGATATCTCGGACCCACCGAGAGCGCCAGTTTCAAGATGGCGGTTACCTCGACTGTCGCAGCAAGGGCGACGTGGTGTTTTCGAACTTCTGTGTTACGTGAAATTGCGTGGTGTTCAGCTCGGCAATTCTTTCCGGGACCTACGGCGGTCGAATCAGATCGCCGTGCAGCTGAAGGAGTGCACAGTGAAAATGTTCGCCGATCGGAATGTGCGTCAACGCTGCGATCTGCTCAACGCTAAGCTTACTCGCACAGTTCTTCGCCGACGGACGAACGACTCTAAAAGAAATCGCCGAAGTTCTCGCTATGCACTGGACATCAGTAGGTCATGAATTTAATTCCGCGATAGCATTGATAAAAGCTGCCGTTTCCACGGGACGACTGACGGAGGCTCCGTGATTGAATTTGGCTACGCACTCGTACTCGTAGCCTCTGTACCCCGCAGAAAAGCGCGCTTACGAGGCAGCTGCGGCTTGGTTTAATTTGAAATAAAATGATTGGACACGTTTTCATTTTCAATATTTCTTTCGAGGAGCATGATTGCGCTATAAGCACGCGGAATTCTACGGCTCTAGCAAATTTAACCAAGATCATGCGCGGTGTTCACTCGAAAACGTAACGCACAACTAAATTCGGTCCGAGCAGGTCATTTTTAGCGTACGCTATACTATTGCGTATTGCGTACGTAAGAGCCAGCAACGCTATACTAAAACTGTCTACTATTACTTCGTCAACCGCACATCACGGAGGAACGGCAAACCCAATCCGCGAAACCAAAAGCCGCTCTCAAAAGAACTAACTCGAAGCCACTGTTTATCGCGTAGCGTGAAAGGTTAAATCGCTTGCCACTAGATGGCAGGGTGAAGCAGAGTAATTGCCAGTAGCTAGGCTAGGTGGCGCTAAGTACTGCCCAATTCATGTTCTACAAAAAAATATTTTTATTTCTTCACCCTACCATTGCGATTACGGACCTTCGGGAACCTCTCCTTTACTCACATTACACATACAACAAGCACCACGTGAACATACACATACACTGCACATACAAACATCAATTCAACGGAACACTAACCCGAACGCTACACCCGAGCTCTGCTTTTCCGTCTTTTATACTGGTCGTTTTGAACGTACGGAATTTTTCGGTGACTGATTAAGCAATAAAAAATATCCCCAGCATGTTGATTTTTTTCTAGCAATGTCATACCTTTCATAGTATTTTGAATGACTCAAGGGATGAATCTCTTATTAAAAAGCGAACGCTCGATCATGTCGTAAATATTTGAAATCCAATAAATCAAGCCGCTCCAATGCGGTTCGAAGCCATGAGTTTGTTTCCCGGCGCGGCACGTCGTAGCCTCTATTTCTATTGTAGTGTTTGTTTTTCTATTTGTGCTGTTCGCGCAAGGCTGCAATTGCCGTCTTGAATTAATCTCTGTAGAGCGGATATTCACTCAGCTGGAAGTGATGCTTCACGTGCTGAGAGATCGCTTTTCGATCAACTTGAATCAACTTGAATGCAGTCAAAGCCGCGACTTGCGGCAGGTGTTAAGTGTACGGAGCTACGCCGTGGCGAGCTCGAAAACGTCTTGCGAGCATCCCAGCGCGCCACTTTGAGGGCAGTTTCTCCAGGGACCGTAGTATATTTAAACAGCGAAATAAAGGGTAGCGTTTGTTTTTTTCGATTTTACCTACTATTCTTTTTTCATGCTAAAATTCCACACTGTAAATATACCTACTTTCCGTCATGATTTCGTACTGTTCAGTCCTTTCCCCAGAGTGCAATCGCTCTCGGGCACGAGACAACCGACGGTCACATTGGCCACTGTACGATAGGAGCTTACCCTCCATTCACACTGGAAGCGGATCCGCGTTCGCGAAGCGGTTGCGAACGCGGTTGTATAAAGATCTAGTACAATTGCACGCGCATTTGATGTCATCAAATGCGCGTGCAAATGTACTGAATCCTTATACAACCGCGTTCGCAACCGCTTTGCGAACGCGGATCCGCTTCCAGTGTGAATGAGCCCTTACTGTTCAGACCAGCGTTCCAACATGACTATCCGCACGTCGATCGATTGCACCTAACCCCTCAAGTGGTATTAAACTTTTTAATGTAAAGCGGAATGTCAACCTGCGACACCCCACCCCGTCCGATCACGGCCCGACCAGCGGCATCAATGCCCGACAGTTTACGTCATCTCATCTTGTTGTTACACCACTGATACGCGAACACACGGTCACATCGGCGATAATTCCAGTCTTCTGTTCACAACCCACAACACTGCCATCACGATTTTGCTGCTATGTTGCTGACACGCACAAATACAGAACCACGTTGAACGCCGGTCGCACTCGGCATCGGAAAACAGAACCGAACTCAGCAAGAAAGGCGCCCAGGCAGCCGGCAGCAAAACCTGCCTGTCTTGGACGCAGTTCCTGTGATTTCCATAACGTCGAGAACATCGACACAGTTCCGCTACAGTGTACTAGAATACTTGGGTAGTGTTGGGACCGGAGCGGCTCGGCAACGGGAGCTCGTGAGCGCGCGTGTATTGACAGTTCCTGGCGGCGCTGTAGTCGAGTTATCCGAAAAAAATCGCGCAGCCCGCCTTTTTTTTTTTTTTTTTTTGCTTTGAGCGGTGCATGTGTCGGTACCACGATTTTATACACTCCGTTTCACCTTATGTCGTACCGGAGCGAAAGCTAGAAGCGCAAGCTCATAGCGTTGGCAGCTGCCTTGGTGCACGAGAGCTCGTGCCGCCGAGATGTGCCCTAATGCAAGGAGCTCGCGCTTGTAGCCTTTCCTGCGGTACGACACAAATTGAAACATAGTATTGTTCCGTGTGTTTTTCACTTCGAGCGGTGCGCGTGTCGGGACCACGATTTCATAGTTCCGTGTGCTCGATCGTAATATGCTTCGAATCTTGTGTTCTGATTTTGCGGATGGTGAACGCGTAAGGGTAGTGCCGAAATGCCGTCGGCAAAACAGCGACAGGACTCTTGCTGTGCACCTGTTTTGCAAACGGGCCTCATCCGAGTGAAAGGAGTGAAAACGGCGTCCCTTTTCGGTGTTCCAAAGGACAGAGCCAAAAGAGATCTTTGGGAGAAGAATCTGCAGCGATCGGACAAGCGTCTTGAAGAAACAAGCGCTGTCTGCGAGCTTTTAAGTTGGTTGTTTTAAAACTCGCAAGGTTTTAAAACAACCAACTTAAAGCTTCTTACTCCCATAATCGAGAAGAGGAAATGGCTACGTCCCAGGCATGTCCAATGTTGTGAGTTCATGCTTATGCAGGATATTTTTTTATTCTAACAGAACTTTACAGAATTAATTAAAAGGAGGTAGTAGATACGTGTATGTCGTCTGCACTGTACAGAGCGCGACACTGTTAGCGCGAACAAGCGATCGCCGGTTTTTCCAGTTTTTCTCTTTGAAACTAGGAATGTCATCCAAGTTATTATCGCTACGGAAAGAGCTCAATTAGTTCTATAATGTAAGCGATAACATTTCGTGCTCGCTAATACTATTTAGAAGTAAAATGCGAAAATGCGCCGATGTCGTGTTCGCGCTAACAGTGTCGCGATGTGTACATCCATAGATCTCGGCGGACCCTACATGGGTGAATAACCGTTGCAATATTTTGATTACTTAGCCGAATATGGTAATTAACTTTTTAATGAACGGTTTAATGGGCCAATTACAGCTTTAAAGGGAGCCATTAATAAAGACCAACCCAATTAGAAAGTTCGCGAACAAACAACGAGCTTTTGAGATATTCATCGCTAAAATTTTGCCTTTCTTCGATTAATTAAAAAAGCGCGCGCTGAAAGCGCGAATGAGGTTGTGCTGATATTGATTGCGTAGAAGAATGACACAGTAGTTTCTGTCCCCTCGTCACTAACTCGACAGCGTGTCTTCGAGTGGACTCGCCGACGCCACACATCAAGACGACTAAGTCACTATTCTACGTATTATTTTCACAACGCGGTTTCTGAATCAAGTGAAGAAAGGCAAACTTTTACGATAAATTTCGCGAACCTCGTTGCCTTTTCACGAATGTCGAAATTGTGTTTGCCCTTAACAATGACTCTTTTTAAAACTGCAATGTCACCATGGCCAATTAAGCCGTTAATAAACAAGGTTAACTAACAGATTTTGGTTAATTGTTAAACATTGCAACGGTTATTCACCCATTTATTCTCCACGGAGGCCTACAGATATAACAAAAGTTCGCATCCACATATCTGCCACATCCTTTTTTTTGTAAAATATGTAAAGTTCTGTAAAGAATAAAACAAAAAACACCCTGTATGTCTGCGTGAACCAAATAGCCCCCTGTGGAACCATGGGTCTTTCCCTTCTGATACCAGCTCAGGCGAGACTTACCTGGTTGTCAGAAAGCAGCTGTCGGTTAAATGTATTGTTATGAGCGTGTGGGTTTCAGATGGTTTACCCTCAAGGAGGACAATGCGCTGCATATTGTAACCATGTATGCGCTGCACATTTGTAACCATTATTTTCATTGCCGTGCTGTAAACTATTACAACTTTTTCCTTGTCTGATATACAAATGCTCATGTTTTCTGCTCAAAATGATGGAAAAGTTGCTTGTTTTCTTTGAATGTTATAAAGCATTACTTGTTCAGCCCACGTTGTCTCAGTTTTTGGACTTAAGGGATACTGAACCATAGAATTTAGGTCCATATTAAGTGGCGCACGTTCTTTCCACGAGCCAGCAGCCGCCGGGTGCGCGAGCACACGCAACAAAATGACGTCAAGATCTCCATTCGCGGTTAAGATGGCAGTGAAATGCATGGGCTTCGGGCGAAAGGAGAATAAAGACAAGTTTTTCATCTATACAGTGGTGTCTGGTGTAAAAGGTAAGCGATTAATTGGTCTAACAAGCATGTAGCTTTCACTTGTAGAGAAGAAAAGCCTGTCTTTATTCTCCTTTGGCCCGAAGCCCGTGCATTTCACTGTCCTCAAGCGCGAATGGAGGTCTTTGACGTCATTTTCGTTGCGAGTGCTCGCGCACACCGGCGGCTGCTGGCTCGTGGAAAGAACGTGCGCCACTTTTTATGGACACTAAATTCTATGGTTCAGTATCCCTTTAAGTTCAATGTTAAAACGCGTGATAAAAATTGTCACGGCTTATAAGCCATTTCTTACAAGTGAACGTCGGGTGGTCCTTGGATGGTCGTGGCAGTCATGAAGAAATAAGATTCTCACCCCTTTGCGACCGTCGCTTGGGTGGTTGGTCGCATAAATGAACACAAGAATGAGTGACAAGTGAAGCGAGCTGATTAAGGTCAAGAAAAAAAAGACGGGCAGAAAAGAAGACAGAGAAGTTAACCTGGGGTATTAAAAACATACTAAAACAACCTCGGACTTTAGTATGTGCCGTTTCGTTCCATTATAAAATAAGATAAGAAAAAAAAAAAAACTGCTTCCGAGTTTTAGATATCCCTTTCAAATATCTAATGTTCGGCCTTTGCGACCAAGGAAATGGGCATTTCATTTAAAATGCTCACCATCCGACAAACCGAAAGTCGCAGCTAATTCTACGCTGAAACAACTTGCAATCCGCTTCTTTAAAGTCGCAATTGTTTTTATGTAAAGGAAGGGTAATGTAGCTTGTACCGTCCAATACATTGAAGCATCATGTTGCTAACGATCGTGCCGCAGCATAATTGATGCCGCGGTACGACCGCTGGCAGGTCGTAGCTGTATCAGAAATCCTATGTGCACTCCACCAAAGCGGCACCAACGATTCATATTTTCGCGCGTGCAGCCGCGCATGCGCACACCTTCTGGATAACGCGCCGGTGTCGACACCTGTCGCGATCAATACTACGCGCTTCAGGCGAGTCCCTGCGGTCCCAACACTACCCAAGTATTCTAGTACACTGTAGTTCCGCGTGGTTTCGCTACTGTAGTTCCGCGTGAGCCCCGCAATTCGGAGACGGCCATCTTTCCCAGTGTACGTGGCGCTGCTGGCACTGCTCCGGAACTTCGCCGTTTCTAGCGGCTTCGTTTGCTCGTTTCATAAAATTAGTGATAAAAACGTCAATGCAACCGAAATGCTCTATTTGGACTAGAAGACGGAATTACAGGCGGCCTTCGCTGCCGCTGAAGCTCAATCAACTCAACAGCATTTATTAAACAACGTGCGCGACCTGCTCGAAAACGAAACCGAAAGAAGTTGAGTCGGGAGGGCGAAAGCTTTCTCCAGTCTGCCTGGAGAAGGAGGAAAATGTCTCGTTCCTCCCTCCTTCTCGTGTCCGCTTGGGGGCGCGTCAGTAGAAGGGAGGAAGACGCGCCGTTGCTACTTTTTTCCTCAATTTTTTTTTAGAGTGTACAGTTGGTTCTATACAGGCTGTTAATCATCTTTATTTATTTGCTCAGGAGAGCGGCGGCACCGCAGAAAGGCAACAGTCCGTACCAAGGAAGCCCGTGGTGCCGCGTCTACGGAGTGTCACAAAAAAAAAAAAAAATTACAGTTTTTTTTTGTTTTTTTTTTTTACCGCAAAAATAAACTAGGCATTGCCAAACGCTCATTCTCCGCCCGAAGGTAGCGGTAGAGTTCACAACCAGGTGCCAAAGTTTCAACCCGATCCAAAACCTTATTCAAAAGTTATAAGTGATTTTCTGAACCCATTTTTGCTCGTTTCGGTTTCTGGGGCCATAGAGCCCCATGTATTCGAAAACTCCGTCGGTCGCCATTTTCCCGTTGAAATTATCAAAAAATCACTTATAACTTTTGAATGAGGTATCGGACTGGGCTGAAACTTTGGCATCTGGTTGTGACCTCTAGCGCTACCTTTGGGTGGAGAATGAGCGTTCGGCGATGCCTAGTTTATTTTTGCTGTAAAAAAAAACGTGCAATTTTTTTTTGTGTGACACCATCCTGATTATCATAGAGTTATTACAACAAACGCTAGAGGCTCAGCCGGCGCTAGTGTCTACAGAACTTCCGGTTGCAAATTGAAGCAGACCGTATGCAGTCTACTTTTCCAGTCTTCCTGTGTATTCCTATGGGAAAACTTACGTGCTATTTGTTTCTTCGCCAGAGATTAATATAAATCAGCGTAGTTTCTTTACTCGTAACGGGTACTATGAAGTTTTATTCACATTATAAAAATGTAATTAATTTATTTAATGTATTTTTCTTTTATTACAGAGCGATGTTTAACTTATCAGAAATTGAGGCCCAAGTGTATGTTGTACACCATTATGTGTCAATAAAAGCTATGAATTCAAGCAAAAAAAACAACAATCGTATTTATCTCAGGACAACGACACTCGGTTACTGCTTTATTTTGATTATTCATGCAAAGTTTGATACTATACTCTGTCTCACCCCACGATGGACTAAAGGCCAAAGCCACGGGCCTTCCAGGTCCCATCCCATTCCACGCTATACTATGACACGCTTAACATTGATTAGGGGTGGACGAATAATGCTCCGAATCCAAAAGCGCCGCATCATTTGTATAGTTTCGACGCTGCAAAGAGCCTAATGTAGTGACTTTCTTTGCGACGTAAAATTGTTGAGTCACTCAGTGCTCTTCGACTTGAGCCACTGTCCACCCATCCCCTGATCAGTGATCCGAGACGCGGGATCCGATACGTGCATCGAAGCGAAATACCGCACAATTTCTAAGGGGCTCGTGATTGGATATGGCGGTCCGTAGCATTTGCCTTTAGTCCATCGTAGGGTGAGACGAAGTATAATCCAGTAAGTGTTCTTCGTGCCATAACTCTATGCTTCGTTCTTGTCGTCTGTTATGATTTTTTTTTTATTTGGCATATATTAGCATCCTTTTGGTGTTTTGTCAGGGATTGGTTTTTCTTAGCGCACACCAGCTCGGAGCACGTGGAGCGAAAGCTCGAGCTGCAGAACCCAGGGATCCTTGGTTCAATCCCCACCCCTGCACGTTTGGATGAGCATCGTACCGGCGTGCGGTCGTCTATCACTACTGCGTGGTGCACGTTAAAGACCCCAGGTTATTGGTTGTACATCACTGGCTAAATTGCTCATCTGCAGCGTAGACACCAGACGCCCACTGAGGCAGACTAACTTCCGACTGCATAAACATACACGCAACAATTTGCTTTGCCCCACCCCTGCCCGTTTCGATATGGATGAGCATCGTACCGGCGAGCGGTCGTGTACCACTAGTGTGTGGTGCACGTTAAAGATTCCAGGCTCGTACTGCACTGGCTAAAGTGCTTATCTACAGTGGTAACAATGTCGCCATGTTCTGGCAGACTAAACTCCTGCTGTATAAACAACTAACGACTAATTTATTTGTTTTTTGGTCAAGCTGATTCACTCTTTGTGCTTCATAAGCATTGATTGTTTGAGTAAATGCGTGCCCTATAATAGCAGTCTGCAACGTCAACGCGTGTCATACATCTGTAATGGGCTATTTTAGCGCAGTGTTCGACGCCTGAATTCTAAAGAAAAACGCTCTAACGGACGGATATTTTTGTACATCCCATTGTAAAACGTTCCAAACGTTTTACTCTGTCACAACACTAAGTAATATCTGCTCTTATAATTGAGCGCAAAGAGAAAACGCATTTGCCTTTTCCCGCAGTACTGTATTACCGGAAGTCAAATTTAGACTGCATGCTCTCTGCTTCAAAATGCAACTGCACACTAGCGCCACCTGAATCTCTAGCGTTTATTGTAATAACTCTATTGTGATTATGTGATGATGTTATATATGCTCCCGGCATTCCATGCGGTGCCGTGGACGGCGCTGCGCGCTTTGCGAAGGGTTCATTGAAATACAAGCAATGTACCTGTGAGTACGTCAGCAATTCATAAGGCAACAAATGTGTGTCGCGTGTGTCGTCAATGTTTCACGGGGAATATTATTTCTCGATGTGCGTCGACTCACGTAAAAAAGCGTTGCCAAAAACAACCCTTTCTGCAGTGTTTTCCAGCGAATTTGCTGTCGCTTCCCCGTAACGGTAGTGTAGCAACATACCCACAAAGGAATGTTGCGCCCATGAAAAAGGCTTTTCCTGGAACTCACACCTAAGGGACTCACACCCTTTCAGCACCCTTATTTCATTCCATTTTTTATTCTAAAATATTGTGATGATGCATTGAACACCCTTAATTATTAAAGGGAATAGAAAGGCAGTGTAAAAGGGCAAAAATGCTGAACGCATCATAAAGTCTTGATGTTACAGCACACTAGACGAAGGCAAAACGAGGTACACACCAAGAGTACAGTGTTCCAAGAGACAAACACAAGCGTTGACTTACAACTCCTTTATATTCTTCTCCTACTTCTACTTTCTCTTCACGACACTAGTTTGAATACCAGATCGGTTATAAATGAAATGAGGGAAAAAACAAAATTCTTCTCACATGCCACTGCGATCATCGCGCTAATTATTTTACTTCTTTTTCTGATAGCGTTAGGAATGGGATACTGACACAATTATCTCCTAGGCGCGCGATCGTTTCTGCCTGTATTAGTTCTCTGGTGATCTGGTTCCTATACCTATATCATGGTTGCCAGGTACCTGGCAACCATGATTTCCAGCCACAAGATGGACAAGTGTCGTTACTCTGAAGCGTAGCTTATCTAATGGCACTAGTCATAACTAGGAGTAGGAACCCGACCGCCAGAGAACTAATAGAGGCAGCGATGATCGCGCGCCTAGAAGATAACTGTGTCAGTAGCCCATCCCTAACAAATATCAGAAAAAGAAGAAGAATATTTAGCGCGATGATCGCAGCAGCGTGTGAGAAGAATTTTGGTTTTTCCCTCATTTCATTTATAGCCGATCTGGTATTTGAACTAGTGTCGCGAAGAGGAAGTAAATGTAGAAAAAGAATACAAAGGAGTTGTAAGTCAGCGCTTGTGTTTGTCTCTTTGTGTGTCTCTCGTTTAGTCCTTGTCTGGTGCGCTGTAACCTCAAGATGAATCACCAACTCTCCAAAGCTTCCACCTTAAAGGGATGCTGAACCAAACATTTCAGTGTCTATATTAAGTGGCGCACGATCTCTCCATTATCCAGCAGCCGCCGGTGTGCGCGGTGAACACCCAGCAGCCGCCGCCGGCTGCTGGCTCGTGGAAAGATCGTGAGCCACTTATTAT
The DNA here is from genome assembly GCA_013358835.2 of Ixodes persulcatus. Taxonomy (NCBI): domain Eukaryota; kingdom Metazoa; phylum Arthropoda; class Arachnida; order Ixodida; family Ixodidae; genus Ixodes; species Ixodes persulcatus. The sequence goes on along the minus strand of JABSTQ010009807.1, from coordinate 957,231 downwards.
AGACACTGAAATGTTTGGTTCAGCATCCCTCTAACGAGCATCATAATGGTGTTGCCGTAACATCCCTAGGGTGTTAGCCCTCGGACAAGCCAATTTGGACCCTTACAAAAACACGGAAATGAAAGAAAAATATATATATTTATTGTTTTATGAAGGGCTTAAATAAAACACGTATTTCACAAAAAAAACAACATAGGAACAAATAATGTTTTAAAGAATTTTTATTTTCCCCGAACAACAAGAGAGTGGAATGCCTTGCGAGAAAGTGCTGATGGGGCAAAAAGTGTGTCTGATTTCAAAAAGGGCCTATAGACCTGTATAACTAATTGACCTTGTGTAAATTTTGGTCTTTATCTTGGCAATTTACACATGTGGTGTTCGGTGTGTTCGGTGTGTCTGCTACTTGTGACTGTGTTGTTCTAATAGTATAGTATTTTATAGTATTTTAACTGATAGTATTTAAAAAAACAATAAAGAAATAGTAAAATAAATTTTACTGTGTCTTGGTGTCGTTAAAAGCTCAAGATGCTTGGGTTTTTGCGTCGGAACAGAGCAACGCTATTCTAAAACTCTCTTGCGTTACGTGCGCTAACGCAAGCGCTAAATTTAGCGCTTGCGTGCACTACAATTGTGTACCTTATTGTAAAACTCCCTATTGATGTATCGAACACATTGTAGTACGAAACGGCGAGCACATCAGCAAACTGCTGGTTTTTTCTTAACACTCGCTTTACAGCTATATACTATTCTGTCGATTCACTAAAGCCAGCTGCTGCTGCGGTGTCACAGATGTGCAGCGGCATGCGATGGCAAATGTGACGGGAAAAAAAATAACTTGATGCGAATTCCCTTCCAGTCTCTGACGCGAAGTAGAGCACACGTGGTAGAAACGGTAACTGGAATGAGCGACCAATGCCGGCTTACTTTTTAACCTGGCGTTCAAACCTCTTTGAAGTTGCCAGGTTTGGTCACATCAAAGCCGCAGCGGCCGCATTCACAGTTTCAAACGGTAAGTGTACGCAAAAGTTGGCTTCGTTTGCACTTTTGGGGCTCTGTAGTTCAAACAAATCAACCCTTTTGCCCGCCGTCTTTGCGATGAGCGTCGAACGTAAAGATGACGTAGAATTTAGGTTCTAAGGTCTAGCGTGCTTTCCCATCGCTCAAGCAGTCTGTCTGTCCATGCACAGTTCTTCTTTTGTTAGAGAGCCCCTGTCCTTGCTCCGAGTAACTTTTTGTACCCAGAAAAGCCTAGTGTGACGACGACGGTTTGAGAAGAAGGTCACATTTTCTTTCCAATAAAACTTTAGTCATGACGTGACGATGAGAGATTTAATGACTGGGCGTAAGAAACAGCAAAGTCTCTGCAAAGCCGCATTTTTGCAGAAGCTCAGACGCTCAATCCTTTTAGCAAATAAACGAACCCGTCTTTCACTGACGTTTCGGCAGCGCGGCTTAAGGTGAACATTGAACTTTTTCCTAGATAGTATACGGTGGGGATTGCAGGCCCTACGGGTACGTGCTATATATCCCTGATCAAAGTGATGCCACAAGCTCTCACCCGCTTTTCACCCGAAGCTCGTGCGTGCTATCTACGAAGACGCGTTCCATTCGAGACTCGGTGCATATAACATCTTACTGTTTGAGATAGCGAGGAGTATGAGTACTTGGTTACATTTTAGTAACGTGCTCATATCTGGTGCGAAATGTGCATACTAACAGCCATGTAATACCCCTGTTACACGGGCGCAAGTAACTGCAGTTACGCGAAGTCACAGTTAGCGCACAAAACTTGCGGACACCATTATCCGACTATGCAGTCAAAGCTATGGGCGAACGTGCGCTTGAGCATCTTGATCACCCATCAAAGCAGTGCACGCGCGCTCTTCACTTCTTATATAGCTGTCCGAGAGTATAGGAAGTATTTACTGGCGGCCATAGCTGTGTGCTCGGCTGCGGAGCGCGTGCTGAACGCGAGCTTCCACAGTTCTTTCGCCACGTGCATTCCGCACCACCAAGATTGCCGGTCTTGGCAGCCTATTAATGCGAGCTCGTTCTGAGCATGCGCTCTAAACAGTGACCTCAAATATGGCGGCCAGTGAATACCTCCTATAGGGAGTATTCACTGGCGGCCATAGCCGTGTGCTCGGCTGCGGAGCGCGTGCTAACGGCGCGCTTCCACAGTTCTTTCGCCACGTGCATTCCGCACCACCAAGATTGCCGGTCTTGGCAGCCTATTAATGCGAGCTCGTTCTGAGCATGCGCTCTAGACAGTGACCTCAAATATGGCGACCAGTGAATACCTCCTATAGTGCGGTAACTGTGGTGCTGCGTAACAGCAGTTAAAGCTGAGTTAACCGTGGTTAAAGGGGTCATGAAACGATTTTCCTGCTTCTTCCTCCTTAGCTTTAATCCTCAACTCAAATGCGAATTGTGAAATCAAGGCGCCGTGACATTCTTTGGCACCGGTGCGATGACTCCTATAGCTTCCACCGTGTTTTTATGCACACCATAGAAGTTGTCATTCCCTAGTGACGATAAGTTCCGTCAGGACACTCATTGGCCACGAACGCGAATCCGAATATTCCTCGACGGATTTATTGTTGAAGAGCGCATACGTCCGAGTGACGCAGTTCTCGCGTCCAATGCGTGAGCTCGACTCGGCTGACGTCAGTTTGGCACCGCTGACGCGCTTTGGGAACCGCGGATGTATCGTAGTGAAAAGGCGGAGAGCTTTCGAAAGAAAGAAGGTACAAAATAGTCCACTATAATTTCAAAAGTTCGTACCGAGAAGCTGGCTGTTGACTTTCTACAAGCTTTCTTTTGGCCAACTAAACGATATGCTATTAGTAAAGTCCCAATTTAAAATCATTTATCCCAGCCCAAAATTCGGTTCATGGCCCCTTTAAAGGGGCCATGAAACGAATTTTGGGTTGGGATGAATGATTTTAAATTGGGACTTTACTAATCGCGTATCGTTTAGTTTGCCAAAAGAAAGAGGCTAGAAAGTCGAAAGCCAGCTTTTCGGTACAAACATTTGAAAATATAGCGGACTATTTTGTACCTTCTTGCCTTCGAAAGCTCTCCGCCTTTTCACTATGATACATCCGCGGTTCCAAAAGCGCGTCACCGGCGCCAAACTGACGTCAGCAGAGCCCAGCTCACGCATTGGACACGAGAACTGCGTCACTCAGACGTATGCGCTCGTCAACAATCAATCCGTCGACGAATATTTGGATTCGCGTTCGTGGCCAATGAGTGCCCTGACGGAACTTATTGTCACTGGGGAATGTGCAAGTTCTATGGTGTGCATAAAAAGCACGGTGGAAGCTATACTTCGTCTCACCTTAGCATGGACTAACTGCGAAGGCTGTGCAAGCGCGAGCGGCCAGCCTTGACTGCCTTGACTGGAGCACTAGCTGCACAAGCGCCCGTGCAGCCGCCGAGGCTTCATCCGAAGCAACTATAGCTCGCGCTTTTAGCATGCGCGGCTAACAATAGTCCATGCTAAGGTGAGTCGAAGTATAGGAGTCATCGCACCGGTGCCGAAGGAATGTCACGACCACGTGATTTCACAATTCGCATTTGAGTTGAGGATTAAAGCTAAGGAGGAAGAAGTAGGAAAATCGTTTCATGACCCCTTTAAGGGTGCCCGTGTAACAGGGGTATTATTAGACAGCGTACGACCCCGTATACACGGCACGCATGCGCTGCACCTAAGCGTGTTTTTTTGTGATGCTGTTGTTTCTCGCGGCGCCGTCGTCTCGGCTGGTTGAGGCTCGAGCCATTTGATCCGCGTATAGAGCTTTCCAATGTTTACAAATCCACAGCCCAGCGTGCGATCTCCACAGCTCAGCACGCGCGTGTGCGTCGCTCCGGAAAACGAGCAAAGCACGCGCCATACGCACGAACACTGGAAATGGCACCGGCCATACGCTCTTTCCTGGAAAGGTCTATAGGAAGCATTCACTGGGTTCCATATTAGAGGGCGATGTTTAGAGCGCACGCTCAGAACGATCTCACGTTAAAGGGACCATGAAGGCAATTTAATTTTTTTTTAAAAAGAAGGTGTTTTCGGAAGCATTGGGGTCCTGGCATGCCACACAATTTTTTCTAGAACTTTGTGACTCTTATTTCTGTACCTGCAAATAAATCTGCGAAACCGAAACAAACATTCAGATTTCTTCCCTTTTTCGCCTCTGGAAAGAGAAGTGACGTCAAGGAGCACTGTCGGCATCAGTAGGATTTAGTGCACACTCAGTGTGGTTCCCGTGGTTCGCTATAGTGCACGGCAGTCTGTGAAGAAAACCTGGAAGAAATGGGCGGCAACGCCGCGCTCGCAAACGAGTTTGAGCTCCCGTTCAGCGACCTCACGCCGACTGAACGGGAGATGGTGGTAAGGACGCAGAACTCTGGAATGGCGCTTTACGAAGGCGCCCCAGACCTACCACCAGCTCCTCGGTCGCCGCCTCAGAGCGACTCCGGCTGACGTGAAGGTGCTGCTCAAAGTCTTCTGGTCGGAAATGCAACGAACACATCCTGACACCGCTGTCCACAGCTCTACGCAAGACGACGGCGCGCAACCAAATGCTGCGGATTGCTGCATCGGTCGGCAGTTTATGCAAACTAACGTCGCCCGATCGACCACACGTCTTTAGCCGACTTTTCGCACAACCTACTACTGCACATAAACGCGGCATGATTGGTGAGACACCAGTTCGCAAAGCGAACACGAGACGACGCACGAAACCAGAACCAAAAGTCCGCCACCCCCGGCGCTCGTACCTTTTTCTTTTTTTTCCACGGTTGCTCGATTCTTGTTACGCGCCCGAGGTAGCAGTGCGGGATGCGTTCAACCAGTGACAAACGGAGGAAAATAATTGGGGTTGTGTGGATATTTATACAGCGAGTCGTTGGTCAGCCATTTTTAATGCTGCGACGAGTCACTCGCTGTAGATGAGCAATTTAGCCAGTGCAGTACAACCGCTAGCCTGGGGTCTTTAACGTGCACCACGCAGTAGTGATACACGACCGCACGCCGGTACGATGCTTATCCAGATCGAAACGGGCAGGGGTGGGGATTGAACCCAGGATCCCTGAGTTCTGCAGCGCGAGCTTTCGCTCCACGTGCTCCGAGCTGGTGTGCGCTAGACCACTCGGCCACCGATCCCCCGACAAACGGAGGGATCGCTTCAGATTATGCTTTTATACACGGTATGAAACCTATTAATTCCCAACTACAACTTTAAAAGATTATCCAACGTTCAAATGAACTTTTTTCATCACATCTCACCACCGAAATCGAAACCAAGAGCGCGTCTATCGTTTGAACCAATCGCCAGACGAGGAGCCCGTTGTCGTCACGCTTCAACGGCGCACTTTAGTTCACCTTTCTGCCGCCGCCTCGGTGGGGTCTCAGGCATCGTTCCCGGCGCTATTATTACCGCGCCTGTTTGCTCGATTGGTGCGGCACCCAAACTTCTGTTCGGGCTAGAACTTGGTCAACAGTATCTGAGACGTGCCTGACATCCATTTCAATCGTCGAATAAAACTTGGAAACTGCCTTCATGGTCCCTTTAATAGGCATGCACAGACCGGCAGTCTTGACGGTGCGGGATGCACATGCCAAATAACTGTGGAAGCTCGCCGTCAGCACTCGCTCAGCAGTCGCGCGCACAGCTATGGCCGCCAGTGAATACTCCCTAAAATTACGACTTGGCTACAGGTTTGGCACCAGAGTGGCAACGAGCAGCGCCCGCCCGGATCTACGAGGAATTCCACAGTGTACGTTGGGACCTCAAAAGAGGTTTATGTTGACTGTCAGTCGATTATTGGCTATAGATTTTCACCACGTGGCACCGGCAAGGTTTAAACTGATTGGCCTGTTCTGACCAGGAAGAACTCCCGAGGGGAGCGAGATCTGGCAATGGCACCTAAAAGACGTCAGCGCCTTTCCTCCAGAACGTCATCACTAGAGGATTCAAGCAGCGCAGCCAGCGCTACGTGCAGCGTCTCACCACAAGCGCGACGCTAGCACGTGGTGACGCCAAGACGGACGTGTCTGCTGCTTTACGGCGCCTCTGATCGACCTTCAGCGTGTTTGCCCGTGTCGCGGGTAGGGGATCCAGTAACGATGACGTCATGCGCATACCTTGTCCACTAGATGGTACTGGATGTATAGTCACTGCTGCGCCAACTCCCAACTCAGTGAGCTGTTAATATCGTGTAAATAAACGCAAGTCCCCTTTCTCATTGTCGACACCATGAAATTGACCAGCTCAGACTGTGCCAAGCTGCCATATACCCAGCAACAAATAAATTTTGTTCTGGCTGAGGCAATAAAAAAATTAGGACAGCCAACACGTAGAAGGACACCTGTGTACGAATGCTGCCGATATAATGGCTGTTGTTGAAGACTTGCCTGAAAGAACAGCTTGCTGCATTCTCAACATTCCAGCTTTCGATGTTTGCATCCCGCGCATTCATCGCTACATTGTTTTATTAATATTATTTCCACAGGTGGCGATGACAGATACCATGTACAGAAAGGTTGAAGGCTACTACCTGCACGTTGCGTTTTCAAGTGAATGCGTGCGTTCAGCGCTGAGGTATGAGTCTCAACCTGGAGATCTCTTCATCGTCAGCTACCCGAAGTGCGGAACAACCTGGATGCAACACATCGTCTACGGCATCTTCCACGGTCGTTCGCCGCCGAAGGACGTCGTGACCTATTACCGAGAAATGCCCTTCATAGAATTCCAAGGAGCGGACTCGGCAAGAGACATGCCGAGACCAGGAGCCATCAAGACCCACATGCCCTTTCAGTTACAACCTTATTCGAAGGACGCCAAGTACATATACGTCACCAGGAATCCGTATGACTGCTGCGTCTCATTCTTTTACCACACCAAGGCTATGCCCGCGTACAGGTTTAAAGACGGTACGTTCGACGAGTTCTTCGAGATGTTCATCAAAGGCACTGCCGACTTTGGCGATTACTTCGACCACGTGTTGTCCTGGTACGAAGACCGGAACGATCCCAACGTACTTCTCCTGACCTACGAAGACCTCAAGAAGGATACCGCTGCGTGGGTGCTCAAGATCGCCTATTTCATCGGAGAGGAACACGGCAGAAGACTTCGAGAGGATCAGAGGGCTCTGGATGCGATATTGGAAAAAACAAGCTTCAGAATCATGCAGCAAGAGGGGAAGTGTTCTTTCAAGCAGTTGTACGAGGACATCAAGACGATCCCGGAAGGGGAAAGACCGGAGTGGATCAGTTTTGTAAAAAAGGTCATGGGTGAGGACGTGCTGCAGACCCCGATGAACGGCGATTTTGTGCGCAAGGGAGTTGTTGGGGACTGGAGGAATCATTTTTCGGCTGACCAGGTCAAACGCCTCAAGGAGCTCATTGAGTTCAAGACACGCGGTAAAGACCTCATGGAGTTGTGGAAAGACGCCGATATCCCATAATGCACCCCTAACGTTGCCTTAGAATTTTGCCCCAAGCTCTTGTGAGAGAACTTTTTGTTGTTGGTTCCATTTCCCCAATGAATGTGCACGCCTGAAGGAAAGGAAGTATCTGGAGTTTATGTTGTGTCAAAAATCCTCGTAAAGGAAGGCGGGGCAAATAAATGCATTTAAATTTTCTCATGGAACTGCACCGCCATTGTATAACTCTGACAACTTAAGATAACCTTTTCCGCATGCTCGTTAGTTTTTGGAAGTGACGGTAACGGTATTTCGTCACATTTTCAGAACGGTAACAAATTTCGGTAAGGCTTTAAATTTCGACAATTTGACCAGTGACGCTGTTTAGTTACATATTTTTGTAACGAGCTCAACAGTGGCATGATACGGCCTTAAAGGCTGAACTCCATGGGACGAATATGCTGCGAATAACCGACGAATTTTGCCCGGCGGCTTTTGCTCTGCGCGTGGAACCAACACAGTGCTGCTATGTCGCGCGCAAAGCGAGAGTGCCGTCGGGCGGCGTTCGCCAGTTATTCGTTACATAAATCGTTCCATGGAGTTCAGCCTTAAGGCTGAACTCCATGGGACAAATATGCTGCGAATAACCGACGAATTTCGGCCGGCGGCTTTTGCTCTGCGCGTGGAATCAACACAGTGGCTGCTACGTCGCGCGCAAAACGAGCGTGCCGTCGGGTGGCGTCAGCCTTTAGCTTACACCAACAACAGAGTTGGAAACTGCCATAGAGCCTGCTTTCAAAAAATGGCTCCGATCCGTACTCAAGAAACGAACTAAAGGCGATCGCAACGCCGCCATTTCTCCCGCAGCGGCCACTCCGGGAACTGCACGGCTGCACATATTGGCTGCATTCGATAGTGTCCGCTGTGACTGTTCTTTTTTAGCCAACGTTGATCTTAGCTTTGATCGGCCATTTTGGCGCCGAAACATATACGGTGGAAGCGGTATCAGGAATGCCAACCCCGTCTCCCAAGCCGACGCGCTGCGAATTACCAGCGAAGTTACGATGAGCCCAGGTCCGGACGCGTTACCTGAAATCACCGGTGAGGCATGGTTTTATAAAAACAATTTTAATTGTGCCGGAAGACCTCGTAAACTAGAATTTTATGAAAACATCACGCTCCTGTTATTCTCTACTAATCTCTAATAAAAAGTTCTTCAGAACATGCCTTTTCCGTTTGTTTTTACGCAAACACATGCTTTCTAAACGCTCATACTGACAACAGTAAAACAAAATGAGCAGCCATCTTGGCGCCATCGAGCCTAGGAGTTTCGGTACTCTGACTCTACTTCAGATCGAGTCGCGCAAGGGCCGGTGGCGTCATTTCGCAGTAGCGATATAAATTAACTTTTATGTTTTGACACGTCGCTAAAGGGCGGCGCTGTTATCGTATTTAGTTTGGTCTCGGTGGACGCGTGCGGTCCGAGTTTCAAAAGTGAGCTTCCCAACTGAGTGTTTTAGAAACGTTGGCTTACGCCTACACCAAAGTATATAGGTTGAATGTACGCCTATGAAGGCACAGTTGTAGAAGAGCAGTATTAAAGCGGGCTTGGTCGTTCAATCCCCCGGTTGTACATGTATATAGCTGTCGTACAGGCATACCTGCGGTTAGTTTTACTATATAATTCTTTTCTTTTTTTTGCTGCTCTCGAATGACTTTGCCCTGGCAAGTGAATCCGCATATTTGTGGGACTATTCTTAAGATTCTGACTTTTGTAGGACTTTCGTAGGACGTACGTGGTTCATGGGCCGCGCTTGCAGTACGAGCTGTGAGGTGGTGACGTAAGGGTCGGTCGTCTGCAAGCGTCTCAGCCTATCCGTAAGCGTTCTTCCTCGCAACCTGACAGCGCAGCGCATGCGTAGTTGCCACCAATCGACGCAGGAGGCCTCTGCCATTAAATTGCAAACGCGATCCCCATGGTTTAGGTTGCTCCCTCTCTTAAATACGGGCTCTCTACCTGCAAGCGGACAACATACGATCGTTCTCCACCACCTTTCGAAATTTGAGCAAAGGTACAGAGAATACATTGCCACGTGACGTCGCACTTTTCCCGCTAAAATTAACGGCAAAACCCTGCCTGCTAAATGTAGTGGTGAAAAAACGCTTCACATGACATCACAGTATCGCGTGACGTCCTGTGGCGTTAAATTTCTCCGCTAAATTTAACGGAAATTATTATCTGCTAAATTTGGCGAAGCAAAGCTTTGTGACGTCATGCTGTCACGTGACGTCCTGTGATGTCATATCCCCCCCGCCAAATTTGTCGAAAACATGACTGCGTTAAATTTAGCCAGGAAGTGTCCCCCCTTATATATTTAAAGGTGAAACGCTTCGTGTGCAATCAGTGTCATGTGGTTCTGTGATTCTCGCTAAATTTGGTGAGGAGTGTTCTCCGCTAAATTTGGATGGCGACACAGTACACCGGACCTAAAGACCCTTGATGAAAACCACACTTCACGTTTCTTACAAGTACCGTCCCCCATTGTTGTGCGAACGCGCGAGACTCGTGCCACGTATACAAACGATGGGATCGATTCCTCTTAAACTTAAAAAAGACGTTTTGTTCAATCATTCGTTCATTCATTCATTAATTCATTCAAAATGGCTTCTTAACCGAGAGCGAGACAGACAGTGACGAAAAAGTATGCAATCACAAAGACCTCGTAGTACGCCATTTACTCGCGAATATTTACAGGACATAGGTCAGTTATGATTATGAGCGCACACACACATCTTATTCCGCAATCATCATTGATGGGGCCTTTCTCGGGGAACAGCATTGCGCATGGGCAAGCACAAGCAGACGGCAATGGCGTCGGCTGCTATCGGGGCACTGTTGACTTGTCCGGCTTGGAGAGCAGCATTTACGCTCGTGCCACGGCCTCCAAGAACTGCTGATCCGTTCCTGCGAAGTGAGTTCGAATGCCCGCCTCTAGGCACTGTCTATATGCAGAAGACGCTGTCTAAGTGGCACAAGCCGCCGCCCGATTTAGAGGGTTCAGCCGTATACGAATTCATCCCTCCATCAATTTGCTTCATTTTACAGAGTTTTTTTGTTCGAGTCGCTTTGTAACCTGTCAAATGCTCCAGAAAACACAACCCATGTCCAAGGTTGTAGCAGACGACAGTGGCGACCTTTGAAGCGACGGAGAGCTGGATAGGGCAGGCGAGGAACTCCGGTACCCTCTGTATCTTTTCAGTGTCACGTATCTACCATGGTAGATGCTGCGGTGGCAAGAAATAGACTGCAGGGTTTGGCGTGCTGCGTGTTGGGATTTTAGTAAAAGGTCCGTTGAGGCTGACTGACCTCTCGCACATACACACGGAGATCTCCACGTTGCTGAAATAAAGGTACTAAATACCGTTACTTGTAAATATTTCAAAAAGTAACTAAGTATACGTTACTCGTTACTGCAATTCAAAAAGAGCGCGTTACTCCAGCTTAAAAGTAACCCATTATTTTCTGGTTACTCTGAACCTGTCGCTTTTATGAAGCAGTAGCAGCTTCCGATATTTGTCGTCGTTCATAATAGCTCTCTTTTTAACGGATTCATTCAGGGATAACTGGTTATACAGACATACCACAGCTGCGTAGCTCTGACTCATAAGAACTCTATTCGATTGCTCAGGAATAAACGAGACAAAGAAGAAACGCCATTTTGTGTTATCACGAAATCCGCTGGTTCTAGCGGGCAACAAGCTCCGCCCATTGGCCAAACTGTCTCAGTATAAACGGCTCTGGACATACCTTCTGCACATTCTTAAATCGTCTATCTAGCGTTTTCTAGTCGTACAAATTCCAGGCGCGAGCCGGGGTGAGAACTAGGCTGAGTACTTTTGTTCTACACGTTCATATTCAGGAGTAACTATATACTGTTAATGGTTACTTCATCAAAAATTAACGAATATACGTTACATCGTTCTTTTAAAAGAGTGACTAGTTCTTACTTCGTTACCAAAAAAATATTAACTATGTACAAGTGACGCTTTACTTGTAACGCGTTACGTACAAGTCTGTATAATACACACAGCACAATGAATAGCAGATGACCTGACGCCAAACGACAAAGGCGAGATATGCAAGACGAAGTGGGCACCTTTCAGACGAAGACCTGGAGCACGTCGGTGAGCGGTGGGATCGGCGACAGCGACTTTGGCGCGTCCTTGGGCAACAGGGTCGGAAGGCCTCCGCAAGACTCCTCCCCGGGCTTGTAGTTGATGCACACTGTGTCGAGGAGCTCTCCCGCGTAGCTCTGGATCAGATCGTGCGCGTAGGCCACGTGACTGTCGTCGCAACTGCCCTTCACCGCGTCCACGATGCACTGCCGGTAGCCGCCGAACGAGCTGCCGGAAGTCAGGGGTAGATCTTCAGACGAAGCGTGCGAAGCCCGCGTTCGCCTCACATATGTGCGCACAGATTAAGCACTTTTCGAAACCCCATCAAGCAACATTGGAGGTCATCGTTTCTTGGAAACGAAGTGTGCGATTTAACTCGATTCTTCGCCGAACGATGACGCGGCGTTCGTGTCCAATACATGTTCAGAGTATGTTCGCCGAACGTTCACACTACCCCCCCACAATGGCGGGTAGTGTGTTGCGGGGATTGTCCGACCTATATAAGACGCAGACTGATCGATCATACAACAAACAAAAATGCACAATATTATCTTAGTTATCTGCGGACAGGCCTCAGGGATGTTCGAAGCATGTTTGTGTCATAAGTTTGCTTTCAACACGTCCGCAGACAGTTTTTGTATGACCAATGTGAACGCCGTACAAGCAAGAACCACGCCTCAGACGGTGTCACTTTAGGCTGTTTCTTGTATGACGTGTTAGCAGCGTTTGACTCTGGCTTTTAACGAACTCACCAGCACGCCAGTCCGATCTTGTGCTCCCTCTTGTGGTGTTCAGCGCTGGCCTCCAGGATTCCCGTCAGCCGCTTCATGCAACGATGGATCTTGTCGCCGGCGGTGTTGAGGCACTCGGCGTGCTTCATGTACCCTGCTCCAGGAATGGGCAAACATGGGTGCAACTGTATATAAGGCCTCGAGTGTTTCCGAATATCCATATATATATATATATATATATATATATATATATATATATATATATATATATATAACGGGCATGGTAGCGGGAGGCCGAAGGCGTGGTATATAACTGGGAAGAAAAAAACCCTTGGTCAAAACAGCAACAACGGACGATTTATTCTTCGACGTTTCGGCCGGAGTCCGACCTTCGTCAGGAAGAACTTTTACAGATGAACGCGGGTGGTATTTCTACAATGCTACGGTCGAGCGCAAGCTTCAAAAACGGCAGGATGGCGGTTGGTTTTTCCAAAGAAGCGTAGGAAGAGTTCCAGATTGGCAAACGTTTATACAATGCTACGGTCGGGTCCAAATTTCGGCGGGGTGACGGTTGGAGCTTTCGTGAGAAGGAAGCACAAAAGCTCCAACCGTCACCCCGCCGAAATTTGGACCCGACCGTAGCATTGTATAAATGTTTGCCCATCTGAAACTCTTCCTACGCTTCTTTGGAAACTCCAACCGTCATCCCGCCGTTTTTGAAACTTGGACTCGACCGTAGCATTGTATAAATACCACCCGCGTTCATCTGTAAAAGGTCTTCCTGACGAAGACCGGACTCCGGCCGAAACGTCGAAGAATAAATCGTCCGTTGTTGCTGTTTTCACCAAGGTTTTTTTTTTCTTCCAGGTTATATATATATATATATATATATATATATATATATATATATATATATATATATATATATATATATATATATATATATATATATATATATACAGGGTGTTTTTTTTTTAAGCTTAACAGATTTGTTTAAAAAAAGCCGTGAAAGTTACACTTATGCCGCTTGTGGAGGTGAGTTATACGGCCAGGGGGACATATTATAGGGGGCTAATCGTAAAGATCAGTCGGCTAATTAATTAAAATTCGTTAATTAACTTTTTAATTAATGCAAATAGACATATGGTTCCAATTAGAAACTTGCTCAGCTTCATCGAAAACCCCTAAATCAGTCATTTTCAGTAAGACTTTGAGCGTGTGAGAAGCGTAGCAGTGCACTAAAGTTACCACTCGTGGAGCAGGTACAAGGCTGGGGCTAGATAAGAGACGGAAAAATCGCGCGGGCGCCTTATCGCAACCTCTAGCTTTGTACCTGCTCCACGAGCGGTAACTTCAGTTCACTACTACGCTTCTCACGCGCTCAAAGTCTTTCTGAAAATGACTGATTTAGGGGTTTTTGATGACGCTGAGCAAGTTTCTAATTTGAACCATATGTCTATTTTCATTAATTAAAAAGTTAATTAACGAATTTTAATTAATTAGCCAACTGATCATTACGATTAGCCCCCTATAATATGTCCCCCTGGCCGTATAACTTACCTCCACAAGTGGCATAAGTGTAACTTTCACGGCTTTTGTTTTAAACAAATCTGTTAAGCTTAAAAAAAACACCCTGTATATATATATATATATATATATATATATATATATATATATATATATATATATATATATATATATATCGCCGAGAACACAATGTATTCGATTTGCGGTTCTTTCGTTGTCGCAATTTCGCTTCATGTGTGCTGTACGTCACTTACTTTTAAAAGGGCTCTGAAATATGCTTGAAAATAGTGTTACATCACGTGGTAAGGGTGTACGCTGAAATATGAGCCGTACCCACTGATCTCAATGACAATTGCTGGATCGCGCTTCCCCGCTCGTTCGCTGCAGCGCGAGTGAAGCCACCGGCCGGCCATCTTGCTCGTAGACGATTTGCGGTTTTGCTAGCCTTTTGCTGCGGTTTTCCAGCGTGCTATAGACACGTTTTCTACTCGTTCGTCGTCATTCGCCGAAGACGTTTTTTAAGACTCTGTGTACCGTTGACATTTGCCGTTGTGAACACGTGGAAAATTTTACAAAAGCGCAGTGCAACGGGAAAAAGCCAGAACACACCGAAAGCAAGTTTCGCCGGTCTCGCGGCGGGATCAAAGTTTTCTTGGCACGCCGAAGTACTGCGTCTCTGTGCCTTCACACGCTTGGGTACATATCAAGAATCGACGCCGAGTGGATGTGTTTTGCGAGTGCAATGTGCGTGAAGCCGTATGTGCCTCTGGATAAGCGTCTTACTCTACTCTGACGACTGTATTTGTAAAATTGTCAAGGTGCAGGAGTGTAACTTGCGGCACTCGCGTTCCAGAAACGAGCTTGATCCAGCATCCAGTACCAACGGAAGAGGGGGGGTTGGACAAAATACTCGATAAAAGTATTTAAATTAAGTTACTAAATACCTGCTCCATAAAGTATTTAAAATACTACTCAAGTTACTTTCACTGTAAAGTATCTTGAGTAGAGTACAAATACTTAGAAATGTATTTCAATTACTTTTAAAGATACGTCCGAATCGTGTAATTTTTATCGACTTCAGACACAACGACAATTATACGGTTGCGCAAACCTGGTTTACCCGAATGGTTTATTAACACGCAACAACACAAAACGGGGGAAAAAAGTATCGTAGGGCTATTTTATGCAGTCCAACTATAAGGAGCAGGATATTGTCACGAATGACAAATGATGAGGCGGCGAATAACTGAATAAACTCAAAGTTTAATGGGGCGAACTTGTACCTAAAACAAAATAGAGAACGGCTAGCATCGCAGGCGTCGATGTTGGCGAAACAGCAGGATGGAGCGCTGGGGCGAGAGTGACTAAGGAACGCTACTCGGAGCTCATTTTGTACCCGCGTGGGTTTCTGGAACAATCGGCTTAGAATATTCGGCGCGTAGAACATTCGTAATTCGATCAGACGACAAGGTTTTCGAAGTAACGAGAATGTCAAATTGAGAGATTAAATAAAAAAGGAGTCCGCTCCCTGGAATCGAACCCGGAGCCTTCGCGCGAGAGCTAAGCGCCGTAACCATTCGGCCACGCGCTCGCTCGGCAACGTGCGTGGCAGTATCACTGATAAATCATGTTACAAAAAATTTCTGGGACAACTAGAAGGGGAGGATATCAGACCGTGGCGCCCAAAATGGTTAACTTTAGGACTACACGGATGGGGACAACGATGACTCAGCGCTCGGCTGACATAACCGAACGCGGCGCCAGCGTTCGGCTGGATTCGGAGTTCGTGTTCTCCGGTGAGTGGGAAGAGGGCCTTTTTTGTTACCACTCCGGCCTGCATGAACAATGCAGCATGCAAGGTGCCCAGCTCAGCACAAAAGCCCAAGTGGGTCATGCTCGCATCCTCTGACGACTGCTTTCGGGAGAGATCCGGCACTTAACGCCTCTTCGTTGATTGTTAGTATTTTTACATTAAACTGTGCCCCGCGCTCTATAACGAAGATGGCATGAACATGCCTATAAGGGCCTGTGGGCATGTGCAAAGTCCTTGTGTTAGGTATACACCAAGGTCTGGGGGCAACAAATGGGTCAGAGCTCCTCGCCAACAGTGACATCACTGAATATCACGTCAAGCGGCGCACCTTAAACGAATCGTTTAACTACAATCATAAGCGAACTTGGGATACGGAAATGAGTGAATAGATAACAAAGAGAACCTACATAATAGCCAGGGCAGTGGTCGCACCTTCTTCAAGTAGGTGTTGTTCAGAAAGGCACTCAACGTTTGGGGACGCTTTGTTGGCATTTTGAGAGGTCATCCTGCTCGTTGTCCGTTTCCTCTCCTGTTCTCTGCTTATCAATGTTCGCTTACAGACAGTGTTCGCGGCAGCAATAAGTGACAGACTGACCACAAAAAGAAAATAAAGAACAGAAAACCTTGACGTTTTGCCGTAGCAGGGTCAAATATACAAAAAGCAAAACATTTTTTTTTGTTCACCTATCCTTTTTTCTATTTAATATTTTCTTGACACTCAAGTCATCATTGTTGTGGTAGGTCGTTTCCGGTCTGCGTCGCGCCTCAGTGTGGCAATCTTTACTTCCGTAAAACCACTCCTTTTGTTTGAGGATTTTTGGGGGAAACTCTAGGAAACAAAAGGCGCCTTTGGGAAGGCGAGGGGAAAACCTTCATTGTACGAGCTTTGGGCTGAAATATCAATCACAATCGGCAAAAAAGTGATATTTTCACGAGCTCAATCAAAGTAATTGTAGCTAATTGGAGCTAGCAACAAAATTGGGTTGCTCGAAAGATTGTTCACGTTTACTCGTGCCACGCCCACGCCACTTCATACCGAAAAAGTCGGAAAATGGCGGAATGTCAAAAATGTATTTCAGGCTGACTTGTGCCTATCTCAAATGCTGTACTCAAGATACCGTATTTCAAATACTTTTTGAAGTATCTTGGTATCTTGCAAATACTTCTGCTCGAGAGTATTTGATACTCTATCCTAATTATATTTCTGAGTACCTTGTACTCATTATCTCAAATACATTTTTGACATTCCGCCATTTTCCGAGTTTTTCGGTATGAAGTGGCGTGGGCGTGGCACGAGCAAACGTGAACATTCTTTCGAGCAACCAAATCCTGCTGCTAGCTCCGATTAGCTACGGTGAGTTTAATTGAGCTTGTGAAAACACCGCTTTTTTGCCGATTGTGACTCATATTTCAGCCTAAAGTTCGTACAATGAAGGGTTTCCCCTCGCCTTCCCAAAGGCGCCTTTTGTTTCCTAGAGTTTCCCCAAAAAAATCCTCAAACAAAGGGGAGGTTTTACGGAAGAAAAGATTGCCACACTCGGGCGCAACGCAGACCTGGAAACTACCTACGACAAGAACGCAGACTTCAGTTTCAAGAAAATAACAAATAAAAAAAGAGAAGTGGACACAACAAAAAAAAAAATTTCTTTTACTTGTATATTTGACCCCGCTATAGCGAAACGTCAAGGTTTTCTTTTGTTTCTTTTGAGGCAACACGATGGCAACAGCAACACAACACGTTGTCCAACAGTCGGGCAACTTGTTGCTCGCTCCCCGTGTTGTCCGACAAACCTGTCACATCGCGGCAACAACAGCACAACATAGACAACAGCGAAAATGTTGCCTCGGTATGACAGCTTTCGGCAAAAAACATCAACAACTTGTGTTGGACAACGCGTGTTGCCCTGATCGCTGGCTGAGCGAATTTTAGACCGGCAACACGACAACACAGATACCTTCGATAACAGAGCTAGTGCCCTATCACTAAAGTCTTACTCAAATAAAATCGTGGAAAATGTTATTTAACAATAAATAAGGCTGGCGTGCAGCTAAAACAATTCTAGGAATGTTTTTACTGCGTAATTACGGAAAGCGATTGTCGTAATGGTCTCAGCTAGGGTCGTGAACGTTGAGACTGGTGTTAAAATTAGAACAGCCAGACCAGCTCACATTACTGGTAGTGAAATAAAATGACATGCCTACTCACCCGCTAATAAAACAAAATAATACTAATCCAGGAAAGCAATTGGATTAAAAAATCTAAGCATGAAAACGACCACTCTGATCATGATTGTTGATGCTTGGAACTTGGAAACAGCCGCTATCAGACACCTGATTTGCTTCAAAAATACCCAGGACGTTTTGGGGAACACATCGGTTACATAAGAGGCGGTAGGCAAACGACAGTGTTGAAAAATAATTATTCCACCGATTGTTATGAAGGCCGATCGTGACGGTGTCGCAGTTTTTAAGCACTGTCAGTTAGCTCAACACCACGCTACAAACGACGTTTTGGGGTACTGCCGGCGCAAACTCAATTTCACGGTATAAATAGGAATTGCATGAAAGAAAGAACCGGACAGAAACACGTTATAGACCTTTTTCGCATGGGCGCCGCCATCTTGAATTGTCGTCACTTCCAGTATGGGCGAAAACATTGTTTTGCCGTCGCCACGTCAATAGAAGGCATTTAGGACATAAACGTAACCGTCACACATTCTCGTTTTGCCTCCCCTCTATTTTTTTACAATTGGCAGGTTGAAACGTTTTGACATTTTTTCGTCGCCCATACCGGATATGCCTACTTGGCAGTCGGGGGCGAGGGTATGCGGAAAAGGTCTATAGGGTGGCGTAAATCCCAAGCATATATCAGCGATCTCATTTTCCTCGGTTAGGGCTATCTGCTTTGTCAGCGAATGAAGAACATTTTGATAACATAAAGGCTAGAATATACTCCCCGTGTCAAGTTTTCTAATCACAGTCACTGGTTGATGCCGTCCCATGGTAATTTCCGGCTCTTCGTTCACACTAGCACATTGTAGAGTCACATTTCCAGCGACGTTGCCCCGCACACGAACGAAGGTAAACAATCAAGGCGGCGGAGTGTTCCGCGTGTTGTTCCCGCAGTCAGCGCGGTGTGACAGGGTTGTCGGACAACAAATCGGCTAACACGCTTTCCGGGTGGCAGCAACATGTTGCCCGACTGTTGTTGTTGCCTTGATGTGACAGGGTCGCCGGCAACACGATTTCCTCGTGTTGCCAGATAGAGTTGTTCAACTGTTGCCTGAGAGTGACAGGGCCTTTACTGCTCTCGCGAACCTGTCTGTAAACGAACATTGATAAGCAGAGAACAGGACAGGAAATGAACTACACGAGCTGGATGACCGCTCAAAATGCCAACAAAGCGCTACTTGAAGCAGGGCAACCACTGCGGTAGCTATTATGTGGGTTCTCTTTGTTATCCATTCACTCATATCCCTATCCCAAGTTCGTTTATAGTGAACTCCCCAAATAGGGAATATGGATGCGTCTAAAGTGCGCCGTAGGACTAAGGTGCGCCGCATCCAGCGATGTCCCTATTGGCGAGGCGCTCTGTCCCGTTTGTTGTTCCCACACCTCGGTGTTTACCCAAAACAAGGCCTGTGCACATGCCACAGGCCTTGTGGGAATGTCCATGTCATCTTCTTCAATAAAGCGCGGGGCACAGTGTAATATAAAAATACTAACAATAAACGAAGTCACGTTAAGTGCCGCATCTCTCCCGAAAGTAGTCGTCAGAGAATGGGAGCTTGACACACTTCAGCCTTTGTGCTGAGCTGGGCACCGTACCCATGCATGCTGCCTGCGTTGTTCATGCAGGCCGGAGTGGTAACAAAAGAGCCCCTCCTTCCCCTCATCGGAAAACACGAACTCTAGCCCAACGCTGACGCCGCATTCGGTCATGTCAGCCGAGGGCTGAGTCACTGTATTTGTTGTCCCCATTCGTGAAGTTCTAAAGTTAACCGCTTGAGGTGCCACGGTCTGATCTCCTCCCCAATAGCTAAAGCGACCTCTTTCTTTTTGTCCCTGAAATGTTCCGTAATATGTATCAGTGATATTGCCACGCGCGTTGCCGGGCGAGCACGTGGCCGAATGGTTGCCGCGTTTGGCTCTCGTGCGGAGGCTCCAGGTTCGATTCCAGGGAGCGGACTCCTCTTTTATTTATTCTTTCAACTTGACATTCTCGTAAGTTCGAGAAACTTGTCTGATCAAGTTACGAATGTTCTATGCGCCGAACGTTCTACACCGTATGTTCCAGACTCACGCGGGTACAAAAGGGGCTCCGAGTAACGGTCCAAAGTCAGTGTCGCCCCAGCACTCGATCCTGCTGTTTCGCCGACATCGACGCCTGCGACGCTATCCTTCTTCTACTTCGTTTTGGGCGCAACTTCGCCCCATTAAACGTTTAGTTGCTTTAGTTTTTCGTCGCCTTATCCTTTGCAATTCGTGACAATATCCTGCTGCTTATAGTATGACTGCATAAAAAAGCCCTACGATGCTTTTTTTTTTGCCGTTTTTTGTTCATACGTGCTAATAAACCATTCTGATAAACGAGATTTGCGCAGCTGTATAATTGTCGTTGTCAATGACGTCGACACAAATTAAGCAATGCGGAAGTATCTTCAAAAGTAATTAATTACATTTCTAAGTATTACTCTACTCAAGATACTTTACAGTGAAAGTAACTTGAGTAGTAATTTAAATACTTTATGAAGCAGGTATTTAGTAACCTATCGAGTATTTTGTCCAACACTCATTTCAGATAATGAGTACAAGATACTGAGAAATGTAATTAAAATAGAGTTGTAACTACTCTAGATCAAAAGTATTTGCAAGATACCAAGATACTTCAAAGAGTATTTGAAATACATATTTGAGATAGGCACAAGTCTGGGCGAAGGTACGTATTTTTTTCGTCGTTAGACGATTTACAGAATGCCGTGCACAACAGCTCCTCATCACTTATCAGGGCTGGCTCATTATTAACCTACTTAATTGCACTTGACGTTTGAGCGCGGCTCGCCTAATTGTGATTGGCCAACAGACGCACACCGGAACAGCTGGACGATTCAGAACTCCGTGGCCGATATATGATGCAAAGACATCTACGTGCGACACACCTTCAAAACTTTGCCGCAGAGTCGATTCTTGATAGGTATCCAAGCGTGCGAAGGCACAGAGACGCAGAGCTTCGGCGTGCCAAGGAAGCTTTATTCACGCCGCGAGACCGGCGACACTTGCCTTCGACGAGTTGTGCCTTTACATATCTACGGCTTCGCGCACATTGCACTCGCCAAACAGATCCACACAGCGTCGATTCTTGATCGGTATACAAGCATGTGAAGGCATAGGCACGTGGTACTTCGGCGTGCCAAGGAAGCTTTGATCCCGCCGCGAGACCGGCGAAACTTGCTTTCGACGAGTTGTGGCTTTTTCCTGCTGCACTGCGCTTTCGTAAAATGTTTCATGTGTTCACAACGGCGAGTCTCAACGGTATACAGAGTCTTAATAGACTTTTTAGGCGAATGACGATGAACGAGTAGAAAACGTGTTTGCAGCACGCTGGAAAACCGCAGCAAAACGTTAGCAAAACCGCAAATCGTCTACGAGCAAGATGGCCGTCCGGTGGCTTCACTTGCGGGAGCGGGAAGCGCGATCCAGCAATTGTCATTGAGATCAGTGGTTGTACCAACCACACAGCAAACGTGCTATCGTTTTTGAGTATTTTGTTTTCTTTTTGTGCATTTTTATGTAGACGGAAATTACGTTTTTTAGCCACATTTTGTCGCTTCCAAGCAGTGCGCACAATATTTTGTGGAAATCTGCGCTTGCCGCTGCAAGCGGCATGTGAGTCATGACAAAAGTCACTTGGCTATGGTCGCATGACGGGAACTCAAAATTATTTCAGCGACGTCATTTTCGTTAATTAAAAAAAACGTGTTCGCGAAATAATAAAAAAATGGAAGCGTGTCTGCGTGGACAGGCTTTAATAAACAACTTCTAGCAAATAGAAATTCGGCCTCGATTACAGCGCGCCCTCAGTTTAGTAGAATACAGCCCACCATGGGTAAGAGCCAGAGCCACGTGCAGGGCGTTAGCATGCGCCATCTGGTAGCTGCTTACGTGTGTGTCCAGGACTGCCGACCGTGCACTTCTCCCTGCCGACGCTGCTGGAGCCATCATGGACGAGTTGCACCATGCCCCTTGGGATGCCTTCCAGACATTTCTGGGTGTAGTCTGTGACGCACTGCCGGTCTTTCTGCTCTTCTCTGCAGCGGAAGAAAAACAAAAACAGCAAGAAAAAACCTTGTATGTTGTGTCCGTTTTTATTTTGTCGCTCTTTGTTTGGGTTTGTAACACAAGTTATTCACCAGCTTGCCTATATTTTAACCCTTACTTTGATAACAGCAGGAGACTCTAATTAAGTGGCTCGGATTTCGCACTTGAACATAGGAGGTTCGTACTCAAAGCAAGACCACCTAGAAGACAAGTCCTGCGCATGACGTCATCGTTAGTGGATTCCAGACCCGCCCCAAGTGGCAAACACGCTGATGATCGACGAGAATAGGCGGCAAAGCGGTAGACGCGTACGTCTGGCGACACCTCCTGCTAGCAACGCGATCGTTGTGAGACGCGGCAAGACGCGCTTGCGGCGACGCGGACGCAATAATTATTATTTATTCGGGAAACAAATAACTTAGCTAGGTTCCTAAAGCCAAAAAGAAAAGGAGGCGATACAAAAATAACAAATTGAAGAAAACCGGGAATGCGTGGCAGGTCCGTCGATAGTGCGAGGTACTCAGCTTGTTTACAAGCGAGCGAATATTCTGCATGACCTTGACGTGACCCCCAGCAACGACTATACAAGCGCGAGCAGATAGACTTCATGTTCTCGCTGCGCGGGCGAGCAGCGATGGAGAAAGTAAAAAAGAGACTGAAGCAATACTTGCGCACCCCCCCCCCCCCCCCCGCTAATGTCAACATTAGTGGCGACGATTAGTTTTTCAGCGTTAGCGTTGACGGAATGCTCAGAGCATTGTACAGCACCTTGAGGGGATCTGCGACGCGTAAGTGCTCATGAAGTGAAGGTGGCGCTCAAGACATGTTTGTGTTTGTTGCATAGCCTTAATTCGTTCGCACCTTATAAGGAAAAAGAGCATAAAACAAAAAAAAAACTTATGCATGGGAAAAAAAAATTGCCTTGAGTTGCAAGATAGAAGTTAAGATCAGAAACGGTGTCGTACTTTGTTTCAAATCAGCAAAGTGCAGAGTTATTTATTATGTTCCTACTTTGTAATGCTATTTATTTTACGTTGTGCGTGTTGCCTGTCGCATTCAAAAAATCTATTCATTATTGGACCCTAAACTAGCCCTTGGCTCTGGGTCCAGCCACAAATTGTATATTATTGTGACATTATAAAATACTATCCATTAAAATGAATGAATGAATAGTCTTCGCTGTGGTCCCCACCCCTGCCCGTTTCGATCTGGATGAGCATCGTACCGGCTTGCAGTCGTGTACCACTACTGCGTGGTGCACGTTAAAGACCCCAGGCTAGTGGTTGTACTGTATACTGGATAAATTGCTCATCTACATCGAGTGACTCGTCGCATCTTTGAAATGGCTTACCAACTACCGGCTGTGTAAATATCCTCACAACCCCAATTATTATTCTATTTATAAGGTTGCCTAAAAATAAAAAATGCAAACTTCGCATTAAAAAAATAAAAACTCAAACTAATCCCGTGACTACACGTGCTCCGTGATGCCCAGGCGCACGGTACTCACTCGCATGTCTTGGCCAGTTCTTGGGCACTCCCGGGGATCCTTGCGCCTCCAGTGAAAAAGAAGAGGCTGACGGAACACCTGTCCAGAAGATCTCGCTTGCAGCCATCTTTGAGGGTGTCCACGGAAGCAGCCATTAGTCCGCAGGCTGTGAAAACCACAAGACTTGTGTTGGCAGGGTCATGGGCGTCCCATCATCAAACCTGATTACTTTTTGACAAACCATATTCCACTTCCTAAGACAAACGTGCAGAGGTTGAACAAATATGGCCTCAAAAATCTTCCGTGTTTTTGGATAAATCCGGAAAACTACACTCGCAGGTAAATATTTTTCTGTCGATTCGCGCAGATGGAACTTCCATATTACTCTTTTCTATTCTCCACTCTGTGCAACCGCGGGAGAGAGTGGTGGAATAAGATAAGAAAAAAACGAACTTTTCAGCGAGTCCAGGAGTTCGTTGATTTGAAAATACCGACGTTTATTGAAGCAAGACTTGTTTGCAAGGTTTGTCGCGAGGCGGTTGTTACTGCCAGTGGCAAGGGCGCCAACTCTAAATTCAGCTGAGGAAATATAGTTCGATACAGGCACGTTCTTGTGAATTCAGCGCACGCTTATGGCCGGATACATACTTTGTATTTATTTTGAATTTCGGAATACTGGGAACAAATCAAAATTAGACTCCTATTTTCGGAGAATCTTGAATCTAACAAACATTAACTCTGATAACCTACAAATAAAAAAAATGTAATAAAGAAATTAACTTCACATGTCTATATATAGGCCTGCGGCTGGCTGGATGGATAGATGGATGAATATGGCTGAATCCTTTTAATCGGACGGCGACTTGCGCTACCTAGCCAAAGGCTCTCAAGTTTGAGCTGCATTTCTGGAGAACAAAGTCGAAACTTGTTCCGTCACGTTTCGGTTGGTCGTCATTGCGCTTTTTAAACTTTGTGGGAGCCACTGGTTCCCCTCCCCGGAGAAGGCATACGCCGCGGACGTTCCTGCCGGAGTTGTCTGGCTTCGAGCCTGGTCGCTCCGTATCGTGTTGGAGAGGCTACGTCACCATGCTGGCCTACTCTCTCGCACTCCTCCACACGTCTCCCGTTTTCGGAGACGACCGCCATCCCGCGGGGGGAGAGTCGGGCCTGCCCTCCGAGTGGACGGCAGTGTGGTCGGGGAGTCCCATGGATTGGACTCCGGGCAACGGGTCGAGTCGCGGCGCGAGCTCGTCCGACCGGCGATGACTCCACGCTAGTGATTCCCCTCGCTCTGACAGTCGGCGTCCCCACTACCTGTGGACGTCCGTCTGCCGAGAGCCCTGGCCCCGAACTCCTGCGACGACGGGTAGCGGCGTGAGCTCGTCCGACCGGCGAAGACTCCGCTCGCAATCACCCCTTCGGCGGGCGCTGCGGGCACACTGTGTCCACGGCTCGCTTGACCGCAGTGTCTTGTTGGGGACCCCTGGTACTCAATAAACGCTGTTGGATAACGGGATCATCGTTGTTGGCATGGCGTTGGCCGAACCCGGCGCGGCGACCGCCCTCGCTGGTAGCCGTCGGCGCGCGGTGGGACGGGCATTGGATTCCTCTTTGAGCACCGGTCCCCAGACGTAAAGGTGCGTAATCCTCCCTCCTTTATTTCCCACAACTTCAAGTCGCTCGTTGACGCAAGGCTGACAAAGTTTCATTTGGGGATACTAACTAGTGAAAGAAAATAACAAGATGGAAAAGCTACAATAAAATAATTTTTATTGTTTTGATAGGACACTGAAAACGCCGAGCTCATTTTTCATTTGCTTATTTCAATTTCTTTTTTAAATATAACTTAGACGCGCTGTTCCTTCGTGTGGAAACAGGCTGACACACGCTTGTAAGCGACCTTAGCTCGCGCATAACCAAAGACTACCGCTTTATGCTGAATGCAAGCGTTACATGGTCGCAGTGCGCAAAGACTTGAGGGCCAGGCGAAATACACACAAGCACCTTGTCGTGCTATGAAGCGGTACCTGTGAAGAAGAAATGTTGGCCTTTTACGGTAGCGCCAAGACGTTTCGGTGGTGGCCTCTTATAGTTTCTCTCTGTGACGTCACGACCGGGATTTACCTTTTCATGACGTCACGAGTTGTGGTCCTGGCCACTTATGTTCAGTTGCGAACGGCAAGTTCGATAGGGTGCGTGCAGAAAGCACTGTGGGCGCAATTGAGGACATCGGGTTCTTAAACAATCACCGTCGATGTTGACAATCATGACATCGCTATTATTTCTCTTAATGCAAGCAAAATTAATTCGACTAAAGAAAACACAGGGAGCGTACGCCCAATCGGGGAAAGTCGACCACAGCGATGCCTTTGGTCGCGCACGCCTCTAAAAGTCGGTGTGAATGATCGCGCTGCATGGAGGCGGAGGATTTACCCAATTATTAACACTTCGCCGACTAGACGTTTTGTTATATCCGCGTCGTGATAGGACATTTTTGAGCACCAAAATTGTGCATCAGCAAATATCAAACCTTGGCTATATGCGACGAGATAGACCCTTTCTGAAATTCAGTCTGGCCACGTTGATAACTATCATTATGTGAGGAATGGCATATGTGTTGTACTCACTAATGGCGACCTTGTGGCTACTGATAATGGAGTAGTTGAAGATGCTCCGAATTCGAGACGCGATTACGATGCGACGCAATATTAGTTGGTGCTTCGTTCTTACCGCTTGTATAGTTCCCGAGAAAAGAGAACTCTGATTTTCAGCCCGGGTAAATCAACTATATATCGCAGAAAGCTCAAACTTTTTGATAATGTGACGCTAGCGGTAGGGACATGGAACGTGAAAGTTTGAGAGTATGAGGTTACCTAAATCAAAAGGTTACTGAGAAAAACTGAATTTCTCTATGAGCCGACATCCACCTAAGCCTAATATTGTCAAAACAAAATATAACACTGTGGGCCCCAGTAACATTCATTTCAGTAAAAACAAAACAGCCAACAAGAAAGAAAGCACTACCTTCTTTGCCGCTGACAATTTTTTTTCCATTGAAATAGATGCCGCAGACGCCCACATGTTTTGTTTTGAAATAGGTACCACTCATGTTTTGACTATATGGGTTTAGGTGGACGTCGGCGCATAGAAAAATTTTGTTTTTCTCGATTATTTCTTGATCCAGGTCACGTCATGCTCTCAAACTTTCGCGTTCTATCCCAACCTCTAGCGTCACCTTCTCACGACTGTTTGAGCTTTCTGCGATGTAGTTTATTTACCCGAGCCGAGAAACACGATCCTCTTTCTCGGGTAGTCCCTGGATACATTTCCACTATCAAAACCGAGTGATCCGGAAAGAGTTCCGAGGCCAAGAACACATTCTCGCCTGCCGTTGACTAGCGAAAGTGATGGTGCCCGGCAAAACACTAGACTCTTAAAAATGCCTGCGCTGCTACTTACCCGCAAAGCACTCGAAGAACCAATCTCTGCGATCTAGGAAATCAGCTCAGCGAATGATGAGACGGAACATCTGTTAAGACCTCAAAATTAAGTCTGCGCTTTCGTATTACGCAATGCAAGCATGACGCTTTGCATTGCGTAATGCAACAGCGCAGACTTCATTTTTAGGTCTAAACGGATGTTCTGCCTCACCATACGCTAAACTGATTTCGCAGATCGCAGAGATTGGCTCTTTGGGTGTTTTGCGGGTAAGTAGGCTCGAAGGCATTTCTTAGAGTGTACAGACTGCGGGTCGGTTCCCGTCATTAGTACGACAAAAGATAAACTGCTATTTGAGCCCCCAGATGACACTGAATTTCGAAAAAGGCACCGTTACGACGTCCATTCACGTAGCTTAAAAAACCTTCTCGGGCGCCGCCGACCACTAATTTACGCGACATCATCGAGTGACGGTGACCATGCTTCCGTGTAAACGACAGTGAGAACGACACCAGCTTCCTAACCTGCCGGCGGTCACGGGAAGCTGCATGGCGGCACTGTCGTTTTCTACGTATGACACGCGTCTCCATTACGCCCCGCCCCACAGCAAGCCGTTCTTTGTGTCCCAGTGAGAACGCAGCCCGCCACTACAAGCCATAATCTATTTCCCTCTGAAACCGACTGGCCGCAACGATCCGTTGGAATTCAATCTATACTTCGTTTCAGCTTCGGTCCGAGCGCGGCCAATGTTATGAGCCGAAGGGCCAATGAAACAGCGAAAGAGGCACAACGTCATAGCGTGCTCTCTGCAGCACTTACACCCCCTGTGGGTGTACCCACTACACCCTTTTTTTTTAGAGTGCAGCCGGTATTCGCCGTCTCTCTTTGCGTGCTCCTCCGCCGGCTAGTCGTATTAAGCGCAGATAGCACGCCATGACGCTGCGCTTTTTGTGCTGTTTGATTGGCCCGTCGGCTCATAACATCGGCCGCGCTCGGACCGAAGCTGAAATGAAGTATAGCAGCGCCAACTTTTGCATCGTCATTGCACCCGTCGCTTTTGGCCGTTTGCTATCCCCGGACAAAGCAATCATCGCCCAGTAAATGCCTTATGAGCCCCCTTTTTTCTTTTTCTCCCGCGTATGGTTGGTTTAGCTGGTTTAGTCGGCAAACCCGTAAAGACGACTGAGCGACGTGACGCCATTTTGGCGGTGGTCGGACATGATGTGAAACAGAGTTCAGTTGGCTCAATCAAGGAGCGACAAAGTCGCGACGTCACGGCGTTCGCCACCTTTCTGGGTGTGTGTGTGCGCGCCAACGTTACTAGAACCACTCAGTTGGGAAACTGCCATACAGCCTGCTTTAAAAAAGTGGCTCCAATCCGTACTCGAGAACCGAGCTAATGGCGATCGCAACGCCGCTATTTCTCCCGCAGCGTCTACTCCTGGAACTGCACGGCTGCACGTAGAGTCGGGCAAGGGCCGGTGGCGCCATCTCGTAGGGCCATCACGCAGTAGCTATGTAAAGCAACTTTGCATACTTCAACTCATCGCTAAAGGGTGGCGCAGTTATTGTATTTTGCTCGGTCTCGGTGGACGCCAGCGGCCCAGCTTTTGAGGATGAGTTTCCCAACTGAGTGTTTTAGTAACGTTGGTGCGCGCACTACGTCACGGGCTTAGCCAATGGACCGCAGTGACTGCACCGTGCCCTTGTGCTTTCAGTAGTGTGCGTCTGTATTTGTACGCATTCCACGCGGAGCGCAAGCTCGTCTGCTTCTATTGCAGGGGTTGTGGTGACGTCAGAACGCCAGGTACTTGTTGGTTCTGATTGAAGGATGGTGGGTAGGCCTCAAGGCAGCTAGCATCAAGGTCTACCCGCTATCTTCAATAGGAACCAATCAGAGCTCGGCGTCGTTCTGTCGTCACCGCAACTCCTGCGCAAAGAGCAGACGACTTGCTCTTCGCATAGCCACTAGCGACCCAAGAAACGCAGGGCGCGATTTAGGTCCACGCCTCTTCCCTCGTCGTGATTGGTGGTTCGGCGCTCTTGTTGGCTGAAGCCACAATCTTATTGGCTGTGGAGCGGCGATGAGAGGATTCGACAGCGCCTTAAGCACGTCCAAGCACATTTGTTTCATGCGCACGTATGCTTAGAATATGTGTGCAGACAGATTTTTGTATAACCGATGTGACCGAAGGAAGAAACATGCCTCAGACAATGTCAACAGATGGTATTTCGTACGAGCAGTTTGACCGCGGTTTTAAGCCGTCTGTGAATATATCCCTCACTATGCTGAAACTGAGTAGAGAGGTGTTCGTAACACAAAATGAAGCGAAAGAAGTGTACGTAACATGGACGTGGAGGGTGCCCTTACCCAGGGTGCACAAGATGGTGGCGGGCGCGATGCTGTTGATCGACATCATCTCTCAGTCGCAATGGGGCACTCCGGAACCTATAGTCACAGCACGAATCGAGCGCTGGGCGCTCGTCGTCCTCTTATATATGTGACTTCCGCGCCAACGGTCAAACCTTGATCGAGTCGCTTTCTCCTCTTATCGTTCATTGAAGGTCTCTCGCTCTTCGAGAGCGAGCGACTCTCATCGGTTTGGCGTCGACCTCCACCCACGAACAACAGGAGATAATCGGCATCGAAGGTCGGGTCGCGATCACAGATCATCTCGGCCGATTGCTCGCTCTACGAGGTTGCTGACCTATGCTGAGAGCAAGTCGTCTGCTTCCTGCGCAGGGGTTGCGGTGACGTCAGAACGACGCCGAGTTCTGATTGGCTCTGATTGAAAAGATAGTGGGAAGACCTCAATACTAGATGCCTTGAGGTTTACCCACTATTCTTTTTTAATCAGCCAATAAGAGTTTTGCGTTCTGACATCATCGCAACCCCTGTGCAAGAAGCAGACGAACTTGCGATCCGCATGGCGGGGTATTCACCGGACGCCATCTTGGACTGCGTTGGTTCACACACTTGCGACTGCTTACGACCGGAAACGCGAAAGGTCCGTTCACACACTTGCGCTTGACTACGACCGACCGACTGAGACAAAACCTGTTTTAAGCCTCTTGTGACGGCTTAAGACCGGCTGCGCAGCAATGCAGCTGCTCGCAAGCCGTCACAAGAGGCTTAGAAACCGGTCTTGTCTCAATCGGTCCGTCGTGTCAAGCGCAAGTGTGTGAACGGGCCTTAACTCTTTCCTGACCATGGGAAAAGCAGCAATTTTCAAAGGATCCGTGCAAGCGCTTATATCTTCCTAACTAATTTGCGTATGGAGCGATATGACGGATCAAAATATGGCCAATGAATTTGTTCTTTTCAAAGAAATAGAGGTTAATATAATGTGAGAGAGAGATTTTAAAATTTTATTTCTTGAAAATGCAATGTACGTGCGGAAGGCGCGTAAACACCGAAACCTCAGCTATGTGAAATTAAACGACAAATAAGAAAATTTTCAGAATATATAAAATTTGCCCCACACCCACGGCTATTACTTCTGAAAGGTTGTGCACTCTAACCAACGTTGTCTATTTTTGGTTCGTCGGAGAGTTAGCCTCTGTAATACGTGTGCTTTTCAACGGAGGAGTGCTCACATCTACAGAAGAATGCCTTCTTTCTGCTCTACCTTCGTTTTGTCAATGCCTTGATTGCAGTTCCCTCTTAAAGTGTCCCCCGAGCTCTTGACGTCTTAAACATATGCCACAATACAGTTGAATTATGTAAATAATTCCGTCTTTGTTACGAAGACTGACGCAAGCTGTTAGCCATGTTAGACAAGTGCAACCACCGTTCCCATGACTAATTTTGACAGCCCACCAGCATGTGATGAAGCTTAAACCTACGTTGAAACCGAAACTAAAGTTCTTCGGCTATCCACAAGATTATGGAATACAGTAAACTGTATTAAATCTAATTTCTTCACGGCGCTTGGAAACCATCGATCCCCGATGATCGATGGCCTACGGGCGCAGTCTGAAAGGAGTTAAGACCGGTTTTAAGCCTTGTATGACTACTTATTTGTTTCTTACTTTATTTTTCAATTTTGCTTTAACTCTCTCCACTTAAAGGCTCGTTCACACTCTTGCAACCGAGTAAGACCGAGAAAAACAGAACCGGTTTTTAAACCTCTTGCGACGTCTTAGGACCGGATGCGCTGCTGTGGAGCTGGTCCTAAGGCGTCGTAAGAGGCTTAAAAACCAGTCTTGTCTCTCTCCGTCCTACTTGGTTGCAACTGTGTGAACGGCGCTTTAGAATTCTACCTGCTTACGACCGGCAACGCTGACGGTCGTAAGCGACTTAAAACCGGTTTTTGGCCTCCCCGATTGTTTGCAATCAAAACTGTGTGGATCAGCCTTAAAACCGGTGTTTAAGCCTCTTGTGACTGCGGACGACCGTCTGCAGGGAGGTAAGCAGTCACAAGAGGCTTAAAACAGGCGTTTAGCCACTCCGGTTGTAAGCAGTCGGAAGTGTGTGAACCAGTCAGCTAAGACCGCCAATCTTGAGAGTGAGGAACGCGTTCCAAAACACTGTAGAAGCTGGCCGTCAGCTCGCGCTCAGCAACCACGGAATCAGCTGCCAGCGAACATGGCCTCCGCCTGTCCGTTAAAGCGGTGGCCGTATTGTGAGCGTCGCTTCAAGTGCGCGGCTTGTGATTAATCCCGAGTCCGAAACCGTCCGGCTTCGGACTCGGGAATAATCACAAGCTGCTGCGCACTCCCGGCTACGCAATGATTCGAATACATGGGGGCACCTTTGTTACGGATCAGCACAACTGTACGAGGTGCGATCAAAAAGATTCGGAACAACAAAATTCATTACTTTCCAAGCTCCCTTGCATACACGAACATGACTTAGATCTAATGCACACATTTAAACGTATCGTTAAAGCATCTTTGAAGGACGCCCATTGTAATGATCACCACAATGTGTTGTTTTGGGCCGACAACGAAAATCGAAACCGATCTCGAAAAGTACAGGGTGTCACAAAAGAAAATTTACACGGTCTTTTTTACCGCAAAAATAAACTAGGTATCACTGAACGCTCATTTTCCGCCCAAAGGTAGCGCTAGAGGTCACAACCAGATGGCAAAGTGTCAGCCCGATACGATAGCTTAATCAAAAGTTATAAGTGATTTTCTGAAAATTTCAATGGGAAAATGGCGGCTGACGGAGTTTTCGAATACATGGGGCTCTATGGCATCAGAAACCGAAAACGGGCAAAAATGGGCTCCATTTTCCCATTGAAATTTTCAGAAAATCACTTATAACTTTTGATTAAGTTATTAGATCGGGCTGAAACTTTGGCATCTGGTTGTGACCTCTAACTCTACCTTTGGGCGGAGAATGAGCGTTCGGCGATGCCTATAGTTTATTTTTGTGGTAAAAAAGACCGTGTTAATTTTCTTTTGTGACACCCTGTATATGCGGCCACCTAGCGCGGCCCTCGAGTTTTATTTCGTACGAAAATCTAAAACAAATTCTTCTTGAATCAATCCCCAAACGACTTCTTCTTTGTCAGAAGGTCGATGCAAGAACTGAAACTTCTTTCGTGGGAATGATAAATCAGCCAAAACGCATCGCAAGGCCGGACCGGCGTATGTGAATGACTAAAGGGCGCATCATTTTCAGATGATAAGATTATGCAGAAGCGGGCGATGACGAGAGTCCATACACTCGTTGGAATGACCGAAAGAAACAACGGGGAAACTTCATTGGCTAAACGCACTACGGGCGTTGCCTGCACTCCAAGCAATCTCGAGCGTCCACTCGGGAGAACCCATCGTAGCAATGTACCGAGAGAGAAATGGATGAATGACGAGGATGAAAATAAGTTTAGGGCTTATAAGAAACGGTACCCGCCGTGGCACGAAGTATGGTAAACATCATGCTATTTTTTTTTTATTTCTACTGTTAGCCCAATCACAGGGCTGATACAGGAGTAGCAGATATAGTAAAAAAAAAAACATAAAACACATTCATACATACACGTCAAGCAAAAAAATAAAAAAATAAAGCCGTGCGCGCATGCCGACACGTAGTGACTAATCACGGTAGTGTTTAATGACTTGCACAAATTAAAACGTTTTCATCGTTCTTAAGCAAGGCCACAGAAGATGTAGAAGCCACAGTGTCAATCGGCAGTCTGTTCCATTCTCTGATGGCTCCAGGGGAAAACAAACGATATTTTAAGCGTTTCTCACTGCATATTCTCTTATGTATAAACTATGCCGATGCCTAGAATTGGCTGTATGCTTACGATGGAGTCTAAAAGCATCTTCGATCAACGGGCACCGGAACTGCCCTGAAACTAGGACAGTGCACATCGCTCCCCGGTCGTGCAGCGCGAGGTCGGTGCAACATCGAGGACAAACTGCGCCGTGCCGGTGCACCGCGGTAACCGCCATCATGCGTCACCTCGCGTTTTGTTTGCTTTTCCTTGCGTACGTCCGCGCGCGATGCCCGCCTGCTGTCACTTTCTTCTGGTTTTTTTTTCTCGCGGATTTTGCGGTCCCATACAAACAAACATCGTGGACGTCATTGTTGATGGGGTCACGAAGTGGGTGACAATTCCACGGCTATATTGTGTCCATGATTGTTGGTTTAAGAAAGAGAACCACCAGATAATAGCCGTACCTCGGCGTCATCGAAACGTCTCACAACGCTTTCCACGAAGTTCACAACTTGGAGGCGCTCCTTGCCACCTCAGCAATCACCGGTAATTGCGGCGATGGTTAGAAGCACATCGTCTTCGCTGTCAGAAGAGCTTGCGAAGAGTGTTCGTTTGCGCAAGGTCACCATCTCGACAGAATGCGCGTCTGCTATTCCCGCCACCTCCTCGATTCCCGCTCCTGGCCGCAATGCCTGATGGGACTGCACCCTGGCGCACCGTCGATTTACTTGGTACGCGTTGGGGCAACGAAAAGCCGCATCGGGAGGCGTATAAGCAAACCATATCCCGTACAGCACCTGGCCACTCCCCCTTGTCACGTGACATGACGTCACTTCCGCTAAAGCAATTTGTCATGTCACGTGACATGACGTCACTTCCGCTCTAAAACGAAACCAGTTGCAACGTTATTAGATTAACTCAGTTACGGAACTGTTCATAGACGCTGCATGCACGAACAGTACCCCCCTTCACTCACCACGACTCGCCAAGATTCGCTCGACGCGCCGCCGGACGGCTGCTTTGGTAACTGAATCGGGATACGTTCGTTTCAACGTCACTAGAAACGTAAAAACCAACGAAAAAAACTCTTTTTGTAGTAACTTGTATTGGAGATTAGTACAAAATGGGGGCGGGTGATGTTTTCTAATATTTTTAGTTTTCAAGGTTTTGCAGCACAATTAATATTGTTTTTATACAACCATGCCTCAGCGGGGATTTCAGGTAGCGCGTCCCGACCTAGGCGCATATTAACTGTGGGGGTATTTCGCGGCGCGTCCGCAAGGGCGACGGGGGTGGGACCCCAGTAACCCGATTGAAGCCAAAAATAGATGTCACGTACAGTTCCTTGAGTGACCGCTGCGGGAGAAATGGCGGCGTTGTGATCGCCATTTGGCGCTTCAGCTGTGCTCTTTAGAATGCACAGTTATGAAACGAAAATATAGATGGCGCTTCGAACGACTCTAGGCGGATTGAGGTGATTAGGGGGGGTACCCCCTTCCGCGGGAGTTCCACAACTGAGGTAATCTAGTAACGTTGACCAGTTGTTTTATTGGTTTGGGAATTGTCACGTGACATGACGTCATTCGCGCCGCTGTGGTAGGGTAAAACATGGCGCCCGCCACCGCCTGAAACACGAAGCCTACGCGGTCGATCATCGATGCAGTCGCGGCTGAAGCCAGAAACGCTTGAAACGGGAAGCCTACGCGGTCGACGCAGTCGCGACTGAGACGCTGTGATCGTGGTGACGCGAGGGACTCAACACTTGGTGACACAACTACGCGACGCCCGCAGTATGCGACGTCTCGCATCGTGCTTCTGCAGGAGTGCGTAAAAGGCGCAAGTACTTCTCTTAGCGTTCCCAACTCGTCGCTTGATAAGAGCGAAGCAGGGATACTACCAACGCCTACCTCTGGTTTCCGAAGTCGAGCCTTCTTTCGATGTCACCGCTGGTTTAGACTTTATTCTTGCTGAGCAGGTTCGTCGCCGACGCGGCGGATGTGAACCATGTTATGCATGAACGCTTGCCTTTTTCAAGACGAAAATATTCTCTGTCGTCACGAACGTTTACGCTGACCCACAAGCTCAATTTGAAGTATTGCCACCGGAAGGGTGCGTTCCGTTGATCGAGGACATGCGGTGCTCACCGGTGCACTTGATCGCAGACGAAGGGGCGCACCACGGTGCCCCGGTGCGCACCGGTGCGGATGATCGTGGATGCTATAAAGCTCAGCGGCTAAACACCAATATGGCGACTCCAACAAGATGACCAAAAAATGGAGCACCGATACTCTAAGCGTAGATTACAGCTACGCTTAGAGTAGGGACAACCGTGACTCACGATTACTTCACGAAGCTACCGTGCATTTTAATTGCTTACCACGTTGTGTAAGGCTAACATTTCACCCAGTGACTGTGTTGTTACAGCCACTCACGACCGCAACTGTATACTTTGAACTGTTGATTTGTAAATATTATTTTAAAAAAATGGTTGAAGGGGTTGAACAACGACCTTGTCTCCTTTTCGTGTTTCGCTGAAGAACCAAAAATAATAGGCCTATTTAAGTAATAAAGTCAACCGGCAGAATTTGCATTGGAGGACCATTATTTTTACTTAGACCTGTATCTGATGCCCGCAGTCCGCTAAGGTAAAACATCAGGGTGCGATCGTTGACGCCTAATGCATCTTTGTCATTATTGGCCTTTCGATGTTGTCTTTGGACGCTCAGGTTTCCCGGGTATAGAGGGGACAAATTGATCAAGCAACCTCTTTATAAAGTCCGCGGCTTTTGTTTCGCAAGCGCCGCAGAGTAACCAGAGCAGAAGGTCAGCCCGTCATGTCTCCAACCAACAACCCTGACTTCGTCCTCAGGGTAGCTTACCTGCCTGTAAGTTTGCTTGTGTTCTTTCCTGAAAAAAACGTACGTATTAAAGCATAAAAAGGTTTTTAACGCTATCCCCCAATTTAAAAATTTGTCCGTCCGTCCGTGGAATTCCTGCTAAATTTAGCGGATAAATGGATATCACGAGACCTATCGTTTTGAATTGATATCACGAGACACGATTTTAGATTCTCAGCTAAATTTAGCGGGAAAATTGTATGCCACCTGACCTTACGTCACGGAACATACGGACCAATTCAGTTTCCCCGCTAAATTTAGCTTAAAAGTTGACGCCACGTAACCGGTAAATTAATTCAGTTTCTCCGCTAAATTTGGTGGTAAAGTGACATCACGTGACGTCACCTGATATCACGTGACCTTATGCACCTTGGGAAATTTGACTGCGCGTTACCTATACGTCAGCTCAGTTTCCCCGTTAAATTTAGCGGGAAAATCTACGTCTTGTGGCCAAAACATCAATTCAGTTGCCCCGCTAAATTCGGCGGTAAAATCACATCACGTGACCTATACACCAAACCAGTTACCCGCTAAATTTAGCGGGAAAAATCACGTCTTGTCACCCAGACACCACTCCAGTTTCCCCGCTCGATTTAGCGGGGGAAATTGACGTCACGCAACCTATACAACCATTTAAGTTCCCGGCTAAATTTAGCGAGAAAATATGCGTCACGTGACACAGCAACTCCCTCACCAATTCCCTACAACTTCATGCGTTAGAGGACTTTAAAAAAATTGAGTTGTGTGAATGTTTATACAGCCGGAAGTTAGTCTGCCTCGGTGGGCGCCTGGTGTCTCAGTTGCAGATGAGCAATTTTGCCAGTGCGGTACAACCGCTAGCCTGGGGTCGTTAACGTGCACCACGCAGTAGTGATACACGACCTCACGCAGGTACAATGCTCATCTAGATCAAAACGGGCAGGATTGGGGTTCGAATTATAAAAGCGCCCAAAAAACACAAGGACAAAGGGAGGAATTCACAAGACGAGCGCTGAACTTCAGCTGGAACATACCCA
Source organism: Ixodes persulcatus (assembly GCA_013358835.2). Classification (NCBI taxonomy): domain Eukaryota; kingdom Metazoa; phylum Arthropoda; class Arachnida; order Ixodida; family Ixodidae; genus Ixodes; species Ixodes persulcatus. Next base: position 920,225 of record JABSTQ010009807.1, on the reverse strand, counting down.
AGTGAACAACCACACTGTTTTCGCATCAACGCTCAAGATAAGCTATTTCTTTTTTATGTAAATACACCGAAGTCTGGTTAACACAATTATCTCCCTCCTTTTCTATCGCAGCGCCAGGGGCGCTGCGATCACTTCTTCCGCGCTCCGCGGGGCCCCTACTCTCGTCAAGCTTCCGGCTGTTTGCCGCTTGGGGTGGGTCGGGGATCTACTAACGATGACGTCATGCGCAGGCCTTACTTTCTAGGTGGTATTGGCAGTACCCCGAGTACCCCTGTCACTCACCACGAGTCGCCTCCCGTCGTACGACGCGCGGGACGGCTGTTGTGCTAACTGCAGTGTATTCTATGGGATACGTACGTTTCGAAGCGCAGCGTCTAGATGGCGTTCCACCGTACTCTATGGAACACACAGTTATGAAACGAAAATCTAGATGACGCTTCAAACGACGGGAGGCGAACTGAAGTGAGTGAAAAGGGTACCCGCTTCCGCGGGAGTTTTACAACTGAGGTGATCTAGTAACGTTGACTCAGAGTACGTGCTCAAACAATAGCGAACTCAGATACTTGGCGCAGAAGCTACTAGTTGACCCGCACTTATGAAAAAGGTATGTTACCTTCTTCGAAGACTTCATAACGCAAGCTACGTAGCCCATAGAGTTATTATACTGTACGCTAGGTATTCAACTGGCGCTACTGTTTCAAATTGAAGCTGATGGCAACCAGTCAAAAATTTAATTTCGGTAATGCCTATCTCTCATGCTGAAAAGCGCCGACGCCGTGCGAGTGCATTTTCTCCATCCTATTAGGAGTATTCACTGGGCGCCATATTTGAGGGTGATGTCTAGAGCGCATGCTCTGAACGAGCCCACATTAATAGGCTGCTAAGACCGGCAATCTTGAGGGTGCGAAATGCACGTTACAAAAGAACTGTGGAAGCTCGCCATCAGCACGCGCTCAGCAGTCGTGCACACAGCTATGGCCGCCAGTGAATACTTCCTATTGTTTATAAGAGCAAATATCACGACTAATTCGTACGTACTAGGTAGCCTGGAACATTTCTCAGTCAGGCAGACGAAATAATTGGTCAGTTATGGCGTTTTCGGTAAACTTCTTGGCATTAAATACAGCGCTAAAACATACTTATGTGAGCTGTTGGACACTGTTAGCGCGAACACGGCGTCAGGCTTTTCAGCACGGGGGATATACGTGCCAAACGAACGAAGGGCGTCTGGAAAACTAAGACGGCAAGAACTACGCAGTAACACTAAATCAGTAACTTCCTTTGCATGTAGAAGATTGAAATCAGTTGAAGGCCACGTAATATAGTTTCAATGTGCAATAAATAAGTACTGATTTATTCTTTCTGCTCATGAATATGTGCGAAAATGCTTGTTCTGCTCTCAAAACATCACCGGCACGCTCAAAGTCTCTGAAAATAGAGAGACGCCAAAGAACAGGTGCCCGATAAAAGCTGCCCCGCATAAGATACAATGAAAAGAACCAGCTTTCATAACCCACCTACTTTCATAGAATACTTGCATAGAATGAGTTGAAACTCTAAAAAGTCTGGTTGTTAGTCACCTGCCACGTCCCACACACAAGCCTGCTTGGCTTACGTGTGTACAGAGCGAAATGTATTCAAAAAAGAAAATAAATTGTATTGTATTGTATTGTCTTGTATTGTTGTAACGTATATAAGGTGTCTGAAATACCCAGGCTCGATTTAAAATGGGCCGTTAAATCGTCGCCTGCATATAGCAATCTGAACTTTTTGTCAAAGGTGCATTTAACAGGTCGGTTTTATCTTGCCAAATTATGAAGCGTAACACCTCTTCCGTAAACAAATAGGGCTAAAAAACTTCCCGGGGTCAAGGGCGGATGGCGACGCACACGGCCGAGTCGAGATACGGGGCGTTTGGCGCACGTATTGATAGATGACGCTACCTCCTTATCGAGACTGCTCGCGGCGACCGTGGTCTATTAAAATGAACAAATTAAAATGAACAAATGCACCTTTAGTTTAAAAGTAAACGCAGATAATGATATCGAAATTTTATTTAACAAAAATAAAAGAAAGCGGCGGTTGCATAACGACGGCGCCAACGGCGCTTTTGCTGCCAACGGATTCCGCTGCGTGTCGTCTGCTTTCCTCCGCTGGTCGGCTGCACCTTCCGACGCTGCTCCCGACGCCATCTATCCATACGTGCGCCAAACGTACCCCGCCACTCGACTCAGTCGTCTGCGTCGCCGTCCGCCGTTGACCATGGCAAGTTTTCTGGTCCTATTTTAGTACGAAAGCATTAACTTTCCCATGGAGCGAGCCGACGTCATCAGCTTTGAAGCCGCGCCAAAAGCCACGCCAAACGGCAGCTAAATTCCCCTCTCCAAATGCAGCGAAGTGAAACCGCGATCTGAAGCCTGCCAGGTTTGAGGCCGCGCAAAAAGCCGCGCAAAACGGCAGTGAAATGAAGCCGAAATCTGAGGGATGGGGCCGCCGCGCGGCAATTTCAAGAAGCGCCACCCCATGGAACTGTGTGCCAGCCCAGCGCCGCTAAGCGCCGCCAGCACGCTGGTAAAAGGAATCGGCTGGAGGCTGGGCCAGCCCGCTCAGGCAGACTCCAGAGCGGCGGCACGGCCGATGTCAGCGCGGCGCTGCCACTTCACGAGGGCGCCCGCAAGAACGACATTCATGCTTTCGCATTCACAACTCATAAGAAGTGCTTAGGCGTACCTCGAGACTTTTTTTTTTTTAGAGGAAGTGAGCTACACTTTGCAATTTTGCATGTAAAACCAACCTATGAAATACACCTCTGACGAAAACTATAGATTGCGGCGAGCAGGCGCCTATTTTTGCGGCCTATTTTAGTTCGAGCCTGGGTATTTCAGACACCCTATTCGTTACGTTTTGAATGTTTTAACCGCTCGTAAAGATGCACGACGGGATCATTTTCGTATAGTGACAGGACGGGCATATTAGCAATATATAAGCATCGCCGGAATGCTGGCGATCTTTGAACACAGTCTAGATTCCTTTCGGTTGTTATTTTAATTAGACTTGTCGCTCGTTTCTACGCACCTGCTATGGAACAGAGGTTTGGGCCTTAAATATAGCGAAGTTCAACATCGTTAACATATAACAAGTTCAACTCTTTAATGTAAAGCGGAATGTCAACCTGCGATACCCCGCCCCCTCCGATCACGGCCTGACAAGCGGCATCAATGCCCGACAGTTTACGTCATCTCATCTTGTTGTTACACCACTGATACGCGAACACACGGTCACATCGGCGATAATTCCAGTCTTCCGTTCACTACGCACAACGCTGCCATCACGATGTTGCTGCTATGTTGCTGACACGCAGAAATACAAAACCACGTAGAACGGCGGTTGGCACTCGGCACGAAAAAGCAGAACCCAACTCAGCACGGAAGGCACCCAGGCAGCCGGCAGGAAAACCTGCCTGCCTTGGACGCAGTTCCTGCGATTTCCATAACGTCGAAAACGTCGACACAGTTCCGTGTGGTTCCGCTACTGTAGTTCCGCGTGGGTACCGCAATCCATAAACGGCCATCTTACCCGGTGTACGTAGCGCTGCTGACACTGCTCCGGAACTTCGCTGTTTCTAGCGGCTTCTTTCGCTCGTTTGATAAAATTAGTGGTAAAAACGTCAATGCAACCGAAATGTTCTGCACGTTTGGACTAGAAGACGGAATTACAGGCGGCCTTCGCTGCCGCTGGAGTTCAATCTACTCAACAACATTTATTTAACAACGTGTGCGACCTGCTCGAAAACGAAACCGAAAGAAGATGAGTCGGGAGGGCGAAAGCTTTCTCCCGTCTGCCTGTAGAAGGAGGAAAACGTCTCGTTCCACCCTTCTTCTCGTGTCCGCTTGGGGGCGCGTCAGTAGAAGGGAGGAAGACGGGCCGTTGCTACCTTTTTCCTCCATTTTTTCTTAGAGTGTACCCCGTATTCTAGTACACTGTAGCCGAACACCGGACCATCGGCTCAATAAATGCTACAGCGAGTACTTAATACTGAGTCCCTTTCTCACGACAAGTGGTGAGCGAGAATACCACAGTATGTATCCTTACTTACGTATTCTATAAGTTCTCGAGCGTTTACTGAACAAATCACAACAACAAAAACTGAAAAAAAGAAAACTAACGTTTATAAAAAAAAATAAGCAAAACGAATAGGACAGGCACGGACAAGACATATTTCTTGTTCTGTCCGTGGTCTGTCCCTCCATGTATAATTCTTTACTACCAACGCGCTTACCCTAAGAAAGCAATACTTCATATTTTTAGAAGTGTGATTACAGAGAACCAAGCAACACGTACATACGTGTACCAATCTCAATGCGCTGTATACGTTCGTCCAATCAATCGCTCTGCCGACATAGTCGTGCGTAATTTATCGCTGCCTTTTAGGCATCCTCGGCAGAAAGCCGAAGCCGAATTGCAGCAGGGGCTTGAGATAATGAATGCGGCCGATAGGGGGGCCACCGATACCAGCGGTTGCGCAGTCAGTCTTGTAATGTGTAAACACGGCGGGGTAATTGAATCAGCGAATTCGGGGCGCATCTTAGCGCCTTGGTCGCGGCGCGTCGATAGAGGGACCGCCAATGCTGCACTCCAGGAAAAAGGAGGCATATAAAAAGAGCTACCCAACCCCTTCCTCCTTCCCCTACCCCCCCCCCCCTTTTTTTCCCCTCTTCTTGTTTTCCATTGCTCTTTTTTTACCCTTTCTCCCTCACTTCCTATTGAGGTGGCGTTTAGTTTCCTCCACACGGGACGGATGGCGCCACTATACTACTTCGAACCCGAGCGGATGGTTTCAAGGAAGGGTTGCTGTTGTTTGGATCGTCTTGCAACAAGTATTGAGGCCCGTTCACACAATTGCGTTTGCTTATGACCGAGTTCTTGTGATCTCTTACGACGAGAGAACACACTGGCAAGCTGGTGCCATTTATGAGGTGACCCCAAAACTACATTTCACTATAGAGCGAAAGTTTTGCAGTATTTGCGAGATCAAATGTACGTTCTCTCTATGAGAAATGGTCGTTTATAACATTATCAAAAGTGTTTCAAGCGAAGAAAAAAAAGGATAACGCGAGAAAGAAATATGAAATATACGGATATGCCAAATGTCCCACGGCTATCCGATGGATGGCGCCAGTGGTGTCTCTCGTCGGAGGTTTCAAGGCGCTCGGTCATAAACAGTCCAAGTGTGTAAATCATCCCTAAGTAAACTTTGGCGGTTTTACGTGTCAAACCAACGAAGGGAATCTGGCACGCCCCAGCTTAGGACCGAGAGGATTAATTTCGATCACCTGGGAATCTTTTGACGTGCAACCGAAATCTCGATTACACGGCGTCTGCTCCGCAACAAGCCTCGTCAGATTTCGGGCGCCTTGGCGGAATTTGAACAAAAGCTTATGGCGAATTTGAGAGAGTGCTAGAGAGAGGAACCACCCCTCTCATTACACGGATGATGGGCGGCAGTAGGTGGCCATGTTAATTCGACGATTAGTGCTTGCCTCCGGCATTTTTTTAAAATGAAGTAGTGCGTTGCTCACTGGAATTTGTGAAATTTATTGTGAAATCCCCTTAATGAGTTGCAGACGTGAACGCTAGCGAAGCGAGCGTTTAGGCATCTAACGTTTCTGCGAATATTAACGATTTATATGACAGACATTTGTGAATCTGCAATGTTTTCATCAGAATCTTAGGTTGCGTCGGCATTGTTTCGCCAAGTGTGCGAACCAATGCCATTTTGCATGAGGCACGCGGAAGGTAAAACTTGAAGCGTCGCCGTCCTTAGCAAGTTGCCAATTCTGGCTGCCAAAGGAAGACATCTTTAATACAAAAGTTGCGCAATGTTACCTCTTGCCACTGTAAAAATGATAGCGCCCGACATTTAACTAATCGCAAGTCCTTCATGTCAGGAATTGCGATTAGTTGACTTCTACATCTAACCATTCACAATTTTCCATGACAGGAAAATGGCGACCACTTTTTGTTTGATCGCAGCCTTCTTGGAATTTCTCAATTAATCTCGTAAACTGTACTAAGGGAGCGATTTGGGTGAGTTGGTACACGTTATTCATGGGGAAAAACAGCTCAAACACGAAGACGACGAGAAGAAACAAACACGACAGGACGAAGCTGTACTCGCAACTGAAGTTTTATTAGCGATAAAGATTAAAGGAAAACAGCGTATGCAAAACAGGTAACAGATACCAACAATAACCACCTACTCATCCATCAAGCACAACACTAACTTAAGTGCTGAATACCGGAGCAAGGCATCTGACCCCTCCATGGTGAACACAAACGCTCACGCGTGAAGAGCGTCGGAGCGAGAGGCACGTGACACCACGTCACGGAAGCGTTTGTGTTTACCATGGAGTGGTCAGATGCCTTGCTCCGACGCTCTTATTGGGTGGCATGGGCTGCAGCCTCCACAGTTTCCCGAGTTATCATGAAACAAAGCATTGTGTGCGCTCTGAGTACGCTGGACCTCAGAGCGCAATTGGGTACAAACGCTGTCATCATCATCCCACAGGGGTACAATTTCGGTCTCGCCCGCCAATCGAAAAATTCGTATTGTAACATATAATTGGGCAAAACATTTTTTTTTTCGACGAACATTTATTTTGAGACATGAATGTCCTAACCACTCGCGGTCTGCGTATAACTTTAGACTGAAGGTTTTGCAGTATTTCCGAGATCAAACTTGCACACCATCCATGAGAATGATCGCTTATAACGTTGTCCGAATGAGACGAGCCCAGTGTGTTCGCTCGTCGTCGAGCAGTCACAAGTCGTTGCAACACACTCGACGATAGTCAGACAGACGCAGATGCGTGAACCAGCTGGTCCCTCAGCGTACACCGGACACGGTCATATCCTAGCTCGTATTTCCGCATTTTGTCACTCTTTGGAAAATAATAAAACTTTTATTTTAATTCCTTCGTCGCGCGTGTCACTCCCCGAAATGGCGAGTAAGCGCACGGGCATTTTGTCTGTAAAGAACAAATGCCACTCAATTGAGGTTGCAGGCTCTTCCAATATAAGCGTGTTCGACGAAGGAAGCAGTCAAGTGTACAGCACGCAGGCATCAACTCCCACGGGGGCGCGGACCAGGTCGCGGACTCCCCCCCAAAACTTGTTTGGGGGACACTTTGGGATAATTATTAAAACATAAAAAAAAGAACCGGAAAGACCATTCAATTAGCACCCACTCGCTCCGGGCCTCGAATTCAATTTTGTTCTTTTCAAGTCCCTGGAGTCCAACGATTCACAGCTCGTAAATACAAACAATGTCGCTTCAAAAAAAAAAAAAGAAAAAGCTTGCCTTTATTTCTTTTTTTTTGCAACGGATATTTTTGTATTTGTAGAAAATAATAGATAAAATAAAACACAAAACAACCGAACGTAGACATGCTTCCCTGCGCGAACATACGTGTGTGTGTTGTTTTTGTTTCTGGGGGGGGGGGGGGGGGGGGGGGGTAAATAAAAATTTCCTTTGCTGATTCTTGATGTACCGTGAACTCTGTCGAATCATGTTTACTGTTTCATTTGCCACAGTTGAAGGTGGAACCGTGACTAGAAGATGTCTGTTTTATCCCCGCCACCTTTGCCCGTTTACTTCAAAAAGTCCAGCGTGATCGATGTTTTTTTGTGCGTTATATTCTTGGCATATAGAAACCAGAAGAGGTTATACACCTTTCCAGCGTCTCAAGCAAAAACACGCCGAGTCAAGAGCTATTGGATATGCTCAGAACGCTTTCCACAGATCAGTATACACAAAGATGGCAAGGTGCAGGAGGCGCTTGCCGGGCGCCATATTGGAGCGTCAAGGCCAAGTCACAGCACGTGCTTAGAGGGAGCTCCCACTTATTGTTCACGACCGGCATTACCGTGTAAGAACGATAACCTCGATGGCGTGGAGTGCGTGCTACAAAGGCGTTGTGGACGGTTCGCTGTTAGCACGCGCTCAGCAGCAACGGGGGAAAAATGGTGTCTCTGCCTGTGAGAACAAGAGCGCGCAACAGACCGATCTCACCAACCAGTTTGACTACGCCACCGCTGCAGAGAACTTTAGTCTTTCTGCACGTGCGACAATCTCGCTGGCGCTCTGCGCGTGTAGAGCACGAGACGGCACAAGCCCTCGCGTGCATGGCCGTCTGCCTTCTGCGGACTAAAGTTACGGCGGCGTCACGCATGCGCCGAACGCTATAGTGCGATCGGTCTATTGCAGGCTTTATACAACGTTTCAAGATTATGTCAGTTGTGGAACTACCACGGAGGGGGTGTCCCCCCTCACTCACTTCTGTCCGCCTCCCGAAAATCCCTCTATTATGTTTCAAATGCGCCAGTGCACGAGGCCCGTGTCTCGAGCGGCCCTTGGAAGCAAATGGCGCCGCAGCGCCTTTGGAAGCGATTGACTCCGTAAGTGTGACGTCATGGGTCCAAACAAACCGTTGCTAGGGTCGTTGTTATGGACGAATACACGTGGCTTGGTTTCGCTACGAAAACCCGACCATTCAAAAATCAGGAGTAGGATTTAAACTTCTAAAAATCACAAATGTAGAAAGCTTGAATGTCATATATGTTTCGACAGAAGTGTGCCGGTAATCGCTCGTTTCTGAAATATTTACGACTGCAACTTCCGGTCCTCAAGATGCCTGCAGCAGACGACGAATGCAAGAAGTATGCCGTCTGCCGCACGCCGGCCGGCCAAACCGGGGCCGTCGTTTGAATCGTGTGAATAAAGACGATATTCTGACATCGCATTTGTTTGAAATATAATGAGTTTCATACACATATAAGATCTCATAGTGGGGTGCGATGCAAAATATGGTTTATCGAATGTCCGGGCGTCGATCGAGATGATCGTCTGCTAAAAGATCGCATTGCACCCGTGAGAAAAGCACTTCAGGCGATCGGTAGAGATTCCAAATTTTGTTTGCGGACTCGCGCTATGCGAGGGTACTTCGTATACCTGGTTGTAACCATCGCGCTGTGAAAGACCCTTGCAGTTTCTTCAGATTTCCGCAAGACCCCAAAGCGCCAAAGAACTGGATAAAAAACATAAGGTGAGTTCATTACAGATTGTACTCGCATCGCGGGTTCGATGGAGATCTTCCCCAAAAGAGCACATCCACGGAATTTTATGTATACCAAGGGGAAAAAAAAAGCAAAATACTGCGAAATTGCGATAGACATGTAATTCTTTAATAACCTGACAACAACAATAATAATAATAACAAACGACTTACCTCGACGGCGTACGATTTGTTTCTCATGCTGGCCTGCACTACGCCGGTAATGCACTTCAGGTCGTCGTCGTAACTGATCTGCATGACATGGTTTGATTTTACTGCATTTTCACCCCTCGTAACTAAGCTGACTAAGCTGGGTTCTTCGCGGAAAAAAAAAAAAAAAACGCACATCGCGGAGGCCTCTGCGGCCGTGGTGATGCACTTGTTTTTGTCGCTCGTTTACCGACGCAATTCAATGAAGATGCCCGCTGCAACAGAGGCCAGCAAATCTATCGTGTCGTCTGCAACCAAAGCAAAGCGGAGTGCACGTAAGTCTTCAGAAATGGCTTTCATCGTTGCGATACGACACTGAGACGACAAGAACATCTTCATAATTCGATACCAAGAAGTTAGGTTGCTTACAAAAATTATTTACTTACTTGTAAGCAAAAATCTAGCCTCATGTGGAGTCTCCATGCATTAGTCCATAGCAACGTCCCTAGCAACGGTTTGTTTGGACCCAGACGCCTTGTTGTGACGTCATCACTTACGGGGTCAATTGGCGGCGGAGCACCCGCTCGTGGCGCGTGTCGTGCGTGCTTCCATAACAATGGTTGACGGTACTTGTACAGTGTACGGGGTAGTGTTGGGACCGGAACGGCTCGCGTGAGGCGTGTGTGTAGATTGCGATAGGTGTCGACACCGGCACACCGGCAGTAGGGTCAGTAGAGTGGTGGTTGTGCACGTACACTGTAGCACTTGTAAGCGTGATTTTTACATAGAGTTATTACAATAAACGCTAGAGGTTCAGGTGGTGCTATACTTGGTTTCAGCTTAGGTCCGAGCGTGGCCGTTGTTATGAGCCAAAGGTCCAATCAAAGAGCGCTTAAAGCGCAACGTCATGGCGTTCTTCGCTCTTGATTGGACGAGCCGGCGGAGGACCATGCACTGAAATACGGCGAACACCGCTGATCCTATCAGCTGCGGAGAGCACGCCATGACGGTGCGCCTTTTTCGGCGCTAGATTGGCCCTTCGGCTTATAACATCGGCCACGCTCGGACCTAAGGTGAAACGAAGTATAGTGTGCTGTTGCATTTTGAAGCAGACAGCGAACAGTCTGAATTTGACTTCCGGTCGCTAGAGGTTCAGGTGGTGCTAGTGTGCTGTTGCATTTTGAAGCAGACAGCGAACAGTCTCAATTTGACTTCCGGTAATGCATTCCTAAGAGAAAACGCAAATGCGTTTTCTCTTCGCGCTCGATTTTAAGAGCAAATTTTGCTTAGTATTGTGACAGAATATAAAGTTTGGAACGTTTTACAAGCGGATGTACAAAAGTATGTTTCAGTTACAGCGTTTATCTTTGGAATTCATGGCGTTGAACACTGCGCTAAAAGAGCCCAATGCACAGGTATAATACGTGTTGACGTTCCAGACTGCTATTATATAGGCACATGTTTGCACAAATAGTCAATGCTATGAAGCTCACAGAGTGAATCAGCTTGACGAAACACCAAAAGGATGCGCGAATATATGCCAAATCAAACAATCGAAACAGACAACAAGAACGAAGCATGGAGTTATAGAACTAAGAACACGTACTGGATTAGTAGCAAACTGTGAATTAGTAACAAACTGCGTTTCCGTGATCTGAATGCTATTACAGTTTGAATAAACCCTACGCACGTTTTTATTGTTCTTTTAGAGCGCAGCTCTTAGGTGCCCGTTTACGAATTGAGCGGGGTCGGCGTCGGCGTAACCGCGCGTGGCATTATCGGACGTGTGACGTCACACGTGACGACACGGGGGTTACCCTCGTCAGGGTAACCCTCACGGGGATTACCTTCATGATGGTGACCCTCACGAGGGCTATCCTCACGAGGGTAACCCCCGTGAGGGTTACCCCCGTGACGGTTACTCTCGCCCCTGTGAGGGTAACGTAACCCCCGTGAGGATTACCCTCACGAGGGTTACCCCCATGGGGGTTACGTTAACCTCACGGGGGTTACCCTTACAAGGGTAACCTCATAAGGGTAACTCTCACGAGGGTTATCCTCACGAGGGTAACCCTCACAAGGGTTACCCTCACGAGGGCAGCCCTCACGGGGGTGACTCTTACGAGGGTAACCCTCATGAGGGTAATCCTCACGAGGGTTATCCTCACGAGGGTAACCCTCATGTGGGTTACCCTCGTGAGGGTAACCCCCGTGAAGGTCACGAGGGTAACGTCAAAATTTTACCCTCGTGACGCCACGTGTGACGTCATTATGGGAAACACGTGACACGTGACGTCACACGTGACGTCACGTGACGTCCACGCACCTAGCATTGCCAATATTCCCGCTAAATTTAGCGGGGAAGGAGAAGGCCCATACCCTTTCCTCCGTACCCTCCCCTCCTTCTCCTCAAAAGCTGCGCTCTAATTTGGCGTTACAGAGAATTGTAAACGTCTTTCATGTTTTTTGCTTGAATTGGTAGCTTGTATTGACATATCACGCTGTACAACATAGACCTGGGCCTCAATTTTCGCTAACTTAAACATCGCTCAGTAATAAAAACAACAACATTAACTAAATTAATTTACACTTTTATAATGTGAATAAAGCTACATAGTACCCGTTACAAGTAAAGAAACTACGCTGATTTCTATCATTCCCTGGCGAAGAGGAAAATTTCACGTACGTTTTCCCATGAGAATACACAGGAAGACTGGAAAAGTAGTCTGTTTGTTGTCTCCTTCAATTGGCAACCGGAAGTCCCGTAGACACTAGCGCCAGCTCAGCCACTAGCGTTTATTGTAATAACTCTATGGAATTTTATTAAGGCACTTTAGCCTCCCGTATTTGAAGCGCCCTCTAGATTGTCATTGTAAAACTGTGCGTTCCATAGAGTACGGTGAAACGCCATCTAGACGCTGAGTCGTCCTCAAACCAGTGGCGCGTGGAACGACGGGACGCGAGCCTTGGGGACAAAGGGGGGGGGGGGGGGGGGTTCTGCAAGAAGCGTCTATGTCCAGTTCCTTAACTGAACTAACCTAGTAACGTTGACTCACTGATCTCAATGACAATTGCTAGATCGCGTTTGACCAGCTCTACCTATGGACGGAAATGCGGCCACGGTCGGCCATCTTTAGGTAGAGTTATATCATCTCTAGTCATCACAGTAATATGGCGGACAGCGAAATGGCGGCAGGCTGCCATAAAATAGTCGTAGATCTAGTACACTGTACCATGGGTGATATTTCGTGCATGATTGAAGTTGTTCGACGAAGCGGAGTCTTGAAACCCGGCGTGAACGGTAGCCTGATCTTTGAGGACCCGGCGAAAGTTCTACGACAGCGCAGCACCGGGGGAAAGCAGCACAGCTCGCATCGAAAGCAGACTCCGTATCGGCGTCTGCTTTCGATGCTTCTTTCGATGCGACTTTCGATGCGTGCTGTGCTGCTTTTCTCCGGTGCTGCGATTTCGTGAAACTTTCACCGGGTCCTCCAAGACCGGGCTACCGTTCACGCCGGGTTTCAAAAACGTGTTTCGTCAAACAATTTCAATCAATCACGGAATATCACCCACGCTATTTTGATGGCAGCCTGCCACCACAACTGCCACAACGCCGTCTGCCATGGATGGACGATAGTGGCTGCAGCAGCTGTACCTTGGCTAGAGGTAATATAACTCTACCTAAAGATGGCCGCCAGTGTCCGCATTCACGGAGCGGGCAAACGCGATCCAGCAATTGTCATAGAGATCAGTGTGTTGACTTTACAGGGTGTCAACGTTATTAGATTAGCTCAGTTACGGAACTGCTCATATAGAGGCTGCATGGACGAGCAGTACCCCTCTCACCTACCACGGCTCGCCTCCCTTCGTTCCACGCGCCGGACGGCTGCTATGGTAACTGCAGTGTATTCTATGGAATACGTGCGTTTCGAAGCGTAGCGTCTAGATGGCGTTCCACCGTATAGACCTTCAGTTTTTGTTTCCTCTTATTTTTTATCCCTTCGCGCCATCATTACTTCAACAGTACAGGTTACTGTCATCTTAGATTTGACTGTGTCCTTCTCCCCAGCATTTGCCTTTGTGAAGGCCCGCCAAAGCCCTCTTCAGTGGCTTGGTATCTCGGTAAGGCAAGAGAAGGTCGGCAATGGGGGCTGTAATCTGGCGCGTGTGTAAAGTGTCTATACTCTATGGAACACACAGTTCGTAGACTAAAATTTAGATGGCGCTTCGAACGACGGGAGGCGGACTGAAGTGAGTGATTGGGGGGGGGGGGGGGCGGTACTCCCTCCCGTGGAAGGTCCACAACTGAGGTAATCTAGTAACGTTGTAGGATGTTTTCACTGACGTAATTTCGTCCACCATTTTGTTGTTATGAGCTGTCTGGCTCGTGCTCGCGGAGGAGACCTAAGCGAGTATTCCGAAGAGCCTCAAATCAGGAGTGCACAAAAGCTTGTAAGTTCCATCACGCTTTTCTTTTTCTGATAAATAGAACATTTTCTCACTCACTCACTGTAACAATAAAATGGCGGATTGACGTCATGTGAAAGCACCCTATACATCATTCCAATTCTTACAAGTCCTCAGTCCAGCGTGTGATATCCTCAGCCCAGCACGCGCATGTTCATCGCTTCGAAAAGCGAGCAAGTCACGCGCCATTCGCACGAACACTGAAAATGGAACCGGCCAGGAGCAATTTTTTGGAAAGGTCTAAAGACCCCCCCCCTTTTTTTTTTTTTTTTGCAAACGCCACCATGCAGTGCTTTAGTCTTTGACGTTCCAGCGAACTTCCGGTTCATTAAAGAATGAACAAAGACCACCTTAAAGGGACCATGAAATGACCTTATTTACTTTTGCCAGATAACTTTTACATTAAACCTTCAACGTTCACTGAATGCCGAACAGGCATCCTTTTTCGTCTCGGTTTATTAACTTCTACGCAAAAAAATTAATTCAATATCGCCTTTTTCTTTCTCTCCAACTGACCGCAAAACAAGTTGCGGCGTAATTTTGACAGTCGTGACGGTCGTGACGTACTCTGGCACAGGAACCGGAAGTTCTCTCAGCAGTAGGAGAATGGAAGCGTTAGCGGCGGCGAGTTGGGGGTGCGCCGGTAGGTTTTACTGCGCAGATGGCGCTGATGTTACCGACGTATTTTCTGAATCTGCGCCTCTCATCGCCGCGATAGCAATGAACACATCGCAGCTGAGCGAAATTCAATGAGATATGTTGCGCTCCAGCGACAGCATGGGACTAGTCCCATACGCCGGTATGCCTGTTGGGAAGTGCGGCGAGTCTTCCGGTGAAGACTCCAGACCCAACTGTCATTGTTGGTAAAAGGCGGCCCGTGTCAGTCGTTTGCAAAGCGACGTAGATGGAAACAAATTGCCGCGGCGTTTTTCGCCGCCTCGGAGATGCAGGAGCGAGCCGACGTTAAAAAAAATACGTTTGAACTACGACAGTGTCAGCAAGAGCCACGTTAATGCCTTTTCACACTCGGAGCGGACGCGCGCGTTTGATGGAAGTGCTGTATTCGCGCTATTGGTAAGCGATTCGGGACCGATCCTTTACGATTGCAACTCGATACTGACGTGAAACTCGGCAAAGGAAGGTTGGACCGGCATTGCACGTAGCTCCCACGAACGGTTATAGCTCGACAGTGACGTACATACCCTGTTACGAAGGTAACCCATACGGCGTTTATTTGAGCTCTATACCACACAAAACAAGAAGATAGAATCGACGAGAGTTCCTTTTCGACAAAAGTGTTCGTCACCACTGCTTCGGAAAACAAGGAGATGACAAGGGGAAGAGATTGACCTCACCTCTTAATCTAAAATTGAGGTCAGCGATCAAACTATAATTCGGGAAGGGTTCACAAGGGTTGCGCGGGCATATTCCGTTAAGCACGCCAGCCGGTCGTGGGCAGACGGTCTTGGCCAAGTACCGTTGAAGCAACGCTGCGCCGAGTCGGAGTGCCTGCTAGGCCTATATTCTGCCGAGCTCGCTTGGTCGGGGTCGGTGGATTCGTGGCCGTTGTAGCTTTTCTCGGGTGTTTGTGGATCCAGCGTTCTTGTTCGTCGTGGTCTGTTTCAAGTACTTTTTACTTTTTTCTTGCTGCTTGAGGCGGGACGCGTGAGAAGAACACGTAGAAAAATAATCGTTCGTTGGTCGTCGCGACCAAGTAACTGAGCGACGCTGTCGGATCTACTGCGCAAGCGCAGTAGGGCCTTTTTCTTGTTTCGTTTACCACACGATAGATGGCGCTTGGCACTCAGCATTATCAAATTTGGCGATTTTCGTCACATCTTTAATTATGCTACAAAATGTGGATCTGAATATTATTTAACAAAACGCTTAGGAAACATTCGCCGGCTATTTATTGTTTACGATCGCGGTGCTGGTGAGGTAGGCTCTTACCCGATTGGCGACGTGGATTTGGCTGCCGTGCTGCGATTCCGCGGATGCATCGCAGTGAAAAGGCAGAAAGCTTTCGAAAGAAAAAAGGCGCAAACGAGTCTAGTTTTCTTTTAAAAGTTCTATAGCGAAGAATTTTTTTTGGCTTCTTATTTTTGTGTTTTTTTTTTTGTTCTTTTTCACACCTTTTACGACGATCGGAGGATGAAATTCGATTTCGGAATCGTTTCATGGTTCCTTTAGCAACGCTGCTTGAAACGTGAATGAAACTGAAACATTTAACGAATTCTCCAGGTGAACGCCAAAAGAACGAAGAAGCGCGCGAGGTCTGTTCACATTTTTCTAATATTCTTATAACCAACTTCTCCAATCCAAGACGTGAAATCGTACAACCGAAGGCCCTCGCATAATCTCCAACTTTGTTGCCCGTGTATCATTTATGCTTTCTAGCACAGGTGACATAAGCAAACTGGACGGGCTTGCAAAGACGGAGCGGGACGCAAGCAGCGGTTAATGTTTGTAAACTGTAAAAGAGTCTAGATACCTTTTTTTTTTCGCTTATTCTCATCTTCAGCCACGTAGTTGGTAAATTCCGTATGCGGGATAAAAAGAAGGGAGGCCTTATGACTTTGAAGAAGTAAATAATATAAAAAAGGCAAAAGAAAGCGTGGGATTGCCTTGTTTGACTAATCCGTGAGACTATCTTCGTCGTCGCTTTGAGGATGCCATCCTCTTTGTGCCATTCCAGGCTCTTCTCTAGTGTCCCACGCAACCAGCGTATGAATTGTCGTTTCGGTATATGGAGATGTTTATCTTGATGGGGGTAGTTTCGGTGCCTTGCGTGCCTCACCATGCATGAGTTCACCGGAGGTTGAGGTTCGACGTAGCCCACGTTAAGACGGGCATGCGATCTCTATTTGTTTCAGTCTTATTTCAACGCCCTGTAGTTTTCTTAGGTCAAACTGGTTGGCCGCCATTGATTGAATGATGTCTTTCCATCCCTTGGCGCTAGTCTCGTAGCGATGTTGCACGATGTTGCGCGTTGATGTCTCCTCCGACTATCGTTGGTTTTCCTACCTCTAGCTCGGACAGCCTACGGATCCACTCCTGTGTTTCGCCGTCCTTCAGAATGGCTCCTGGCCTGATTTAGGCTGAGACCACTACGAGCTTACGGTTACATTTTTGAGTCTGAGTGCATTCACCTCCCGCTCGTCCCAGTATAGTAGGGAGTTGTCGAGTTGAGCTTGCAGTATGAGTCTTGTCGAGCCAATTGCCGCCTTGTTGCGGAGACTGAACTTGATCCTTGGCATCGCGTGTAGGTGGTACCTACTGAATTCATTATCTGTTTTCTGTAAAAGCTGGTGGTTTTTATTCTCTGAAACGGAGCACCTGCTCCGCTGGATCTTGCCAAAAACGAGTTGCAATTTCATTGGACGATCCGAACCGTTTTGCCATGTTTGTCTCTCCGGAGCTTTTACTTTTATTGACCACGCTTGAGCGTGACGATGTCTCTTGATGTGTGGAATGGTTCTGAAGAGTGCATCGTAATCCATTATATACGTTCCCATCTTGGCTGCCCTTGTATTCAACATGGAAACTCTTATTTTCAGATCTTCCTGCTTCTTGGGCATTTCTGTCATCCCTTCCGCTTTACGTCGAAATCAGTCAGGTAATATCCGCTTCTGGGTTCTCTCTTCTCGGTTGTTCTTCACCGTTGTTTCGTTCATTTGTTTGGCTCTATAATTGAAGATTTTTAAAGAGTTTTTCCTTGTCTGTTTTGTTAAAGCTCGTAGACTGCATAGCTCGTACGCAGTAATTTTGGTTGTCGCTTGTCCTTCTTTTACTTTTGTATCTACCTTTTGGGGCATTCATCGCAAACTGCCAGGTTGGATAAGCCGCAATTCCTACTCTGCGGTTCTTGTTCGCGGTCAAACATGTCCTCGTGTGCGCGTACACACTTCCAAGAGCGGCATTCGCTGCTAGGAAAAACGCGTCTTGTCCTACCGTAGCTACTGAGGCAGACTATTGGCCTCTTGCGTTTTTTTTTTTCATGTTGAAAACTTTTCTGCAGAGCATGGCTTTGTGTTGAAGCTTCGGTCTGTCAATGGTGATAACCATCGTCTTGGTATTCTTTCCCATAGAGCGGGGGCATAGGCGATATTGATATGTTCTACGCTTCACGTTCTCAAGAGGTTCAGGTGTCTCATTACGGTTGTCACGGTGCAGGTATAAGATTGCACCTATTTGCGTGCATTTTAAGGCTTTGTATGGGCGTAGAGCTTATAAGTTGTCTCTTTTCTGTATCTCAAATTCTGAAAAAAAAGCTCGAGGTACACCAAGCACTTCTTATGAGTTGTAAATGCGAAAGCATGCAAGCCGCTCGTCCGCTCCCTTTTTCGTCTGCTGCGTATTAGCGCGCGTGCTGTTAACGGATCGCTGATGGACACGCAGCACCATGGGGTGAGCGGCCGTGGAAACTGACGAGCGCAGCGGCCAATGGGAGTCCCGTCGACGCGCGCCATCCAATGGAACCGAAGGCGAAATCCATCAGCTTTACTTCGCTCCTTTGGGATCGGGGAAACTAGGTGCCGTTTTCGCGCTTCAAACTGATGACGTCAGCTCGCTCCATGGGACATTTAATGCTTTCGCATTAAAAAAGCTTGGTCGTCAGTAGTCGGTTTCGTGTCGTTAGTGTAATGGTCTACAGTTGCATAGTTGAGATCAGCCTATGTCCGTGCTTGCGTACGACTATTCGACAATTTTCCTTTAAGACATTCCTCCAATATTGCCATTTCCACGCATTCTGGATACGATATTTTTTCTTCTCCGAAAAGCGGATTTGTTGTCTTTTCCGCTCCTTGGTGCATTTCCAGCGGAATAACTCTATGAACGTTGTGGGCTTTCATCTCCTCGTTTCCTGTCAGTTATTTTTTTTTTCGTTTGTTCCGGCTGGGGGTTAATATTCTTGTGCGTCGCATCGTAGAAGTTCAGTCAACAATTAATCGACGTTTTCTACGGAGATTCCTCGAGTCAGGTGTTCAGCTTTTCTGTATAGTATTTTTGTCTCCGTTGTGGGTCAGCGTCAATGGTATTAGTTCTGGTCGTCCCAAAGAACGGTCTTGTTTGATTCGGAATTGGTGGTCAGAGTAGATTCGCTAGACTTTGGGACTCCATGCTCTTTTGCGGCACGTAGCGGAGCTGTTTTAAAGGTGCAGACCTTCCGAGGTGACCGTAGCTGTCGCTTTCGGTGGAACGTTAAAGGGATACTGAACCAAAGAATTTAGTGTCCATAATAAGTGGCGCGCGTTCTTTCCACGAGCCAGCAGCTGCCGGTGTGCGCGAGCACACGCAACGAAAATGACGTCAAAGATCTCCATTCGCGCTTAAAGGGGGATGCAACACTTTTTGTACTTTGCAAAAATACCGCTTAGAACGGATCCCTGACGTTAATGACTTATGAAACACGCGGTCGTTTTTCACCCCACGCAATAGAAGTCCCAGTAAACAATTAAAGAAAAACGAGCAGCATTCACCCCCTCACCTCGCAGCCAGAACAAGCGGCCACATGATCTGGAGCCGATTATATGCCGCCAATGTTGATCATAGCCACGCGCTGGGGTTGGCAAGGAGCAGGACACGCGCTGAGTTGTAGAATAAGGAAGGCTATGCTCAAACACGAGCATCATGCACGCGAGGGTATCTTTGGCAGGCTTGCAATCGCTCGTGCTTACTTCACGAGCACCGAACGACTAAACGCCTGCCAAAGGTACTATCGCGAACACGCTGCATGGGTTTGAGGCTTGTCGCTGTCTTTTGTCTCTGTCTGTCGCTCTAGTGGGACGCGGGCATTATTAGCATGGTGGAAGCTTGAAATCATTGCGCTCTCAAAGAAACACTGCCAACACCGTCAAAATTAAAGTTCTTTCATTCCTCTTATTTCCGTGGATGCTAAATCCCCTTTCCGACGTCATAGTCAGCGTTCGGCCAATCGTGGAAGGCCGACCACAGCAACGCTTTCGGTCGCGCACGGGGCTAATAAGTTGTCTCTTTTATGTATCTCATATTTTGAAAAAAAAAGCTCGAGATACACCAAGCACTTCTTATGAGTTGTAAATGCGAAAGCATGTAATCCGCTCGTCCGCTTTCTTTTTCGTCTGCTGCGTATTTTTAGTCGCCGGTCAGCGCGCGTGCTCCCTGGGCACTCTGGCCTTGGACGCTCCGTGTTAACGGCGCGCTGATGGACACGCAGCGCCATGGGGTGAGCGGCAGCGGAAACTGACAAGCGCAGCGGCCAATGGGAGCCCGTCGACGCGCGCCAGCCAATGGAACCGAAGGCGAAATCCATCAGCTTTACTTCGCTCCCCAGACAACACCCGACATCCTCAGGACGTCCTCAAAAGGTACAAACGTCCTCACGGTTTTCAAGACGCACTCAGGACATCCTGAGAACGTTAATCGCTGGATCATCCTAAAAACGTCCTTCCGAGGACCTATTGAGGACGAAGGTTACAAAGTTAGAGGTAATATATTTACGTCCTCAATTTGATTGCGTTTTTAAAAAAAAATAAATGAATGAAATGGCGGTAGTATATACAGTTCATGTTTACTGGTAAACTAGATTTCACATACAAATTATTACATGTAGGTGTCTAAGTTTAGGACATCTTTTAACTATAGTTTTGATCAAACAATTCTTTAATAAAACCAGGACGCACTACAATTATTATTAGTTTTGTATTTGCGCAGTATTTCGGAATTCAGTTCCATTGGCGACATTCACTGTAGGTGGCGCAAGCTACCGCCTACTAAAAGGCGTACCGTTATTGCAATTATCCACCCATCCGAGAGACCCAAGCAAGCTAAGCCGTTGGCTAAACCAAGCCAGGACAGAAACAGAAATAGCCTCGAGGCTGATGATGGCTTGATACTGTGGATGCTGGGCTAGTTGGTAATTCATGCTTGGATGGAACAGCGCGTATACAGTCACACTCACAGGCACACAAGAAGGAAACAGACTCGCAGCGCTGACTAACAACTCAGTCCCTATATTTCTTCTTCCTCAAATCTCCAACCTCTTCTTCGCCGTTAATGAGAACATTTTAAATTTTTAAACACCAGAAACCAAATAGTCAATAAATATTAATAAGTTAATATTAAATGAATAAATAAATGACAACTAAAAACAAAAGAACTAAAAAAAATTTTAGGATTATTTTTTTTTAATTATAATTTTCTAAAAAAATTTTTTATTTTTTTATTTTTTAGTTTTTCTTATTTTTAGTTGTCATTTATTTACTTATTTATTACTTATTTATTAATGTTTATTGGATATTTTGTTTCTGCTGTTTAAAATTTTAAAATGTTCTCATTAACGGCGAAGAAGAAGATAACGATTAGAGGAAGAAGAAATATATCACTGAGTTGTTAGTCAGCGCTGCGAGTCTGTATATCCGCGCTGTTCCATTCAAATTGATGATGGCAGCAATGCAAGGCAGTGACAAAGGTTAGTGTTTTTTTTTTTATATGCAGTACTTCTTTGAAATGGCGGAAAGCTGTGAACGGCAATTTCGGCGGGAAAGATGCCGGCGCGTAAACGAATGCTTCGAGCTTATCAACTGTGCGAAAGAAGACTCGGTAGCAAGGGCATCTTCCTCGCACGAACCGCAACCGCCACAACCATCCTCGGCGGTGTGTTTTTCTCCTGAGTTCGATAAAGATGTGTGTGTGCCGTACCAACGTTTTCTGCTGTGACTGTCATCTGTTTCAGGGGCAGTGAAAGCAAATGTTGAGTGTGCAAACAAAGCTGACGTGGAGACCATAATCAAAGTGTGGCTGCGCCACGCTGGAGAGGAACTGGAAAAGCTGCAGTCAAAAGCCGGAGATGTTCGACATGATGGTAAGTTTCTCACATTACCTGTTTTTATTATTAATGCTTATGGAATTGATTTCTTTTTTCTAGATCCCGCTGACTATTCGGACCTGTGCTGGCCAAGATGCGAAGCCAGATTGCATGTCTGGTGCAGACATTGAAAAGAAGTCATGTATAACATTTGCTCTCCAATAAAGTATTTGTTGAACCTTTGTTTGCAATAATGAATGGCATGATCATGCTCATAGTTACAGGCTAAGAACATAGGGCAAGGAAAGACACAGAGGAGAAAGCAGACGGGATGCTGGAGGGGAGTAGTTTTCTTCTCTCCTCTTCAGCATTCCGTCAGCTTTCTTCCCCCTTTCCCTTTCCCTATGTTCTTAGCCTCTCACTGACTAGTAATCTAGAATTTGTGTGTGAATTTCACTTTAAAATAGTACACACTAATGAATTTATTTCTGCAGGCAGCTCTTGCAGGCATGTTCAGGTTCAAAAACCACGCTCTAAGAAATGCCTGCGCGTCTACTTGCCCGCAAAACCCTCAAACAGACAATCTCTGCGACCTACGAAATCAGCTCAGCGAATGGTGAGGCGGAACATCTATTTAGACCTCAAAATCAAGTCTGCGCTGTGGCATTACGCAATGCAAGCATGACGCTTTGCATTGCGTAATGCCACAGCGCAGAGTTCATTTTTAGGTCTAAATGGATGTTGCGCCTCATCATTCGCTGAGCTGATTTTGTAGATCGCAGAGATTGGCTCTACGAGTGTTTTGCGGGTAAGTAGACGCGCAGGCATTTCTTAGAGTGCAGTCGGAGAAAACCTAGAAACAATAAAAATTAAAGCATCCTAACAGCTCAGTGAACAGCTGCACCTGCAGTGCATTGTCCTAAAAATGTACTAGAAAAATCCTTGGCTGCCCTCCTGAGGACGTTCTGAGGATGTCCTGAGGCCGGACAATAGGACGTTTTTAGGATGTTTCCAGATCATTTGAGGACATCCTCAGGACATCATAATGTCCTCAAAAGGTTGTCCTGAGGACATCCTGGGGATGTCCAAGTGTTGTCTGGGCTCCTTTGGGATCGGGGAAACTAGGTGCCGTTTTCGCGCTTCAAACTGATGACGTCACCTCGCTTTATGAGACAGTTAATGCTTTCGCATTAAAAAAAGCTCGGTCGTCAGTAGTCGGTTTCGTGTCGTTAGTGTAATGGTCTACAGTTGCATAGTTGAGATCAGCCTATGTTCGTGCTTGCGTACGACTATTCGACAATTTTCCTTTAAGACATTCCTCCAATATTGCCATTTCCACGCATTCGGCATAGAATATTTTTCCTTCTCCGAAAAACGGATTTGTTGTCTTTTCCGCTCCTTGGTGCATTTCTAGTGGAATAACTTTGTCAACGTTGTGGGCTTTCATCCAGTGTTGGACAAAATACTCGATAAAAGTATTTAAAGGGGCTATGCAACAATTTTTTTACTTTGCGCAAATACCGCTTAGAACGGATCCCTGACGTTAATGACCTATGAAACACGCCTTCGTTTTTCACCCGACGCATTAGAAGTCCCAGAAAAAAATTAAAAAACAACGAGCAGCGTTCACGCCCTCAACTCGCAGCCAGAACAAGCGGCCACGTGATCTGGAGCCGATTATATGCCGCCAATGTTGATCATAGCCACGCGCTGGGGTTGGCAAAGCACAGGACACGCGCTGAGTTCCAGACATTGTTATGGCTCGGCTATTGTCGTCGTTGCAGCGATTGGACACGGGCCACTACTCGAATGCTTCTCGAGCTATCAATTATCACGAGCCTAAATCGAGTGCCCACGCAATGCTCGGGTCCAATCTATGAACCGCATTCAAATATCGTCATACGGGTGTACTGCGATCCCCGCGTTACGTCATCGAATTTTGCAAGGGAGAGATTGAATGAAAATGATCGCTTTTGTCCTTGAAATTACACCGCAACAAAGGAGTTTCTTGGCCAGTGGCATTGCATGCGAGTATCCTTGAGTCCCACTAGTGCCAGTAAGCTCGTGTAAAGTGAAAAACATTCCAATTGAATATCGTTGCACAGCTCCTTTAAGTTAAGTTACTAAATACCTGCTTCAGAAAGTATTTAAAATACTACTCAAGTTACTTTCACTGTAAAGTATCTTGAGTAGAGTACAAATACTTAGAAATGTATTTCAGTTACTTTTGAAGATACTTCCTCATTGCTTATATTTGTATCAACGTCATTGACAACGACAATTATGCAGTTACGCAAATCTGGGTTACCAGAATGGTTTATTAGCACGCAACAACACAAAACGAAAAAAAAGTATCAGATGGCTATTTTATGCAGTCCGACTAAAAGAGCAAGATATTGTCACGAATGATAAATGATGAGACGGCGAATAACTAAAGAAACTAAACGTTTAATGGGGCGAACTTGTTCTCAAAACAAAATAGAGAAAGGCTAGCGTCGCAGGCGTCGATGTCGGCGAAACGGCAGGATCGAGCGCTGAGGCGAGACTGAATCCAGACCGCCTGGAACATTCGGCGTAGAAATTTCGGCGCGTAGAACATTCGTAACTCGATCAGACGACAAAAATCTCGAACTTACCAGAATGTCAAGTTGAAGGAATAAATAAAAGAGAAGTCCGCTTTTTGGTATCGAACCCGGAGCCTCCGCGCGAGAGCCCCCGCGCAAGAGCGAAGCGCGGTAACCATTCGGCCACGCGCTCGCTGAGCAACGCGCGTGGCGATATCACTGATAGATGTTACAAAGCATTTCTGGGACAACAAGAAAAGGTTGATTTATATTATGGGGAGGATATCAGACCGTGGCGCCCCAAGCGGTTAACTTTAGAAATAGATGAATGGGGACAACAAATACAATGGCTCAGCGGCGTCAACGTTCGGCTGGAGTTCGTGTTTTCCGGTGAGGGGGAGGAGGGGCTCTTTTGTTATCACTCCGACCTGCATGAACAATGCAGCATTCATGGTGCCCAGCTCAGCACAAAAGCCCAAGTGTGTCAAGTTCGCATCCTCTGAGGACTGCTTTCGGGTTAGATCCGGCATTTAACGTCGCTTCAGTAATTGTTGGTCAATTTTCAATACACTGTGCTTCGCGCTCTGTTAAAAAAGATGACACGAACATGCCCACAAGGCCTGTGAGCATGTGCACAGGCCTTGTGTTGGATAAACACCGAGGTGTGCGAGTGACAAACGGGTAAGAGCGCTTCGCCAATAGTGACATCGCTGAATATCACATCCTGCCTGCGGCGCACCTAAGACGCATCGTTTAACTACAATCCATATTCCTTATACGGGGAGTTCACTATAAACGAACTTGGGACACGGATATGAGTGATTGGATAACAAAAAGAACCCACATAATAGCCACGGCAGTGGTCACACCTTCTTTAAGTGGGTTGCGTTCAGAAAAGCACTCAACGTTGGGGGACACTTTGTTGGCATTTTGAGAGGTCGTCCTCGTTTCCTGTACTGTTCTCTGCTTATCAATGTTCGCTTACAGACAGTGTTCGCAAGAGCAATAAATGCCGGACTAACGACACAAAGAAAAAAAAGCGAGAAAAAAACCTCGACGTTTTGCTTTAACGGGGTTAAATATACAAAAAGCAAAACAAAAATGTCTACTTTTTTGTGTGTATCCACTTCTCATTTTCTTCTATTTGTTATTTTCTTTACACTCAAGTCTGCATTGTTCTCGTCGGTCATTTCCCGGTCTGCTTGCGCCTCAGGGTGGCATCTTTATTTCCCTAAAACCACACCTTTTGTTTGAGGATTTTTGGGGGGGAAACTATAAAAACGAAAGGTGCCTTTGAGAAGGCGAGGGAAGAACCTTCTTTGTGCGAACTTTGGGCTGAAATATGAGTCACAGTCTGCAAAAAAGCGATATTTTCACGAGCTGAGTTAAAATCACCGTAGCTAATCGGAGCTAGCAACAGGATTCGGTTGCTCGAAAGAATGTTCACGTTTGCTCGTGCCACGCCCACGCCACTTCATACCGAAAAACTAGAAAAATGATGGAATGTCAAAAATGTATTTAAGATAATGAGTACAAGATACTCGAAATTGTAATTAAGATAGAGTATTAAATACTCTCCATAAAAGGTATTTGCAAGATACCAAGATACTCCAAAAAAGTATTTAAGATACAGTATCTTGAGTAGAGTATTTGAGATAGGCACAAGTCTGCTTTCATCTCCTCGTTTCCTGCCAGTTATTTTTTTTCCGTTTGTTCCGGCTGGGGGTTAATATTCATGTGCGTTGCATGGTAGAAGGTCAGTCAACAATTATTCGACGTTTTCTACGGAGATTCCTCGAGTCAGGTGTTCAGCTTTTCTGTATAGTATTTTTGTCTCCGTTGTGGGTCAGTGTCACAGAATTCAATAACTATTTTTGTCCTTCAATGGTTATTGTGTTGTTCGTTTTCGTGTTTGCGAGTGGGGTGCGCGAGCGCCGAGGACAGGAGCGCGTGCCCCGGCGCGTGCTCCGGCGGAGAGGAGATCCCGGGCGCGCGAGCGGGGAGTAGAACGTTGGAACGCCGGAGCAAGGCGGCGTCGGTGTGGAATGTTCGGCGCTGAGCAGGTCCGCGGCGGTGTGGTTGTTCGACCACCGAGAAGTATTCGACGGGGGGGGGGTGTGTGAATGCTTGTGAGTGAGTGATGTGCGTCACTACAACACCCAAGCCACCACGACTTCTCGACCCCGACTGGCGGCGCAACGAACCTGACGCCCACCGGCATCTTGGGACCCTGACTCGGCTCTCCCCCTCCAAAACTGTATGACAACCTCGATTTGACTTTTGATTTTCTTTTTCTTTCCTTCTTTCAACTGTGTGTACGTCCTGTGCGCCTTTCTATCACTTTTGAATTATTTTGTATAAAATACTGTTCGAAATGTCGGCATGCTTTGCTCTCACTTCCTTCCGCCTCTCAGGAAGTCTATCGCCAAGGTGTGGTCCTAACACCTGGACAGCGGTCCAAGTCAAATTCCAAATTTGTTTGTTTAAATGGGATCTTTAACATCCGAACCTGTGACAAACTGGCGTCCGCGACAGGACCTGCTGTCCACTGTGACGATCTATCCTGAGAGGAGGAGGGTGAGCGAGTGAGTTTTGCCACGCCGTAGGGAGCGCGTTGTGAGGCTGACGCCGTTGCGGGAGCACACAACCCGGCTTACCGATCGGGAGCAGAGGAGAGGTTCTAGAGTCAGACTATCCAGCAAAGGGTCCGCGCTACTTCAGCCATGGAGCTCCACGAGCTAATGGCCTGCGGAAAAGAACTCGGGCTCAAGGGTTCGGCCCTGAAGGAATGGGTGGACCAAGAGAGGGAGAATACGAGAGCCGCGAGGGCGCAGGAGCAAGAGAGGAGTGTCAAAGCGGAGCACCGAAGCCTAGAGCTGAGGATCAGGCTGCAAGAATTACAGAACGCGTCGCCGATCCCTGTTACCACTAGTTCCGCCGAAAATGGGACCGGGACAACGCTATGGAAGAGTCCTCAGCGTTGGCTGCCCACCTTCGACGAGAAGAAAGACGACCTCGATGCCTACCTGATGCGCTTTGAGAGACTAGCGAGCGGGCAGATGTGGCCCCGCGAACACTGGGCTACTGCGCTTAGCGTATGCTTGGCAGGGGAGGCACTTGGAGTCTTTTCTAGGCTAACCCCGGAGGATTCTGTTGAATACGATAACGTAAAGAAAGCGCTCCTGCAGAGGTTTCGGTTAACTGCGGACGGTTTCCGAGACAAGTTTAGAAGTGCTAAGCCGGAAAAAGGGGAAACCGGTACACAATATGCGGCAAGGCTGTCTAGCCTGTTTGACCGTTGGGTCGACCTGTCCGGGACGGCGAAGGATTTTGCCGCCTTACGGAATTTGCTGCTCACGGAGCAGTTCGTTCGGAGCGTTCCGTCAAAAATGTCGCTTTTCTTAAGAGAAAGAAAGAGCAAACAGCTAGGTGAAATGGCTGACCTCGCAGACCGCTATCTGGAGGCGCAAGAACAGGAGCCGGCCAGGAGAGAGGAGGCTACAGCAGACTCTGTGGCAAGTGGATCTCGACCGACATCGAACGGTCAACATTACAATGCCAGTAAACTTCTTAGGAAATGTTTTCTTTGCGGCAGAAGTGGACACCTAGCGGCACAGTGCAAAAACGGTCAGAAACCGAGCAGCCAAGCTGGGACCTGCCGAAATTGCGGAAAGTTCGGTCACACGTCCAGTCAATGTTGGAACCGGGACGGAGGATCGCAAGTTTCCTGTGTTCAAGCAAGCAGGGAGGAGCTGGACGCAGTATCCGGTCGTGTGAAAGGTGGCTATGTCGAGCTAAGGGACGGCACCAAGGTGCCGGTGGTAAACGCAGTGTTTGGGACTTCTCGCCTGATGGGGGAAATGCCTGTAGCTGCCGGAAGACTACACGGACAGGCTGTCACTGTTTTGCGTGACACGGGCTGCAACACTGTCGTAGTGCGCCGAAGCCTCGTACCAGATGACAACCTGACCGGAACGTCGAGTCTTGTGTACTTAGTGGACGGGACTGCAAGGGTCTTGCCTGAGGCCAGGGTGCATGTTGAGACTCCTTTCTACAGTGGGAACGTTTTGGCTAAGTGTATGGAGAACCCTTTATACGACCTGATTTTGGGTAACCTCCCTAACGTGCGCGCTCCCAGCGAACCGGAAGCTGGCTGGAATAGGCCGGAGAAAAATGAAGTGGGTTTGCCTCACGATGAGAAGCAAGATGTAGAGGCTCGTGCCACCGCAGCCATGGAGACAAGGTCCCAGAGACAGGCGGCAAAGAACGCCACCCCGCTGAGAGTGCCCATAATTGAAGGTGCACCTGAGAAGCCCGAGGAACATGCGACACTACAAATAGAAGACAGCAGTCTAAAGGGGCTCTTCGACCGTGTCGGAAAGATATCCAAGAGGAGAAACTCTGAGGGTCCACTGAAGAGTAAGCGAGATGTGAAAGACAAGAGGACCAGTATCGGTCAAGCTGCGGATGAGGTGGTAATGAAAAAGCCTGCAGGACTTGCAGCGATGAAAGATGAAATCAAAGAGGGCAGGAAAGTCCAGTATTCCTTGGATGGAACAGTTGCCATGTCGACAACTGGAAGGACCAGTGATCGTTGCCGTGGAGAAGCCAGAGTGGCAAAAGACAGAACGGAGCCTTCTAGAGAATGGGTACGAGCTGATGACGTTTGGGAAAGTAATGAAACGGCTGAGTCGGTGGCCAGTCTTGATTTTCAAGAGATAACAGGTGATCGAGACCCAGAAGGTAGCAGCGGCTCACAAGTTGCCCTAAAGATGAAGAAACGTAGAAGGAAGAAAGTCACTAGAATCAGACCTGCGACGAAAGCAAGTCTACCGAGAAACCTGTTGAACCACAAGGTGAAGAGAAAGCTTCGAGGAAGAAGTGATCGTAGCCGGCGTCTGTGGAAAAGCCGAGTCTCTCACAGCGAAGCTCTTGTAAAGCGGTTTCGGCCCAGGCAGAATGTTCGGCGAGCACAACGAACAAGTGATCATAACGTCCATGTGGTCAACTCCTCAGCGTTGAGAAGTTACAGATTGGCTGCTCAACGCCACAGCGGAAAGCCTGTTTGCGTCAGAAAGAGCAACGCTCGAAGACGCAGGCTGTTGAAAAAGACGCACAGTGCTTCAAATAACAGGGTACACAGTTCGAGAAACGAAGTGCCTGTTGCTGCTGATCCGAGAAAGCATCAGCAGGACAATCATACACACGACCGTAAGCCACTTAATGTGGAAACGTCTTTGATGTGCCATGTCTGTCCAGTGCACCGTAAAACAATTCATGCAGGTTAGTTTCATTTGTTTTATTACTGGTTGAACACATGAAACGAATATTGCTTTGGAAACTGGATGAGCTTTTTTGGAGCATTCTATTGAAGGATTATATGTGGGTGCGTGTTTTGTTTGTGAACTTGGTTTTTTTTTGCTTTGTTTTTTTATTGCGTCCTTAAGTGCAGCTGCGCTGTTCTGTATTTTTGGGTGTTGGTAAACAATATTCTAGAGAACCGAGTTGGAAAGTGTTATAGAAGAACTTTATTGAATCATACCTAAAATATTTTGCAGCATGAAGTAATTTCGGTGTTCGTGTAACGTAAGTACAGATATAGTTTGTATGTGCATGTTTTCGCAGTCAATATTGGTGTACCGCAATGTTTCTAACTGTCGGGAAAGGATACCTCAGTCGAGTGTAGAGTTATACTATAGAAAATTAATGTACGGTGAAACCGGTTAATTTGCAGTAAGCAAAGCGGATAGGACTAGAAATACATTGAAATGTTGTGTGAATTGTTACTGATTGCATCGTTTTAGGACGTTCTTGAGGAATAGCAGTGGTAAAACGTGAAGAGATAGTGCGCATTGAATTTTGTGATGTTTTTTTTTTAAATATTCCTGCGTGAATATTTTTTGAAATAAGGGGTAGTGTCACAGAATTCAATAACTATTTTTGTCCTTCAATGGTTATTGTGTTGTTCGTTTTCGTGTTTGCGAGTGGGGTGCGCGAGCGCCGAGGACAGGAGCGCGTGCCCCGGCGCGTGCTCCGGCGGAGAGGAGATCCCGGGCGCGCGAGGCGGGGAGTAGAACGTTGGAACGCCGGAGCAAGACGGCGTCGGTGTGGAATGTTCGGCGCTGAGCAGGTCCGCGGCGGTGTGGTTGTTCGACCACCGAGAAGTATTCGATGGGGGGGGGGGGTTGTGTGAGTGCTTGTGAGTGAGTGCTGTGCGTCACTACAACACCCAAGCCACCACGACTTCTCGACCCCGACTGGCGGCGCAACGAACCTGACGCCCACCGGCATCTTGGGACCCTGACTCGGCTCTCCCCCTCCAAAACTGTATGACAACCTCGATTTGACTTTTGAGTTTCTTTTTCTTTCCTTCTTTCAACTGTGTGTACGTCCTGTGCGCCTTTCTATCACTTTTGAATTATTTTGTATAAAATACTGTTCGAAATGTCGGCATGCTTTGCTCTCACTTCTTTCCGCCTCTCAGGAAGTCTATCGCCAAGGTGTGGTCCTAACACCTGGACAGCGGTCCAAGTCAAATTCCAAATTTGTTTGTTTAAATGGGATCTTTAACATCCGAACCTGTGACAGTCAGCGTCAATGGTATTAGTTCTGGTCGTCCCAAAGAACGGTCTTGTTTGATTCGGAATTGGTGGTCGGAGTAGATTCGCTAGACTTTGGGACTCCATGCTCTTTTGCGGCACGTAGCGGAGCTGTTTTAAAGGTGCAGACTTTCCGGGGTGACCGTAGCTGTCGCTTTCGGTGGAACGTTAAAGGGATACTGAACCAAAGAATTTAGTGTCCATAATAAGTGGCGCGCGTTCTTCCACGAGCCAGCAGCTGCCGGTGTGCGCGAGCACACGCAACGAAAATGACGTCAAAGATCTCCATTCGCGCTTAAAGGGGCGATGCAACACTTTTTGTACTTTGCACAAATACCGCTTAGAACGGATCCCTAACGTTAATGACCTATGAAACACGCGGTCGTTTTTCATCCCACGCAATAGAATTCCCAGTAAACAATTAAAGAAAAACGAGCAGCATTCACCCCCTCAACTCGCAGCCAGAACAAGCGGCCACATGATCTGGAGCCGATTATATGCCGCCAATGTTGATCATAGCCACGCGCTGGGGTTGGCAAGGAGCAGGACACGCGCTGAGTTCGAGACATTGTTATAGCTCGGCTATTGTCGTCGTTGCAGCGATTGGACATGGGCCACTACCCGAATGCTTCTCCAGCTAGTAATTATCACGAGCCCAAATCGAGTGCCCATGCAATGCTCGGGTCCAATCTATGAATCGCATTCAAATATCGTCATTGGGGTGTACTGCGATCCCCACGTTACGTCATCAAATTTTGCAAAGGAGAGATTTAATGAAAATGATCGTTTTTCTCCTTGAAATTACACCGCAACAAAGGAGTTTCTTGGCCAGTGGCGTTGTGTGCGAGCATACTTGAGTGCCACTAGTGCCAGTAAGCTCGTGTAAAGTGAAAAAACATTCCAATTAAATATCGTTGCACCGCTCCGCCCATAAAACGAGTTTTGGGCTGGAATAAATCAATTTATATTGGGATTTTACTAATAGCACATCGTTCAGTGGGCCAAAAAAAAAGGTAGAAAGTCAAAAGCCTGACTTTCGGTACGAACATTTGAAAATATAGCGGACTATTTTGTACCTTCTTTCCTTCGAAAGCTCTCCGCCTTTTTACTATGATACATCCGCGGTTCGAAAAGCGCGTCACCGGCGCCAAACTGACGTCAGCAGAGCCCAGCTCACGCATTGGACACGAGAACTGCGTCACTCGAACGTATGCGCTCGTCAACAATCAATCCGTCGACGAATATTTGGATTCGCGTTCGTGGCCAATGAGTGTCCTGACGGAACTTATCGTCACTGGGGAATGACAAGTTCTATGGTGTGCATAAAAAGCACGGTGGAAGCTAGGAGTCATCGCACCGGTGCCGCAGAATGTCACGACGACGTGATTTCACAATTCGCATTTGAGTTGAGGATTAAAGCTAAGGAGGAAGAAGTAGAAAAATCGTTTCATGACCCCTTTAAGGCCTGTTCACACGTGCAGCGGAGCGCTACAAGCATAGAGCTAACCTCGCGCTAAGCGCGTGCTGACCGGAGCGTTCACCAGCTTTGTATCGCACCGCCAAAACTGTTGCTCGTGGCAGGCGATAAGTAGCTGGCGTCACGTGAGGAGCGCTACATCAGCGCTTCGCTCCATGTGAGAACCGGTCTTTAAGAGGACAATGGCTACGTTTACATGAATGCGATCGTAGCGCATCGAATCGAGCAGGGACCAATCGTACGCAGCCTGTCTTCCTACTTCTTCCTCTTCTACCTATCTGGTACCAATCAAAATAGTCAAATCTCGATTCGATGCGCAGCGGTTGCATCCATGCAAACGCAGCCAGTGAAATGCATGGGCTTCGGGCCGAAGGAGAATGAATACAGGCTTTTCCTCTCTACAAATGAAAGCTACGTGCTTGTTAGACCAATTAATCGCTTACCTTTTACACCACACACCACTGTGTAGGTGAAAAACTTGTCTTTATTCTCCTTTGGCCCGAAGCCTATAGACCTTTTTCGCATAACCTCAAACCAGCCAGTAACTGACGTACCCTCGACCTGGTGCATTTTTGGATTGCCCGCTGACACAGGGTATGCAACCGCCAAGGGTATGGGCGAAAAGGCTTAAAAACGGACGTCGTGCATGAGGTAGTTCCGAGCGCTCCTTTTTACCGTGCTACAATTTCCGAAAATCTACGGTTGTCTGGCTACCACTGCGTGGTCGTCGGACGGATAAATAATTTTAAAAAGCATAAGAACAATAGCAGAAAGTGTGCCATGAGCACAAGCAGCTGCAGCGCGAGTGTGGCTGCAATGTTATCGAGTTTCGCATTTTTCTCCAAGAATCCTTATTTATGAAGTCAGTCGATTGCGAGCTTGAATCGCGAGAG
Source organism: Ixodes persulcatus (assembly GCA_013358835.2). NCBI lineage: Eukaryota > Metazoa > Arthropoda > Arachnida > Ixodida > Ixodidae > Ixodes > Ixodes persulcatus. The sequence continues at coordinate 887,176 of JABSTQ010009807.1, read as the reverse complement.
ATTCGTATCAGACTCAACGTCACGTTTAAGCTCACGACCACTTCGTTTACGACAAGAGGACCAATTTTAATTCCCGGTGCAGGTGGTCTAATTAGGTTATCACTGCAAGCCCCATGGTATGTGAAAGGTATGAAAAAGTCTACATGCCACCACTCAAAATGGAGCTATCAAATGCCGAGAGCTTACCTGCATAGACTACATTAAAACTGCTCATATACACCTTTTCTACGGGGGCGCCGCCATCTTCAATTCTGGCACTTCCGGTATGCGTGAAAACGTCGCTTTCTTCTCCCCTCGACAGTAGAATGTGTTAACATTTTAATTGCAACCGTCAGTCATTCTTGTTATGACCCTTCCATACTTTTTTACTTGTTCAGGGTTGTAATCTCTTGCTTTTTTTTCGGAACGCATACCGGATATAGGGACGACGTGGCTGGGTGCGAGGCTAAACGAAAAAGGTGTATTAGCGGCGAGAAGTTGTGGTGGCGCCCTCTTATGGTTCCCCCTTGTTACGTCATTACCTTGCAAACAACAAGTTCGATGGTGTTTGTAAATAGCATGGTGGAAGCTTGAAATCATTGCGCTCTTAAAGGAACACTGCCAACACCGTCACAATTAAAGTTCTTTCATTCCTCTTATTTCCGTCGATGATAATCCCCTTTCTTACGTCATAGTCAGCGTTCGGCCAATCGTGGAAGGCCGACCACAGCGACGCTTGTGTTCGCTCTCGGGGCTAATATGCTTCGCTGTGGAAACTCAATCAAAACACCCCACCGTCTTCGTCATCGTTCTCTCGAGGAGGCAAGGTGGCAAGGTGATGGCCTGTACATAGGTTGCACTGACGTAATTTGGTCCTCCTTTCTGGTGGCCGAACTTCCTCGAGCGTAGCCTTTACTGTGCATATTCTACGAGCAGTACACGAGCGTCGCGAGCGAGCGGAAACGAGTGAGCACAGATTCATTACACTTCGTTTCACTTTATCTGCAAGCGAACCCAAAGCTAGAAGCGCGAGACCAGCGCTTTTTGCGTTTCTGCCCAGCTCGCGCGCTCGAGCAAAGCCTGACGGCACGGAGCTTTCGTGCTCGCGCTTCCAGCTCTGCCTTCGCTCGCACATAAGGTGAAACGAAGTATAACAGCAGGTTTTGGCCACCAGAAAGGAGGCAGGATATGACGTCACGTGCAACCCATGTGTAGGTAGCCAGCTGAATTCAACCGGACAAGCTCCAACCAAGTTATTGCAGCCCACCATAGCCAAGTCTAGCCAAGTTCCCCCCATACCCACACCGTTGCCTACCCAGATAGCTGTGCTGCCAGAACTAGCCGGTATTTCTTTTTCTAAACCGCTAGACGGCGTCGTCGGCGCCGCAGTTCTCAAGATGGCGGCGCCGTTAAAGAAAAGGTATATACATTTCACTGACATCTTAACCGCAAATGGAGGTTCTTGACGTCATTTTCGTGGGGTGTGCTCGCGCAACCCGGCGGCTGCTGGCTCGTGGAAAGAACGTGCGCCACTTATTATGGACACTTAATTCTTTGGTTCAGTATCCCTTTAAAGGGCATCTGACACACCAAAAAAAATTTTTTTTCACGCTAAACGTCGCAATGGCATATGAGGACATTACAAAAAAATTGTTTCACTATAGAGTAGCGTAGTTTTTTTTTATAAAAAATAGAAATACGAGGCCCAATTCAAAGTTCCCGCCGTGCACTGTGACGTAACAGTGTACCGCAAGGTGTCGGGGCGGTCAGAAAGGAGGCATCGAGCTACGTCACTAAAAGTGGGTTAACCGGAAGTCGCGTGAGTTTCACTCCTCGTGCTCTCCGCGACCGTGCCTAAGACTTTTTTTCTTTTTATTATTCTGCTCTTCGTACGAGCGTCGTAGAAAACGAAGTTTCAGTTCCACTAGCTCTTTATCCCTGCACCGTTGGTTAGTTTGCGTGCTGTAAAATTTGAGGACGAAGAGTCAGTGGATCGACGTGATGGAGGTCAATGATGAAAGCGTTGCGAGTACAAGCCAGTGTACGAGTGCATGCCGTAAGTCCGATAATACAGGGCTATACTGGGCGCAAAACAAGCTATCAAGTTTTGAAACAAAAAAAATTTAGAACGCTCGCAGAAATTAGGATTGCTAGCATACGACACGCCCGATCGCATTGCTGAAGGTTGAGACACCGAGGTCGTTGAATCATCGGATACTCTCCAGGCTGTAGATGCCTGCCGTCTAAAGAATACGAACTGGTGAGTGTACCAAGTACAAGTAAACGTCGAGCACAAAGTACGTATTTTGTCTAGAGCATGAGTAGAACTTGTTTACTGGGTGCTCATGCGGCCGATGTATGTCTCTCAGAAATGCATGCAGTGTGATCTCTTCTTCAGTTGCTGAAATACCGGGACAGTCCCTCACATAGTACCTTCTAGGCATTGTAGTTGATCACGCCAATTCACTGACTCCGCTTCTTCTACCTTTACAGCAACATTAAGCGATGAAAAGCAAATAAAAGAAACCTTGTCTGCTTGGATCGCTCGTGGAGGTGCGGAGAATAACAAAAATATTAAAAAAAAATATTACACGCGCTCGCGGTAAGCACGAGAAGGGATACAACTCACGTGACTTCCGGCGATGCCTCCCTTCTGACCGCCCCGACACCTTGCGGTACACTGTTACGTCACAGTGCACGGCGGGAACTTTGAATCGGGCCTCGTATTTCTATTTTTTATAAAAAAACTACGCAACTCTACAGTGAAACAATTTTTTTTGTAATGTCCTGATATGCCATTGCAACGTTTAGCATGAAAAAAAAAATATTTTTTTTTGGCGTGTCAGAGGCCCTTTAAGACAGAGTTGCTCTCGTAAAAACTACTTTCTCATTTCCTGTTTTTTGTTATTAGAACATAGGCATGCGAAAACTTTTTAAACGATTTCCTTCGCCTTTATATCCCTCAATAGTTTTATGTGCAAAACCGCATTACGTCTGTTCATAGCCAATGCTGTGGCCTGAAGTGTAATTACACCGGCCTTACCCGGGATTCGAACACGATGAAGCCCAACGTCTTACCGCAATGCTGTCCAGGAGGACAAGAATCCAGGGATAGGACTTGTACTGGCCACTGCTTTCTACATGCTGAAAAAAAAAAAAAGTAATTCGCAAGCAATGTTTGAACTGGAGTCCTCAAAGTGAGAGTTCAGTACCTTGTTGATACACCAGATGGGTGCTGAGGAATAATGAAGTAAAACTTATACCAATTGCTGATTTTGAAAACGACTTACAAAAAGCCCGTCGGAAACCATTCACTCACAGGAACAGCTCGCGTCGAAACGACTCACCAGCTCAATCAGAAACCATTCACCTGCAACACTGATTGCACAAGAACTCGGGAATGGTCCGACCTAATCGTAACAACTTGTGTCACCCACACGTTTTCCATTTCTACCTGTAATACGCTGACAGGTCGTTTCTATTCTGTTAAAAGCCTGAACATCAAGAGGAGCATTTACCTAAGTATTTAAAATACTTTACACAGCAGAATTATTAAAGGGAAGAAATATACTCTGTGGGAAGAGATCTACCCATTCAATGAGACAGAAACCAGCGTTTTCGAATGGAAAGTTTATTTACGTCCAGTAAAAAACAAAGTAAACATTGGAAGCATTCTATAATGCATGAAATGGCAAAGTTCTATAATGTATTTGTATGGAATGCAGTTTTTAGGAGCGATTGTTTCAATTATTTGAATGTCATTATGCAGTCATTTCGGGAGTGAGCCTGCAATTTTATAAATTTGTTTATATTTCAATTTATAAATATAGAATATTTTAGTGCAGCCAAAAAAAGAGGTGAATCTTTCAATTCCTTTTTTTTCTGTTCAGGAAGAGGGAAACTCCATTTCTGCTAGGTGCAGCTTATTGACCAGTTCCTGTGGGGAGAGGAGTAAAGACGGGTGAAAGAGAGAACAAAGAAAGGGAAACTGGGATATCTTACGGGCAAAAGACGATACTGTAGGTAGCCTTTAAGGGGTACACCAGTCAAAAATCGAAGAGAAATAAATGACTGATTTACAGAGACTAAATACGAGCACAGCCGAAATATTATAGTAATGGAAAACCGCGATCCACTCTAAAGCCGATATTAAAAACACTACCACCAGCTTTTTAGCGGGCATTCCGCCGGTTGACTGTCAAACAACCTTGTGCCCCGATGTCATATTCGTACTCGCCGTGTTTTTCTGCTGCGTTTTCAGCCGCCCAAGCGGAAGATTTCTGCTTGTTATGTTATGTTTTTATTGGCCGTAGCTTGTAAGTGCTGCTCAGCGGTCGTGCAGGAAGATTATTGGCTCCTTCTTCGCTCAACTGCGTCGCGGTGCCTAAGGAGGCATCCACAGGCGGCCATGATTTTGTCCGTTCCTGCTCAGGCGCGAGCTTACAATTAGCTTCCACAGCGCTTCTGCAACGTGCATTGCACACCACCAAGGTTGTAGTTCTTCTCGGATAATAAGTGGGAGATCGTTCTGAAGCTGCGCTAAGGTTGCGTTCATCGTAATAAACTACACAAGGTATATTAAAAAAAAAGTTTCCACCTCGCAATATAGGCAAGTTTCCTTCACTAAAATCAGTCGTAACCCTAAAATCGAGAAAATATACCGGAGTTACCCTTTAAGTCAAGTTTGATGGCAGAATTTTGGCTACACGAGTTTTACACCTCGCCACAAAGAATACTAATAATAATAAAAAGAATCAATAGGTATTGAGCGGGTCAAGCATCCGGGAAATGGTGGAAGAGGAGAGAGGTGTGGGCACCGCTTCGCCACGAAGCAAGTGTGTCGAAGGTTCGCTCCCATTTCTGACAAACGCCGGGAGATGGCGCAACATGAAAAAGCTCGGGAACAGTCCTCATTCGAGTACCTGTTTTCAAAGTCGCGAGGTGCGCGATCGTGCCCGCGTGCGGGCTCCCAACCCGAGAGCGGCCCTACCGGGAGATGTGCAAAACCCAAGTGGAACTTCGGCCCATTCTTGCTCATTGAAACGTACACAAAAAGCTGATCAACCGGAAGTATTCTTGTCCTTCGGAAGCTCCGCCATTGCTTGTTTATGTTTAACTTGGAATACCATGTGTACGTCACGAGCGCTGGTATGCTACTTGGCGCATCAATTTAAAATATAATTTGGATATCCCTGACCCTGGACGGAAAATGAAGACAATTTGAGTGGTCTTTCTTTGAAGTAAATAATGAGTTTTTGAACTCAAATTGCGTTTCAAGTGCAATGGTTACGTTGTAAGAGCTTACATTGCAAGTGCGCCGACGAGAATACAAAGCATGTAAGAGGGGCTTGCAGACGTTTCGAGGATGTGCGTGGTGATGGTAGTTTAGACTTTCGAGTTGGGTTCTAGTTCCACCTGTTGGTAGTCACTGGTCGAATCTATCTTGCTGAGTAGTTGCCACCTGCAAGAGTCGCGGACAAGTCTCCTGCAGTCGGTAGTGAATAGGTCTCCGGCTGAATGCAACGGTTCACGGTGACCTTGTAGTCTCCACAAAGTCGAACAAACTTCTTCTTTAGAATCATCATGATCGGTGCCGCCCAATTGCTTCTATCAACCTCGGTGATTGTGCCGAGTTTTTCGAGGGCCATCAACTCTTTCTCCACCACCTCACGCAGGGCGCATGGCAGAGGGCGAGGTTTGAAAACAAATTGGGGCACATTCGGGCTTGACTTGAATCGCTACTTTGATTCCTCTCACCGTTCCCAGCTGGTCGCTGAAAAATACTTGTCTAGCAGACTTTTTAGTCCGTTCCGAGCAGCAGACTCTGTCAGTGAGAAGATGTTGGACCAGTTGATGCCGATGTGCCGCAACCAGTTCCTTCACAGCAAAGCTAGTCGGTGTCCATGGTCGACCACCAATGGAAGCGTCATTGTCTGATCTTGTTAGGTTACCGGAACTTGCGCTTCTCCAAGGACAGGAATGGCGTCGCCGGTGTACGAGCGGAGGCGAAGAGTCGAGGGCTCCAGTGGCAAACCGCGCAGATACGCGTTGTATTGCCTCTCGGAGATGATGGTTAGAACCGCCCCAGTGTCCACCAGCATTTTTTACAGCATTTCCTGCAATTCGCAGCAGGACCTCGATGCCATCGCCGACACTGTTGATGTCTCTGTCAACTAGATACAGTGTGATGTAGCCGCCTCGAGAACTTTCTTGGCTGGATATCTGTGGTGTGTGTTGTTGCAAACGTGCCTTGCTTTTGGAAACTCGAGTAATGTGTCCCTTCTTGTCTTCCGGAACCTCATTAGCCGCGAGCCAGCGTTCACATCTCTCGATGTAAAGATTGAATCGTTCTGCCTTGTTGAAATCAGGAACGTTACCGATGTAGGTCATCCTCACCCGGTTTGTGTCCGCATCGGCGGGGTCCCTTCCTGACGTCCTATCAGACGCAGTTTCCGCCAGGGTGCTAGAGCTGTGGACGTCCGGGTTGAAGAGGCTTTACCCTACGCCTTTGATACCCACGGATGATGGCTGGAAGACCTTCGTCGCCAATTGCAGTAACTGTGAGTTTATTTACATGATATTGAGAAAAGTATGCCGCTGGCTAATTTAGGGCTTACTTCATCGCGACCGAGTCCATACTCAATCGCGCTCAGTGTTCCGTTTCGAGCTCCCCGCGAGGCCCATTTGCGAGATCTCGTCTTCTACCTTTTACAGCGGAGCTGTTAAGGCCTAGTTTCCCCAGTATCGTGTCCGCCAGCAAACAAATGTCGACACAGAACTCTGAACAGCTTCCTCCATCTGTGAGCGACGGTGGCAGCCTTTCGAGCCTTTCCACTCTGGCTTGCCGACTTGCGGCCGGCCATTACTTCATTCCCACTATGATACAGCTTCGCTGGTCTTCCTTCTTCACCACAGTAAAAAGACTGAAAGTTTTTACAGCGGAGATGTTAAGGGCTAGTTTCCCCACGATTGTGTCCCCCGCAAAGAAATGAGAGCACCGAACTCTGGACACCTACCGCCATCTATGAGTGAAGGCGGCAAGCCACGTATCTGGTTGCCGCAGTCGCTCAAAGGTGGCGGCAGCCTTTCCACTCTGGCTTGCCAACTTGCGGCCGGCCATTGCTTTCCATTGTACAGCTCCGCTGGTCTTCCTTCTTCACCAGAGTGGAAAGGCTGAATTTTTTTGTCCGAGTTACCACAACGTCAGAACGACGACGAGCTCTGACTTGCTTTGACTGAAAGTATAGTGGGAAGACCTGAATGCTAGATGCCTCGAGGTCTTCTCACTATTTTTTTCTCCTTCAAATTAGCTAATAATAGCTCGGCGTTCTGACATCATTGCAACCCCTGTGCAAGGAGCGGAATGTCCCCGAAAGAGGACCTCTAAGGGTAAATAAATGAAATAAATGAAATGAAATGAACTTGCGCTCCGTATACTCTTAAAGGGGCCCTGCAATCATATATAAGCGTCTACCTTTTTTGCGGTTTCCACGTCTCTTGGGGTTCGGGCAAGCCAGCGGGCACGGAGAGTGACTGAATATCAGTGGGTCATATTTTAACAGGACGACGCGGAAATCTCCTCCACCGACGGGGGCGACCCGCGGTACCGAAAGCGCGCGATATGTGACGTCTTTGGTCCTGGGCTTGCTATTGGTCAGAGCCGCTAAAAGCTTCTTTTTAGTCGAAAGAGAAAATATAAGTGGCGCGAACCGTTTCAATTTTTTATAAAAGTAGTTTTGTTCAGTATTGTAGATCAGAAAAGAAACAAATGCAGTTTATAAAGTACGGAAACATAAAATGACCCGTCGACATACCCGCCACCAAGCGGCGGAAAAGGCGGCGCATACTAGAAAGGAGTAGGGGTGTCGCGAACTTTTGTCGAACCGGATTTTTAGGTTGAAATTTCGGGGTTCGACTGGGTCGAACCGGTTCGACGAACCTTCGAACTTAAACCCAAATTCGACCGGTTCGACTTTGTGGACTGTGTGGCCAGACCTTGATGCAAACATGTCTAGGTTTGGAGGATTTTTTTTACGCAAAGGTTTATTTTTTATTTTATAAACAGTTGCAATTAAAAGAAACGAATTCTAATCACTAAACAAGTTAATAAATTAATTTTGTGTACTGTAATAACTAAAATAACCAATCAGCGCTGCCCTTATTTCCTCCCTTATCTATCACCATCCAATTCGAAGCCAACTGGCCAGCCTGTCGCGCATGCGCACACGAGTCGAACCTCAATACAAGGTTCGTCGAATTTTTCCCTAAAAGTTCGGAAAAGTCGAATATGGTCGAACTCGAACCTCGGCCGGTTCGCGACGCCCATAGAAAGGGGTAGTGGGATCAGGCGCCGACACGGAAAGGTCCCGGATGTACGCGGCGGCGCTGCGGTCGTAGGGACTGGAGGATCCGATCGGCTCCGAGCGTTCCGAAGGCCTTCGTCGAGCAGCGTTGTCTGGCGGTTTGGCCGTTTCGCGGTATGGCAGCGCAAAGTGGCTCCCATTCTGAACTGATCTTTACCCCGTGTTTGCTGTCGTTTGTGGCCAATGAAGTGTCATGCCGAATTAGTGTTTAATCGCGCAGCAAATGCAATGAGAGCCGCTCTCGCTGCCCGCTGCATACAGCCTATCCAGAACATGCTTTAGTGGCGCCCTCTCGCGCCGTCGACACGGAGTGCGGCAGCCGTGAGCGCTCGCTGAGCTCACTACCCCTCCTCTAGTTCACGGCCACTCAAGCAACCAAGGACGTCATGAAGGAGGTTATTTTTGCTTGTTTATGTAATTTTAATTCGCCTATAAATTTTAAAATAAAGCGAAATTCGAGAAAAGAAAAGTTTAATTAAGTTACTACGTTCAGTGCGCTCAAGTTCGGTGCAAACTAAAAACCAGTAAAAAGTCCTTGCAGGGCCCCTTTAATGTTCCATTTCGTTTTTCTATTTATTATATGGATCTGGCTAATTGGTTTCGTTTTTCTATTTATTATATGGATCTGGCTAATTGGTTGATGGTTACTCGGCCAGGCTTTGCAATACTTGGCACAAGCAAACTTGAATCTTTCACTGTGTTTTGAGGGTAGCAATATATTTAATTTTCCAAAGAACATTTCCAACTTTGATGGTGTTCAGATGCAGTAATAAAATAAAAGAGGGAAAACCTGCCACTTTGTTTTATCACAATGGCATGTGCATTGATGCTTTGATTTACACTGGTTCAAAAGTATCAAACACTGTCAGAAACATTGACTGGTTATTGTGTCTTTTCGGGAGGATGACGGTATTAGTGACACGACGTCGTCGGAAGTGGTGTCACTGACGGCGTCATACGGTACGAGAAGTGACGACAAAGGGGGATTGAGCTACGAATTTTACGGAGGGGAATGCTACACTCTTAAAAAAAAAAGGTTACTGTAGTACCCTCCTTAAGGGGGTAACCGACTTGCACACAGGGCAACCCCTTTTGGAGGTATCGTTACCCCCTGCATCAAGGGTGCAAACTTACCCCCAGGGTTAGGGTGCAACATTGCCTCCTTTTGGAGGTAACCTTAGTTCCTTTTGGTGTTAAAAGTGCATCCTTTATGGGTCAGCCTTTACCTCCTTTAGGGAGGAATTTCAACCCTTTTCAGAGGTAAGACGACGTAATTGAGGGCGCTGCTTTTACCTCCTTTTGGAGGGAACTATGATTCACTTTGGGGTTGAATGCACACGATGAGGAAAACAGCTCAGAAATCGCGAACTACGAAGAACAAACACGACAGAAAAGTGCTGTCCTGTCATATTTGTTCTTCGTAGTCGGGGCTTTCCGAGCTGTTTTCCCCATCATGTATAACAGCAACCAACTGGCCCAGTTCACCACCTTATTAAAGGTTAAATGCACACTTGTTGGAATCACTTTGGAATCACATGACAATGTTTTATTGTGGCTGTCACAAACAAAATGGCATAAAAATCAATGGCATGACTAGACATCTTATAAAAGTTCTAAGATGAAACCACTAAGCGCAATAAAGGCATCTGGAACAACACTTTCGAGGCTCTAGTCGTAGCTAAAGATGAACTAGAGGCAGAATGCAACCAGGACTGCCTCAGCAGGCGACGCGGCTTCGAGATCTCCCTCCACTGCCACATAGCTGGGCGCCTCAGGATTAATTAGGCTTGAGCTGACAGCCACCGGGTAGATTGCACTGCCTGCCTGGAACCAAAAAAAAATGTGGAAATCATGTGATATGAAGTTGAAACATATCATCCCCAATTTGAAGAAACTGTGAAGAAATATTAGATTTTTCTAAGACGCATTTGGAGCATTTGATGGGCCACTGATTCCAGCATTATAAAGCATCGAGCATACTTACCAGACGTGACCAGTTTAACTGTTGACTAACTACCACTGACTAAAATTATCACATGGCGGGTGGTAATCATAGATTAGTAAGCACTTTGTATTCACCGGTCATGCTTAAATTTGTCACCCCGATTTACTTAGGTGACTAACAAATCTTAGTCAAAGGGGGACAACTACTGTAGCAGGTTAGTATATACAAGTGCTGATTGTTGGGCGAGTTGGTATTGTACGTGAAAAAAACATGATTGCGCTTTAAGACAAGGACAGAGGAAGAACATACACCACCGAGCGCTACACCACATTCGCTACTCAGCACCACAGCAGATCCCTACGACCGCCAACCCTAACTGCCGAACTTCGGAAAATATGGAAATATTTTTGCAGAAGTGCTCTGCCAGATGAAAATTGAATTTGTTTTATTTAGACATGAGAAGAACAGCACACAAGGACGAGAACACATAAAAAGAACACACCGAAAAAGACACACTCAAGCGCCTTCTGTGTCTTACTCTAATTTATTTACTCGAAGTATACCCTCAATTTTCTCTGGAAAATGAACGAATACCACACACACAAAGAAAATTTAAAAATCAAGAACCTCATTTCAATTGCCCAAATGCGAACAAGAACATCAAAATAAAAAAAAAAAAAATTACACCATCTTCCCGAGGGGAACCATGGGGTGATGCGGAGCATCGCCGATCGTTATTATCGGTGTTATTAACGCTGTTAGTAACGTTGTTAACTTGCGTGTTATTACGTTGTTAACTTGCGTTGGTTACCACACATCGCGTGAACCTTGTTGGAAACTCCGCGATGCACCGCATCACCCCATGGTTCCCCTCGGGAAGATGGTGTAATTGTTTTTTGTCTTCAGTGGACGTAGCATTGCTGTTAGTTTGTGGGGTGGTGCTGACGCTTGCTTGCGCCAACCCACTAACTGACGGGACGGTTGCTTCCATCACACTTCATCGGAAGAACGGAGTGAAGTGGAGTCAACAGCGCTGAACTGAACGCGCGCAGCGCGCTACCGCTGCTTATATTCACACTTGAAGGAGACAAGACTAGAGGAGGAGAGTTGCGCATTCGCGCGCGGTGTGAGTAGAAGCGAACGCACGCGAAGTGCACGCAGCTGGTAGAGAGAGAGAGCGGAGAGAGTAACGCGCAGCTGTTGGAGAGAGGGAAGGAGGAGAGTTGCGCATGCGTAGTGTGAGTGCGGACTACGACGCCGCGGGACATAGACCCGAGCAAGAGATGCTCCGCATCTAATATATCTGACTACGCTTACCTGCAGTTGCGTCCAAGGTAGCAGGCATCCAGTACCCTCGACGAAATCACCCTACAACGTTGACGGAGTAGGAAAGAAATATATTCAATCAACTTCAAATAATGCAAACTTAGCCATCTGACTCACCTATTGCATGATCAGCTTTTAAAAATGCCTGCTCTCACGCAGAAAAAAAAATGCCAAGACGATATACTTGCTAGTCTCTCTGCCGGCAATAACTTAATTACCTTATTCAGTAATATACTACTATTAATGTTTGCGAAGCGCACGAATAATTTCTAACTGCCGAATGTCGAACTTCGGCAAATATGTAAATTTTTTTGCCGAAGTAATTTGCCAGATTAAAATTTAAAATTGAATCTATGTGTTATTTAGACATGAGAAGAACAGCACACAAGCACGAAAACACAAAAAATAACACCGAAAAAGACACACTCAAGCGCCTTGAGGGTCTTACCCTAATTTATTTACTCGAAGTATACACTCCATTTTCTCTCGGAAATGAACAAACAGCACACACACAAAATAAACATAAAGATCAAGAGCCCCATTTCAAGAGCACAAATGGGAACAAGAAAATCAAAATAAAATATTGCACTACGCTTACCTGCAGTAAACAGTGTTAAGAACTGTCACGAGATGCGTCCAAAGTAGCAGGCATCCAGTACCCTCGAATAAATCACCCTGCAACGTTGCCGCAGGACGAAAGAAATATATTCAATCAACTTCAAATAATGCAAACTTGAGCCATATCTAACTCGCCTACTGAATGATTACTTTTAAAAAAACCTGATCACCCGCAAAAAAAAAAGCCAATACAACACTATAATTGCTGGTCTCTCTGCCGGCAACAACTTGATAATAATAATAATTCCTTTATTTTTCCAACAAAAAGTTGAAAGGTGACTAGGGAAAAAAGCTGTAAAAACAGCTTGACTGGCCCCTAGCCACCCCAAACAAGCAGTCGCAAAGCAAGCACCAGAGGAATTATACAATGAAACTTTACAAATTCATAAACAAAAATAAAAAATCATCACACAAAAGAAACAGGGTTTTACAAAGCAATAACACATTGAATCAACAAACACACAGTGCATTCTAACTAAGCGCAACATAATCAGCGCTCATTGTTGATAATGAAGTTTGAAATAAAATATTCCCTTAAAATGCTCACCGATGTACTGTTGATATCTATATCTTGCCTAGTCAGCTGATTAAGGATATTTGGTAAAGTATATGCCATAGATTGATTGCCGTAATTAGTTCTAGAAAATGGTACTTCCCAGGGTTCCTTAGTCCGTGTTGGATACGTACATACTTTTTGTTTTAGGTTCGCTAGGTTTTCTAGGTGACGCTGGGGTAGATTGTTTTCCATAATATATTTTGCACATAAACGATATTTGTATAAATCAAAAACTTTTATTATACCAAGTTGACCAAAAATATCACTAACTGGATATTCAATGTCAACATTACATATACTTCTTAGTATCTTTTTTTGCAACGTGTATATTTTCTGGAGGTTTGTATAGGTTGTAGTGCCCCATATGAGATGACCATAATTTAAATGTGAATAGAATAATGAATTGTATAAAATTAACTTTGTTCTGAGTGGTAAGATGTGTTTATTACGATATACAATACCAACTATACTAGATAACTTAGATATAATATAATTGATATGGTCATCCCATGATAGGTTTTCTTGAAAAACGACACCTAAGGTTTTAAACTTGGGAACAATTTCAATTTGAGTAGAATTTAAAAAAAATGTTCTTAGTAATATTGACACGCCTATTTTTTGGTCGAAACAAAACTGCCTTCGTTTTATTCGCATTTATTCTTAAAGCATTATGTTTACTCCAAATATGAAGCTTTTTCAGTGTTTCATTCGCATCATCTATAAGATTTGAGGCGTTATCACCGTTAAAAAATAGGCTTGCGTCATCAGCATAAATAACAAAGTATATGAATGGACTTATATTTAAAATGTCATTTATATAAATGTTGAACAAAAAAGGCCCGAGAATACTTCCCTGAGGAACGCCTGATTCAATCGGCTTGATTTCAGATAAATGACCATTTATATTAACATACAGCCTGCGGGTGGATAAATATGATTGTAAAAGTTGATGCACTTGCCCACGAAATCCATACATGTCTAATTTTTTTAATAATAAATTATGATCCAGATAATCGAATGCCTTGGTAAAGTCAATGAATAAACCAAGCGTGAGTTCTCTTTGTTCAAATTTTTTAAGAATATGTTCTTTTTGCGCAAGAAGTGCGAGTTCTGTAGATCGTTGTTTGCGAAACCCAAATTGGGATGGACTTAAAATATTATGCTTATCAGAAAAAGCTGTTAGTCGTAGAAGTATAATTTTTTCTAGACCTTTAGAAAACACAGAGAGTATTGAAATAGGTCGGTAATTACCCAAGTCGTTTTTATTACCTTTCTTGTATAAAACAGTTACTTTAGCCAGTTGCATTTGTATAGGAAACACGCTGTCTAGCAAACATAGATTAAAGATGTGCGTCAAAACGGGAAAATAAGATCATTTACATATTTAACTGGTCTAATCTGTAAACCATCGGAATAGCAAAAGTTGCGAATCCGATGGTTTCGCAACTTTTGCTATTTTTTATAGCATTAAAAACAGATATTGCTTCCGAACTAGTAACCGGCGTAAGAAACAAAGAGTGATTATTTCGAACATTTATATACTTGCAAGCATATGACTCATTATTTTCTTTAACTAGACTTACAAGATACTCATTAAACGCATTAGCTAACTCTTTTCCGGACACCTCCTGACCATTGAGGTTTAACTTTTCTACTTGATTTTGGGTACTACTTTTACATACTACTTTTAATGTTTGCGAAGCGCACGAATAATTTCTAACTGCCGAATGTCGAACTTCGGCAAATATGTAAATATTCGTGCGAAGAAATTTTCCAGATTAAAATTGAATGTATGTCTTATTTAGACATGAGAAGAACAGCACACAAGGACGAAAACACACACAAAAAAAAACACCAAAAAAGACACACTCAAGCGCCTTGTGTGTCTTGCTCTAATTCATTTACTCGAAGTATACCCTCAATTTTCTCTCGGAAATGAACGAACAGCACACACACAAAATCAACATAAAAATCAAGAGCCCCATTTCAAGTGCACAAACTGGAACAAGAAAATCAAAATAAAATATCGGATTCCGCTTACCTGCAGTAAGCAGTGTTAAGAACTGTCACGAGATGAGTTCAAGGTAGCAGGCATCCAGTACCCTCGACGAAATCACCCTACAACGTTGCCGCAGGACGAAATAAATATATTCAATCAACTTCAAATATTGCAAACTTGAGTTATATCTAACTCGCCTACTGAACGATCAGAGTTTTAGAAATGCCTGATCACACGCAAAGAAAATGCCAAGACAATATAATTGCTAGCCCGCTGCCTGTAACAACTTCATGAACTTATTCCGTAATATAATACTATCAATGTTTGCGAAGCGCACGAATAATTAGCTCAGACATTTATATTCGGTATTTCAAGGTAACGTGACATTTTACCAAACTATTTATTAAACCTCGTCAAATTAAAAATTAAACAAAAAACGTTGATATTAAAAATCAGTGTTTAACACTGATTTTTACAAATATCACCGACGTTGAGAATAAATCGCGCCGGTTGGCCGGTGCCGCCAATGAATGCCTGATCGACTACTGCTCTGCGGGGAGAAAACAAAATAAAACAAAAAACAACCGCCTTATGAGATTTTCAAATATTTGATCAGATCCTCAATTTAACGTCCGACGCGACACACCAACGGCCCCAAAAAGAGAAAACCTCCTACGCCCTCACGCCTTAAACGTAGGCGACACCCGATTCAAAAGGCGTCTTGCCGCCCGGCTCGCCGAACCGCCACTCTCCCTCTTCGTCCACCCGCACACACATACACCGGGAAAAGCTGCCGGCTAAGCCACTGGTTAGCGTATGTCAACCTTCTAAATGTGCGCTAGTGCAAGCGACAGTCATTCCTGTTTTTGCTCTTTATGAACTTCGATGGTCTAAACCGTCTCTGCGTTCGCGCCACACACTAATTTTATCGAACGCACGACGCCTTCAAACGTGCCAACATGTCCGCCAACCCTTTGTCTAAGGAAGACGGGGGTCGCCTTCCCGGGCGGTCATAACCGACGCCAACTGCCGACCGCGCCGAACATTTCCTTACCTGCATACGGTGCACACGACTTGCATCTTCGACTGAAGTCTATGCAGCGCTCTCGGTGACCTCGTAAGAAGAGACTGAGCCGAACAGAACAATAAAGAACGTTCCTGCACCGGGACGCCTCCGTCGAACGTTCGAGAAGAAACACCGTTATGCCGTCATGACCGGGCGCGTCGGCGGGGAAGGCGCGGACGCTCCCGGTCGGCCGGGCAGGCGCTCTCCCACGCATGCGCGAATAATCACGTGTCATACGAGGAGACCAATTAGCGAACTCGTTTGCGCCTTCCCACAGCCAATCGCAGCGTCCCAGGCTTTGGCAGTGCAAAACAGGTGCACCCTCTGGGAGGTAATACATGCCTCCTTGGTGCCCCTTCCGCGGCAGAACTTCACCTGGGAGCACCGCATTCTTCGTGTTTGCTGCGCCTGAGGAGGTAACAAGCGGAGCGCTTCACCCCTGGCCGGGAGGAGGGTGGTAAAGGCGGTCTGTTACCTCCTTTTGGTCCCCTTTTTTCTAAGAATGTAGATCGAACATTAAACAACTTCAGGAAACGGTTAAGTCTGTGCTGTCTTTTAAAAGTTCAAAGCAAGCAGGATTAGGACAAAAGAAGAAACAGAAAACGGGATGTCATGAATGCTACGAGTCTCCGAAGTTCAGTCACTCCATGCCTCCCGGTGTACCTTTTGAGGAAAGCAGTGCCTTCTCAGGAACACTGACAACCCCCCCCCCCCCCCCCCCCAAATATTTTTTCATCTTTTGCCAGGCGCTTCAATATGGTGTCGGAGGACTACCCAATTAATATTTTGCAACGGAGTAGCGTATTTTTTTAATAAAGCCAAAAGACGCAACTGCTCGAAACCGAAACCGAAACCCGCGCACGGAGGTCGGAGAAGTGGAGAGGGGAGAGGGAGGGGCGGAAGTCACTTGGCTACACCCGACCGTGCGCTTTTCTTTTTTCCCCTCTGCGTAGCAGACGACATGCGAGGCGGCGTAGCGGGAACTGCTTGCCGGGCAATTCTTTTGCAGTTATGTTTGTTCCGCTCGCTGTTTTGTACTCCAAGATGAGTTGTTTTGTACATTGAGGAGTTGGAGATGAGTAGTGAGTGCTTGTGGTGAATTTCCATGATCGACTCCGAAAAGAATACACCCAAAATGTTGCGTGAAGAGCTGGCTCACATGACCTGCGTCCGAAAAAAAACTGGCGTTGTGCGACAAAGTTTCCGAAAGATCAACGGGATCGGGACCAATGGCTGGCTGCAATTCCTGTAGAACATTTACGGGCACCTCGAAAAGCGGACGCTTCCGGATTTATATGCTCCTTGCATTTTGTGAAAAGTGATTACATTGAGTTCGCAGGTGTCAAAAAGGAAATCCCATACCATTTAATTCAGGAACGTTTCGTCCACAACATTTGCTTGTTATTTTTTTTTTGTTTCTTCAGTGATAATTGTAAAAAAATGAAATGTAAACATCTCAAAATGTTTGAAAAAGAAAAAAAAAAAAAGGTACACTTTCACTGGGGTTTGAGCCCGGAACTGCCGCGTGTGAAGCGGACGTCTTTCCCACTGAGCTGCTGGGGGATCTCCTTCCTTAGTACAATACAGCCGATAAACTGTAAGTTGGAAAGTTTACTGCAGATTTTCCTTTAGCAAAAGCGCTCCCGGGTCGAAGTCGGGAAGCACCACGCATTGGCGACATTCGCACCTAGTAAAGAAATCGTACGCGTGCATATTCAACTCGAAGTAGACACTTCGTGCTTGACAGCTTGACGTTTGCGCGAGCGTTGTCTTCAGCAACGAAAAGGGAGCGACGGCTCGGCGACGTCTTCGCGCAAATCGGCTTGGTGGTCGGGCGTGTCGTACGGGATGAATACCAATTCTTTTGATCAGTCCCAAATTTCTCTTTTAAAGGCAGACAGAATTCACCGCGTTCTGCGAACGACAGTTCTGAAGTAGAGGTCCCACGCCCGTCGTCCGCCGCCATCGCCGTCCCCGCGAGTCCCACGATACGCGAAACGACGCACGCACAGAATGCTTCCGGTTCTCTGTGGAACTTGTTTTTTCAATCAACGTATTTGCAGCTTTTTAGAAGTCACAAAAAATGGGTTTCATATTTTTATTTTTTTTATTTTTAGTATCGAGTGTGTGCCTTCAGTGACCAGCGATTTTGATTAAATTTGGTGGTCGCTTCGAAACCTTAGAAAACGGCCCGTGACCACGGAAAAGAGAGTGAGCGAGACTCGAACCGGCCAGTTCTTGATCGGCGGTTTTCGGGCGGAAAAAAACCGAGTTTCGAGCCGCAAATTGTGTTCTGGGTAGCTGGGCTCTCATATGTCATGTACAACTAAAAACCTCGGCGAGCATAAATACCCTGTTAGTGTCCCTTTAATGTCGTATTAAATTGTCCTTTCTCAAGTAATCAATATTATGGTCGAAATCGGTGAGTTAGACTTGGTTGGTCGCTAGTCCAACAGCTTGCAATGGAGCTCTTGTAGCAGACGACAAGCGTGCCGTGTCGTCTAATTTCGCAATATGTGTAATTGGGATGAAAAACGACGAAGTAATGTTGCGAAATATGTGCGACAGCTGGCTTTTGACAATCCAGATGTCGAAAAAAATTGTTAAAGTAAAAGCAGATAGTAATTAAAACGTTCTCTACGCGCTACGGGATAACGTTCGCAGTGTGCCGCCTTGACCTCGTATTGTAAAAAAAAAAAAAAGAAAAAAAGGAATAGGATGAGCAGCAAGAGTACAATGGCAAGAGCTCACTGGTTACTCAATAGTGGTTGCTATGGGTCGTACTCTCTGGGTGCAAACGTGCATATTGCAAACTAGGAAAAGAAAAAAAAAATAATAAGAATGCAAGATCGTGTATTTCAGTCCGCGATTTTTAGAACCGGTTTTTGCCATTTGTATTTTTGCTTTATTTTTTATTTCCACGCATAATCCAAGAGCGACGTGAACACAATTTATTTGATTTATTTTGGCATCTCCTCAAGCTTCCCAGCGTTCCTGTTCCTCATGCCAGCGCGTGCTCTTGTCATGACGTATGCATGACGTGTACCCTTGCATGACGTCATGGTCCTGCGCGCGCGTAGCAGACAGCGGCGCAGCCTGGGCGGCTTCTTTTTTTTTTTCCTTTTTGGCGGGAAATTGTCTGTTAGGTTCGTGTACTTCGCCCACGTGGATTTCGTTTGAACGCTGCTACACTTAGTTTTAGACATATATCATGAATATGTGTTGTGAGTCGGCTCGTTATGCGGACTAGCAATTGCTGCATTGAAAGTCGAGCTGTAAGTTACGTGCATATAATAATTGCGTTCCGGTTTGAGGTTAGTAGGTCATTCTGAATCTGCCGCACCGAGAAACCGCGGCAGCGGCGGTGGTGCAAGAAGCCCGTATCGAATAGCGCTGCATCATTCGTAGCTTTCACGGTGCAAGACTAAAGAGCCGGGAGAACCGTTTCCGTTAACATGCAGCATGTTGAAGCTACGAATGACACTGCGCCAATTGGTATACCAGATACGATGCACGTGCGGTTCGAATCGCACAGCGCAGACGCGCAGAGTCATTCCTAACTTCGGTTGACGTGGCTTTCCCTTCCACCGCGAAGGTTATAAATGACGCAGCGCTATTCGATTCGAACCGATTCGCACACCCCTAAAATAATCTCCGAAATGATGAGAGCTAATCAGCAAATAAAACATTCACGGAATACAGAACTAACCTATTGATTGGACCAAAAGGTCACGTGGTCCTTTTCGGCGGCACTCCGCCATTTTGGTTTATATTGGGCGAGGCATCGGCGAGCACATTGCGGGGGACAGCACTTCAACTGACGAATTTTGCGGGAACAGTTGGCATCTCTCACGTCCACACAAACCTCGAAATGGCGTCGCGGAGCGTCCGCAAGCAAGTCGTGACTACCACGACCACGACGACGTCGTCGTCGTGGTCAACGACGTACCTGTACGATCGCGAGCTTGCCGACGCTCGCCGCACCGTCGAGTTGACCGCAAATGAGAAGGCCAAACTGCAGCTCGACGCCAAGAAGTGGCAGAAAAAGGCCGAGACCCTGCAAGCGAAGTGAGTAGCCAGCCCATGTGGGCCGCTTTCGGTTTTTGGGACGGTTCCATGTAGGTCGGGTCGGCCATATTAGCGAGTTTTAGTAGACCGTGTTTTCCCCTCCGCTAAGCTCCCCCGCTACCCGGAACTCTACAGCCAAGGCCATCGGCACGCAGGCGCAGTGGCGATTTCTTCGTAGCGAAGGGGGAAACACGGTCTACTAAAACTCGCTATTAGCGTCGTGGTTGGGAGGAGGGGGGAGCGGTTTTTCTGACCGGCCGCCTTATATATATATTTTTCTTTTTCTTGAGGCTATTTCTAAACCATGCGACTTCGGCGAGCGGCTGTGGCTCGTGGTCTTTCGTTGTCTGGCTTCTAGGCGTGCGTCACTCGAGCTGTCTTTTTGAAGCGGGGCGGGCGGGTTGTGTGTCCGCGAAATCTTTAACCGGCTTCTGTAAATCTTGGAGGCAGATTAGTGACAAGCGTGCTAGTTTAAGCTAGACAGGATAGAACGTACAACAAACTAGAGAAAGAAAGAAAAAAGGGAGGGCGGGCCATAAACGATTTGTCACAACTTGTGTTCTCCCCCTTTTTTTGTGTGTTCATCTCGGGTTCCGTGTAATTCCTTCTTCGAATCCGCTTTTGAGTCGAGTACAGAAGCTGTGATGACCCGACAGCTTTTACCTTGAAAAGAATCCGTTGTAGCCCACGTACTATCGTGAGCAATATGAAGGGAACAACGGAGCGCGTGCGAAGTAGCCTCGAACCCTACCCGTGGCGATACGCCTGCGGCAGCTCTTGGAAAGAAGGTGGAGAGAGCGGTGCGCTTTCGTCTGCTGCCGGCACCCCCGCCACTGGCAGCTTACTTTTCACGCGGTAGAGTTCATCGCCAATTACTAACGGCGATAACGTCTTGATACCACTTGATACCACCGTGATCAAAAATGCGGCTGACGACTATGACAACTATGGACGTTTGGATCATCTATTTGTTCTATTTTTCACGCACAACCAGTAAAAAAAGAGTGATAACTGTTTTCATCTTGTTGCCGTGAGCTTTCTTTTTCAAGCTCGCAAAGCTATCAGTGATACGACGTATAAAAGCGCCTCGCAATGTTCATCGTTATCAGCTGCCGCGCGAGAGGAAAGCCAGCATGGCGGGGGTGCCGGCAGCAGACGAAAGCGCACCGCTCTCTCCACCTTCTTTCTAAGAGCTGCCGCAGCGTATCGCCACGGGTAGGGTTCGAGGCTATTTGACACGCGCTCCGCTGTTCCCTCTCATATTGCTCACTATAAGCAAGTCGTGACTACCACGACCACGACGACGTCGTCGTCGTGGTCAACGACGTACCTGTACGATCGCGAGCTTGCCGACGCTCACCGCACCGTCGAGTTGACCGCAAATGAGAAGGCCAAACTGCAGCTCGACGCCAAGAAGTGGCAGACAGAGGCCGAGACCCTGCAAGCGAAGTGAGTAGCCAGCCCATGTGGGCCGCTTTCGGTATTTGGGACGGTTCTATGTAGGTCGGGTCGGCCATATTAGCGAGTTTTAGTAGACCGTGTTTCCCCCTCCGCTAAGCTCCCCCGCTACCCGGAACTCTACAGCCAAGGCCATCGGCACGCAGGCGCAGTAGCGGTTTCTTCGTAGCGGAGGGGGAAACACGGTCTACTAAAAACTCGCTATTAGCGTCGTGGTTGGGAGGAGGGGGGAGCGGTTTTTCTGACCGGCCGCCTTATATCTATATTTTTCTTTTTCTTGAGGCTATTTCTAAACCATGCGACTTCGGCGAGCGGCTTTGGCTCGCGGTCTTTCGTTGTCTGGCTTCTAGGCGTGCGTCACTCGAGCTGTCTTTTCGAAGCGGGGCGGGCGAGTTGTGTGTCCGCGAAATCTTTAACCGGCTTCTGTGAATCTTGGAAGCCGATTAGTGACAAGCGTGCTAGTTTAAGCTAGACAGGATAGAACGTACAGTCGGGGACAAAAGTCTCCAGGACGCGCGAGCTGCGACTGAAACGCATTGCTCTGCCATCTGCCGGCGGGCCGCCTGGTGTCGAGATCGCACAAAAGCGCATGCGCGTCCTACTGGGCCTACAAACATGCGTGTTTTCCAGCTCTTCTGCGGCGCAGCGCCTAACTCGGAATCGGGCGCGTGGCACCGCCTCGGAGATAGCGCTTACTGACATGGCACCTATAAAGCAAGAAGTCACGGCAGCTCGACTGAGCGATAAGCTCAACTGGTTATAAAGCAAGGTGCGCTGACACGGCGAAATGCAGCGCAATGCTGCAGGCGGTATCTCCAGTTTTGGAATGTGTATAGCAGACGCCCGTCAGTCACAAGCGCTTATCTCCGAGGCGGTACCACGCGGCCAATTCCGAGTTAGGCGTCGCGCCGCAGAAGAGCGGGATAAGACATGTTTGCAGGCACAGTAGGACGCGCATCGCTTTTGTGTGATCTCGAAACCAGGCGTCCCGCCGGCAGATGGCAGAGCAATGCGTTTCAGTCGCAGCTCGCGCGTCCTGGGGACTTTTGTCCCCGACTGTACAACAAACTAGAGAAAGAAAAAAAAAAAGGGAGGGCGGGCCATAAACGATTTGCCACAACTTGTGTTCTCCCCCTTTTTTTGTGTGTTCATCTCGGGTTCCGTGTAATTCCTTCTTCGAATTCGCTTTTGAGCCGAGTACAAAAGCTGTGATGACCTGACAGCTTTTACCTTGAAAAGAATCCGTTGTAGCCCACGTACTATCGTGAGCAATATGAGAGGGAACAACGGAGCGCGTGCGAAGTAGCCTCGAACCCTACCCGTGGCGATACGCTGCGGCAGCTCTTGGAAAGAAGGTGGAGAGAGCGGTGCGCTTTCGTCTGCTGCCGGCACCCTCGCCACTGGCAGCTTACTTTTCACGCGGTAGAGTTCATCGCCAACTACTAACGGCAATGACGTCTTGATACCACTTGATACCACCGTGATAAAAAATGCGGTTGACGACAATGATAACTATTGACTTTTGGATCATCTATTTGTTCTATTTTTCACGCACAACCAGTAAAAAAGTGATAACTGTTTTCATCTCGTTGCCGTGAGCTTCCTTTTTCAAGCTCGCAAAGCTATCAATGATACGACGTATAAAAGCGCCTCGCAATGTTCATCGTTATCAGCTGCCGCGCGAGAGGAAAGCCAGCATGGCGGGGGTGCCGTTAGCAGACGAAAGCGCACCGCTCTCTCCACCTTCTTTCCAAGAGCTGCCGCAGCGTATCGCCACGGGTAGGGTTCGAGGCTATTTGACACGCACTCCGCTGTTCCCTCTCATATTGCTCACTATAGTACCTCGGGTAGTGTCAGTTACAAACGGAATGAATGGAAGCATAACAAATCCAGTTAAAGGGTACTGCAAAGAAGAAAAAAAAGTGTTTTTTTAAACAGCCTAATTGGGACAAGCATGTCACAAAACAAATGTTCCGCGAAAAAAAAATAACAATTTCTTTAGCAATATTTACGTCACAGGACGTAATTTAGTCGGAGTCAGAACATCTCCACATTTGAAACTCCCGCTCTTTCGACCCCCGCGGAGGAGAAGTACGCCCCGCCCCTCACTCTTGGATTTGCTCTTTTGGGTTGACTTGGCTGCTGAGTTGAACGACGCAGCGTCTTGACTTCCGGTAAGATCTGGCAACAACGCATGTTAAACATGGCGCCGGTATTGTTTTGGTTTGGCGGTACACGAGAATACAGCTGTAACGAGAAGCTGCGCGGTTTGCGAGCACATAGCGAAGACGTGACCGGAGGAGCGCCCCTGTGATGTTCCCGGAAGCCGGAAAGTATCATACGTTATCGTCGTGGGTGCTTTGAGAGGGAAGGGAGTCACAGGGTCCACGAGTGCGCAACCACAAGCCAACGTTCGCGACAGCGCTGGGTTGACTTCGGCGATCTCGTTCTGTTTGGTGCAACACGGCGATGCGACAAAGAGCTGAAATGTTCGTGGTGTGTGTGGTGCGGTGCTTGGAAGTAGACACCCACACTAACACGGAGCGCAAATTGGTTGTTGTGGGGTTGGGGTTCAACGGGTTCAGGGCTCATTCCACACTGGAAGCGGATCCGCGTTCGCAAAGCGGTTGCGAACGCGGTTGTATTAGCGGCGAGAAGTTTGGTGGCGCCCTCCTGTCGTTCCCCTTGTGACGTCATTACCTTGCAAACAACAATTTCGATGGTGTTTGTTATTAGCATGGTGGAAGCTTGAAATCATTGCGCTCTCAAAGGAACACTGCAAACACCGTCAAAATTAAAGTTCTTTGATTCCTCTTATTTTTCCGTCGAGATAATCCCCTTTCCGACGTCATAGTCTGCGTTCGGCCAATCGTGGAAGGCCGACCACAGCGACGCTTTCGGTCGCGCACGGGGCTAATAAGGATTCAGTACAATTGCACGCGCATTTGATGACATCAAATGCGCGTGCAATGCACTAGATCTTTATACAACCGCGTTTGCAACCGCTTCGCGAACGCGGATCCGCTTCCAGTGTGAATGGGGGGTCAGTCCCGTCGTCGTCAGCTGATCCAGTCAAACTGGTCCGGGAGGACGCAGCGAGCGTTTTTAAAAGTAAATCTTCCTTCGTTCCGTTTCAAAAGAGTAGAAGATTCCCGACGCATACCGTGAGTATAAAGCTGTGGGCGTTTTCAACAAAATTACGTCGTTTTAATTGAACAACGAACTCCGAATTGTTGTCCTAAATGTGCCGTTTTTATGCTTCGTGTTGCGCTCATCGTGCGGTGTGAATAAATTTGGGCAAGATTTCCTACCTGCAAACAGATGCATGAACTGAGACCATTTTTTACGTAGTGAACATAGTGCTTTTTATTTTGGGAAGAGGCATTGTGCATTTATTACGGTACAATCACTTGAAAGTTTAGAAATTGAGGAGGGCGAGCAAGCTTTCCAAAATTTGTCTCTTTGCTCTCTGGCACTGCCCCTAGTTTCAAGTTTCAGTAGACATACCTACTAGCAGGTACAAACTGCTCTAAAGCAGGTAAAAGACTGGGAAGTCGGGACGGTGCGGACTCCGTGTTTCGCGCTTTTCGCAAGGTGACTGGGGAAGTGCTTTTGCAAGGTATGCGGAATGTGCAAGCGATTTTGTTATGCCCGTCGTTTGCGTCTCTCCAGCAAAACGAATAAGATAATCTACAAAGCCGCGATCACAAGCCAAGATTTACGATAACAGTACACATTCATTCAAACAACTTTACGTAAGATGATTCGGAAGCCGAGAAAAAAAACAAAAAAACGTCGGCTAACGCAGAATTCGGTCGTCCGAAGGCTTCTGCGGACAGCTATTACATAATAACCTGGCTTTACCAGGTTTTTTACGTAACAGCTGTGTCTAGTCGTGGACGTTCAATGCACCCGGTGCGAATCTCGACGGCCTCCGGAGCGATATACGAGAAGAGCACGTAACTGGACACGTTTGTCGCTACGCAAACGCCCGATTGCCTCCATCCAAATAGCATTTCTTTCGGGGCGACGTGGCTGCTGGAAGGCTCGCTGTCGGGATCACTCATCTGACATCTCCGAAAAGTCAGCATCTGCTCGCGCAAGCGCAAAAAAAAAAAAAAAACAAGAAAAAAAAAACGCACGCTAAGCAAGCAAAGAGGAAGACGAAAGAACCGCGCTATGAAAGCCAAAACCCCGCGTCGCTTCCTATCACTAACACCTGCGACAGCTGCTAAACACACTCTACTTCACTTCAAGAAGTCTCACTCAAGCACCTGGGTCAGCACGAAACACTGATCACTTCGGCGAAACTATTAGTCGAGGTAGGCGAGACAGGTGGGAGCAGAACTTCGGCGGCCATGAAAGAATGGCGAAGCTTTTGTTTGTTATTGTATGAATTCAAACGGAAGTGCCCGTCTTGTAAACCTCTTGCAAAAAATGATGACTCTCATTACACGGGTTATGCTTTAAACGTAAAAAAATATGCTGCTCAAAAGAAAATTGCAACATATAACGAAGGTTTAACAACCAAGATCTAAGCTGTCAATCAAACTTTAGCCAATGAGAAGTATAGCAGCCAATTGGGGCTAAACGTCACGGAACGCGAACTTCGTGGCGCGCGATTTGAAATGGACGAAATATCCGCAAACTAAAATCAGTCTCACGCAATAAATATTGCTGTAAAAAATGTTTTTCTTGCGGAAAAATTGTTTTTTTGACATGCTTGTCCCAGGCTGTTTTTTTTTTTTAAGCAACCTTTTTTATTTGCAGTTACCCTTTAAAAGTGTAGTTTTTGTTGAGTATTCGGTCGCCGGCTGTTGAATGCCGTTTTTCGCCGACCTTGACTGTTAGGTGGCGGTGGTTCGACCGATGTGGCGTCAGTGTCGTTTCCGCCACGCCTCTTTTCAGCGTAGCACGTTCCTTTTTTTTTTTCTTTTCTTGTGTGTGTGTTTGTCTACGTTTCGCAATGCGTGCAAGAAACAGAATAGTGGTAGTTCTAGGTTTCTTTGTACATTTTTATTTATTTCCATCCTTACGTAGCAGCCACGCTTGCGAAATGGCTAGACTGGCTAGCAGTTTTGAGATGAACTTGTCCGGAGCAGTGTCCGTGTGCAGTGGGTGGAATTTCTACTTGTCGGAAATATGAGATACTACATGACACATTGCATACTGCGTACAAAAGAGTGATGATAAAAGAAGCTATTATCTGGACTTGTGTTATGTTCGCATCGGCACTTCTCTTTGTGCTATCTATCACAAGGCGTTCCTTTTGTTTGCAGTTAGGGATAAGTTGTCTGCATGGGAAAGGTTGTTCCTACACTGGCCCGTGAGGCGATTATGGTGTCTTCGATTGTTTGCTCGGCCTCAGAGGCTGGCAGCCTCTTTTCTTTACCAAGTAAAACAAATTCAAAACCTGTTGCTCCATCTATGGAAACCAGTTTTGGGAGGGTCCGACAACGATTCTTTTGTCCCTTTTTATTTAAGTTTCTGACCTTTGTTTTACTCGAGCTTTGACCTTTCGAACACCTGCGCTCTGCCAGCTTACAAACGGGGTTGTTGATTCTTGCCATTGCATCTCCTCCAAACAAAAACAAATGTGGCAAATGCAATAGAGGGCTGATCTTTCAATGGTCTTTCAGAATTCATTTGTAGTGTTCCAGTTCTGTTTGTAATGAAGCATGTAAGTGTACTTGTTCGAGGCTCTCTCTAGTTAACATTGCAATTTCACCTAAAATTTTGTGCTCGACACAAAATTTTATAGTAAATGATTACCCAAATCCGAAAGAACAAATATAAGAGATAAATGAAGAACCCCTCTCCCAACGTTTTTATCCTCTCATATTTACCTAATCTTGCTTAGTGTTCTTGCACTAGTTATTGCTACAGCTTTCATTGGACAATTTTCTCCGTAATTGAACTGTAACGGCAGCCCCCGGGCATGCGTAACTGTAGACGCAGTTCTTGCAGTCGGGGCTCGCTGATGACTAGCATTTTATTGGGTATACATAATTTTGAGTTTTTTTTCTTTTTCTTTCTTTTCGAAATGAGCTAAATCTATGTGAAGCGAAACTGAGACACACAAGATTGAGTGCTTATCGGACTAGCTTTGAGCCGTGTACTGCGGTCCCCTATCCGTCGCTATTTTCTCGCATAACATGACCGATTTCAGATCAATACTTTTTGACAACGATGCCAGCTTTCCAGAGCCATCTTTAACCGTGTGTTTGAAGGAATCCCGACAATGTTTACGAGCGACCACTTCTCGTAGTTGAGGGTAGAGGTCTGGTCACGCAAACACTTTCAAACCTTCAGTCTAGTTATACGCAGTCGATTGCACTGAAGGCCAGTTCACTTGCGCTGGGCTCCGACCGACCGAGACACGACCGGGTTGTAATTAAGCCTCTTGGAATGGCTTACGACCGGATGCGCAGCAATGCAGCCGGTCGTTGAGCCGTCACAAAAGGCTTGAAAACCGGTCTTGTCGGAGTCCAGCGCAAGTGCGTGAACGGGCCTTCACACATACATGTGCGAAGCAGCCTTTCGGCTGACACCGTTCACTGACGTGCATCTGTTTGAAACTTCTTTTTCAACCCCGTCAGACTCGCCAAAAGAAAACGCGAGTGGTCCGCAGCTGAGCGGCGCGTCACATCGCTAGGGTCTCAAAACGTTTACCTCCAGGGACTCCTGAATCTGGCCCTTGCACAACTCAAGGTAAGGAAGGCCCCCAAACACTTGTTTTTACGTTAACCGTCGTTTGTCTTCTGCGTGGTAGACTTGCTACGTTTTCCGACGGCTTACTTTTCGTTGTGGTGGGAGGTAACTGGCGGTATATCTATCGCTTTTCTGGACTGGCCTTGGATTGTGTTAAACTTATGAAGCGACAGCCTTGAGACGAAACCCTGCACGGACTTTGGTCGCTCGTGTTGGTGTTGTCTCAGAATCAAAGAGGTCGTGTGGGCGTCGTATTTAAAAAGGCAATTAGCGTAAAAACAAAACACAAACTGTATTTACATTAATAAATTAATTGACCATACATCATTCCACAGAAGTGTCTCGATCGGCTTGTCTGTCGTTCGCCTCGTTCTCCTCGTGACTCCAAACTTCTTCTTTCTTCTTGTCGTTTCCTCGTGAGCGTCTAATTCTTTCCAATCTGCAACATCTCCCCCCCCCCCCTTTTCTTTTTTCGCATGAGAGTTGCCTTGGTTCATTCACTTGCCAGTTCCAGGGGGTAAAGGAGCTGCACGAGGCGCCGAAGCGTTACCCCGCTCGGTAGGCGCACCAGACAGGAACGCATGTGGTTGTCTCTGCCCAGTTGAACTGTTTCGATCCTCCCCGTTTTCCACATGAGCCGTGGGGTCTTGTCTTCGTGAACAAGAACGAGGTCTCCGTTCTGTAGGTCGTTTGTCCGCGTCTCGGGCGATCGGTGTGCGGAGCGGAGCTGAAGGAGGTATTCCTTCCGCCATCTCCCGCTTGAGTCGGTTAGCCGGCTTGAGTCGGGCCAACCGACAACCATTACATTTCTTGATGACCTTCTTGGCCAGCTGTCTTGCTCGCGGTATCCAGAACCGCTCTCGGACTTGGGTTAAGGTGTCCTGAAGGCCGCCGTGCAGTGTTCGAAGATGGCAGTCTCTTACCAATAACTCAGTGAAGCGGTGATCAGGAGGTAACAAAAGCGGGTGCTTGACCTCGATTGTTTCGTTTAATTGTTGCAGTCGTCCCCCCACCCGCAACAGTCGATTGGGGTCAATGAAGGGGGCGAGCGAGACAATGCTGGATCGCCTTTCCAGATTCTTATCTGCCATTAGATCGTTCAATTCTTGTGCAAAAGCTTCCTCTTGCGTTCGTGCAATCCACCAAGTCTCGGCTTGTTCAAGTTCTTCGGACGCTAGCGGGCCCTCACGTCGGCTTCGCTTCGTTCGGCAGTTCTTTACAAACCGCATAATCCAAGCAGTAATCATGAGGATCCGTTCCAGCGCCCCGTACCGTTCAAGTTCCAATAGAGGTGCAATCCTCTCCGTTGCAGTCTGCAATACGTGATGTTCCAGCTTTTCCTATTCTGCAATAACTGCTACTGGAACGTCGTCGTAATCTTTTGCGAAGGACTCGTCGCGTGACAATCTCTTCTTCAAATTCTCAAGACGTTTCAATGCCAGCGTGTGGTTATCCTTTAGTTCTCCCGCGCCGACCCTGAACGGTAGACCCACTTCGTACCGTCCATTCACTTTCCGTATTGTTCGGTTGAACTCGTTCAGCGGTTCGTTCTGTTCTTCCATCTTGTTGAAGGGCTGGTCAGTAATGCCGATGCTCTCCAGCTCCCAAAAACGTCGCAGGATGTCTCCGGCGTCCTCGTTCGTGGAACATTCCGTTCTTAACACGCATACCATACTGCTGGCACTGCCTTTGAGAGAGCTGTGGTTTGACACTGGACCTTGAAAGGTCCAGCCGAAAATGGTGCTTATAGCTACCAGCTTCTGATTTTCCTTGCAATGCAGCACTTGGTCACCGTTCACCCGCCACAGCTGGTCTGAACCGACCAGAAGGGAAATGCCCTCTTCAGCAGTAACTAGAGAGGAGAGAAGCATGTCCGCAATACGACGGCCGTTTTTCATCATACGGCGAACAAACTCGTGGTCGACGGGTACCTGCACAACGTCCTTACAGATGAAGGGTACCTCGACGGCCTCGATGACGCACTCTTCTTGGCCGTATTGGCTGTGCAACCGTACTTGTACTAGTCGCCGACGTTGCGGTCGTGACGTGGAGTGGCCGAACGTATTTAGCCAGAGGCTAACATCTCCCAGAACCTTGAGGCCGAGCTTGTGAGAAAGGTCCTCACGAATGAACGTCCGTTGGCTACCTCCATCGATAATGGCTCGCACGTAAAGTCTTTGGTTGCCTTCCTCAGCCCAGGCCCGGAACGTTTGAAGAAGCACTTCGGAATCCAATGGGACGTCAGCACTGAGATTGCGTTCTGGACGCTTGTCGCAGGGGCACCTCTATCCGATTTATTCAGGTTAGGTTTCCAGTTCGGGTCGCACATGGATGTGGCATGTCGACCGGAGCACGACGCGCATGTCACCTTCCGCCGACACTCCCTCGCCCGGTGCCCTCCGATTGTGCATCTGAAGCAGCGGTTTTCTTCCGCCAGCCTTCTTTTCTTCACCTCTAACGTGAGGTCGCCAGTACATACTTCTGTTGCGTGCTTTGTGGACCGCCAAAAGAAGCAGGGGCTTGTGATATTTGCGTGTAGCACAGAGGCTGCTGGCATTCTGGGTCTTTCAGGCCTTTTCTTCTGCGTCTCTTGCCGTTCTTCTACTACTCCGGCTCTCTCTCTACTTTCAACCTCAATCCGAAGGAAGCTTATAATATCGGCGAGTTCATCTTCGGCATCGGCGAAAGAGGGCGGCCTTGAAGCACTCCGGGTGGAAATTGGTCGGTCGACAGACTGTCCGGTGTCCGGCACCGCTGGTGAACTCAGTGAAGTCGGACTGTTTTGCGTTTCTCCTGACGACCTGTAGGCAGTGCTGCTTGCCTGCTGCCGGTGATAATTTACGACGACTTCGCTCGGCAAAGCCTTGAGGATGATATCGGACATCATCGTGCGGTACGTTGCCGATCCCACGCCAAGACCTTTTAGACCGCGGATGTTCGTCTGAACGTGATCATACATCCTTCGGAGGCCTTTCGTGTCTTTCGCGGAGGCAACGGGAGGCAGTGCTCGGAGCTTCGCCAGATGATTTTGCTCAATCCTTCGTTTATCACCGAAGCGCAGTGTCAGGATTTCAATGGCATCGTCGTAGCAAGCCTCAGTTGCCTGGAGTCCAGCGATGGCCACCGCCGCTGGTCCGGTGACGTGGTTGCGCAGGTACTGAAACTTGTCCGATCGTGGGATGCTATCGTTTTCGTGGATAGCACGACCGAACTGCTCCCAGAAGCTCTGCCACGCGCTGACCTCGCCGTTGAAAGTTTGAAGTCGTAACTTGGGAAGCTTCACGCCGCTAGTCACGTTGGTGCGCGTTCTTCCCAGGTCTGTAGTGGCAGTCGCAGATGTTGTCGCGGATGTGGTCATCTGGATGGCCTGTGCCTGTTGTTCCTTACGTCTCAGTGAGTCTGCCTTGCAGTCCAACAGCGCCATCATTCGGATAGCCTCGTCGTCGTACTCCGTGACCGTAGTGTATTCTGCGACGAGGTCTTGTTCCGATACATGATCTTCTATCTCCACGTTCAACTCTTGAAGTGCCCTGTTATTGGCCTTCAGCCTCTCAAGCCAGGCAGTCAGCGATGCCAGGTCCGCTGTCTCCATCCCTGCTGTCGCCTCGTGGATAATTTTCGTGTTTTGCGACCGCTTCGCTCCACGTTTTGCCTTCAGACGTTCCATGTTTGACGATCTCCCACTCAGCTCTCGGAAACAGCGTTCCAGGCGGGTGTTCCACAAAGGTGGAAAATCCGCTCACCTCAATCGTTCTCGATCCCGGGTTTCGGCACCATAATGTCTCAGAATCAAAGAGGTCGTGTGGGCGTCGTAATTAAAAAGGCAATTAGCGTAAAAACAAAACACAAACTGTATTTACAATTAATAAATGAATTGACCATACATCATTCCACAGAAGTGTCTCGATCGGCTTGTCTGTCGTTCGCCTCGTTCTCCTCGTGACTCCAAACTTCTTCTTTCTTCTTGTCGTTTCCTCGTGAGCGTCTAATTCTTTCCAATCTGCAACAGGTGTTGCTCACATGGTAGCATGGTTGTGGTAGAAAATGTCTCGGCAGAGTGCAGCTGTTGGTTTGATGCAGTAGTGTGCAGAGAGTAAGTGTGGTAACACCCCACCCACCCCTCCGAATGGAGTGGAGCACGTAGCAGGGTGTCTAGCGACCGGGAAAACCGGGAATTGTCAGGGAAATTTTAATTATCGTGAAAAATCGGGCAATTGTCAGCGATATTATCAAAAAACGAGCGAAGTCAGGGAAAATGAGCCGGAAACGCCATTGAGTGCCCTGAGCAAAGATTTGAGGACTAAAAATAGGTAATAAATTCTGCTTAGAGCGGAGCGCGGGCTCGGCTCACCCGATGTAGAGTGTGCTACCCAATGCAAAGGGAAGAGCCGACTAGAGCCACTAAATGAGCTTTAGATTTAGTGACACTAGAGCCGACAAATCCAGTCCAAGCCTTGGATTGGATTGGATTGAGGGCGCGACACTAGGCTAGATCCAGTTAGAGCTACTAGATTTAGTAACAAATTTATTTATTTATTGAGGTTACCTGCATCGCCTTAGAGGCATTATTGCAGGGAGAGGTTTACAAAGAACATTTCAGCTGAAAATACAGATGGAAACAGATTTTCGTTAGGCATGTTCCATTTTAATGCAGTTCGGACAAAATATGATTTACAACAAGAGCTAATGGTTGCAACTTTGTATTGGTGGTCCACTCTTTCCGACACGTAGAAAGGACATCGAATGTAATTTTCTTTAGTGATGAAAGTTTTATCATTATAAAGACAGTAGAAAAAGTTTAGTCTTAGATTTTTTTCGTCTTAACGACAGCGGTTGCCAGTGTAACTGATGCGTTATGCCGTGACGCTCGCTTTGAACCTAAAAATATGAGACAAATCTAGCGCAGCAATTTTGCACTTGTTCTAAGCCGTAGACCTTACTCCAATCCAAGCCGAAAGTACCCGAAAGTGTGCATCTGTCGGCCATGCTACCATTCGGTTAGTGACGTGTGTCACTAACCATTCGTCACGTCACGTCACTAACCGAATGGCCGAACCGGAGAGCGCTCGTTTAATTCGGACTGGACGAACCCGAATATTTCAGAATATGCGAGTTGGATTAAGCCCATGCAAAATAATCCTCACAGTGCTCAATGCCTTGTGTTGTATTGGTCTTATGTATTTAAACGCCTCCACAGTGGTCAGGGAATTTCACCTGAAATTGTCAGGGAAAACCTGAAAAAGTCAGGGAATTTCAAAATAATAATTTGCTAGACACCCTGAAGTAGTGTGGTAACACCCCCGCCCCACTTCCACTTCTACTGTGCAAGAGTGGGGGCTGCTTATTATTATGTTGCAGCCCTGGTCGCCGGCATAGCGATCACGAAGAAGAGATGCGTACGCCGCGAGCATCGAACCCGAAAATCTGATCTTTATCGCGATGTGAATGCTCTATATACAAAATGACAATGTTGCCGACACAACATATTCCCTCCCTAAAAACAACAACCCAAGAAACTAAATACAAAGAAATAAAAGAAAAAGAAACAGTGTAACTGATAGTGAAAACAGTAACATAGTTAGTTCATTACAAAGTCTCTCTGCCAGGCAGGCTTTCTCCTCAGGAGAGGAGCTCTCGTTGTTCTTGTATTGACCTGGGCCGAAGCTGCCTCCGACTCCGAACAAGCCACTGAGGTCTCGGGTACCGTCGGTACCGTTGAAGCCGACACGGAATCCATCTCCGCGGTCTCGGTTGTCGCCGAAGAAGCCACGGGACGAGTCTCTGGGATCTCGGCTGCAGCCGCATCAGCCGACTCCAGCGCTGACGCCGCTTGCTGTGATGCTGTCGACAGGCGCTTCCCCGCTTCTCCACAGCCGGAAAGCTTCGACGCATTCCAGGTCCGGTTGTCACTGAGGATGTAAGAACTTGGTCCATGTGTACCAGTGATAAGCATTGGACGCGTATAGTGCGATGTCCCTTTCTTCGGTATGTTTGGCCTTGCGGACCCTGACGAAATCGCCCGGCTTGAAGGTGGGCACCCTTGCTGCCCTCTTGGAGTCCGTGTAACGCTTGCTGTAAGCCTGCCGCTGCTGTACTCGCGCTCTGAGGTCAGCTAATTCAGAGCCAGGGTTCACAAAGAACTTTGATGACGGGAACCCCACAATGTCCAGCCTCGACCGAGGAACTCGACCATG
This sequence comes from Ixodes persulcatus, assembly GCA_013358835.2. Lineage (NCBI taxonomy): Eukaryota > Metazoa > Arthropoda > Arachnida > Ixodida > Ixodidae > Ixodes > Ixodes persulcatus. The sequence continues at coordinate 852,893 of JABSTQ010009807.1, read as the reverse complement.
CAGGAGCAGAGCAGGCGGCACCCCCGTTGTGGCATGAGGTGTGCACCTGTAAACGCCCAGGTACTCCAGGACGGCCACTTCAAGAGGCCGATGCTTCAGTGCTGCCACCTGGATGAACCCCTTGAAGACCTTGTTAAACCGCTCCACCTGTCCGTTGCATTGTGGGTAATACACCGACGAGCAGCGGTGACAAATTCCTCGTTCTTTCAGGAAGTCTTCAAAGGCTGCCGACTTGAACTGCGACCCATGGTCCGTCAGAATTTCATCTGGGTAGACTTCTCTGCTAAACGTAGCAGATAAAAATTTAATCACCGTCTGTGTTGTCACGACTGATGCGAAGCATACCTCTGGCCACTTTGAGTAAAAGTCTACCAAGGTAATGGCATACTCGTGTCCACTCCCAGTTCTGGTGAATGGCCCAACAATATCCAGAGCCAGCTTCTGCCAGGCCCGTTCTGGAAGCGGAATTGGCTGAAGTGGTGCGGTGACGGGTTTGGCAGACTTGTCTGCAGACTGGCATTCACAGCAGTTCCTGATGACTTGCTCCACCTGGTGGTCGAGACCCGACCACCAAGATCGCTCGCGCAACCTTTGCTTGGTCCTGACAATGCCAGGATGGGTCTCGTGTGCCAGCTCAATCATGGTGGCCATCAGCGACGCTGGGATGACCAGTCGTTCTCCTCGCAGCAGCAAGTTGTCCACCACTGCCAACTCGTCTCTCACTCGGAAGAATGGAAGTAACTTGGAAGCCAAGCTTTTCTTGTCTGGCCACCTGGTTGAAATGTACTTCATGACAAGTTGTAATGTCTCATCCCTCTGTACAGCCTCTTGTAGTTCATGCTTTGTGATGCAAGATGACACGAATGATACAATTTCTTCCTCTTCTTCATGTCCGGTAGGTAATGGCAACCTTGACAGAGCGTCTGCTACTTTGTTGTCGCTTCCTCGGTGATATGCAACTTCGAAGTTGTAATAAAGAAGGCGAGATGACCACCTTGAGATCCTCAGTGGCCTTTGGCCATTCCCTTGAGAGGACAGGAGAGTTACTAGCGCTTGATGATCCGTGCGTAGCTTGAACCGCCGTCCCCAGAGAAACACGTGCCAATGCTCGCACGCCCACACACAGGCAAGGGCCTCCTTCTCTCCTACAGAGTACTTCCGTTCAGCCGGCGAGAGTGTTCGTGAGGCAAATGCCACTGTTCTCAAGTCATCGCCAACACCCTGCTGAAGCACAGCACCGAGGCCATGCATGGATGCATCTGCAGTGACAACTACCGGTAGTGCAGGATCAAACATCTTAATAGCACCGCATGTAGAGAGCGATGTCTTGACTTGCTCGAAACTCTGTTCTGCTTCTTTGTTCCATATAAATGGGACCTCTTGACGCAACAGCTTCCTTAGAGGCTCTACTACTTCTGCATAATTTGGCAAAAATCTTGCGTAGTATCCGACAAGTCCCAAGAACGACCGCAAAGCAGCTGCATCTTTTGGTACTGGAGCTTTAGCCACCGCTTCTACTTTGGAGTGAAGAGGGGTTAGTCCTTCTACACTCACGGTGTGTCCCAGGAAGTCGAGCGCTTGCACGTTGAACTCGCATTTCTGGTTAAGCTGAAGTCCAGCAGCAGAAATGCGATGTAGAACTTCCTGCAAATTCCCCCTGTGCTCTGCTTCGGACTTGCCGAATACGATCACGTCGTCAATGTAGCATAGCACCCCCTTACAGCCATCCAGGATGGTGGTCATCATTCTCTGAAACGCCGCCGGAGCTGACGCCAACCCAAAGCATACTCTTCGAAAACGAAAAAGTCCGTCATGAGTGACGAATGTCGTCAGCTCCCGGCTGTCTGCTGTCAGTTCAACTTGGTGATAGGCCGAGGCCAAATCTAGCTTCGAGAAGTGAGTCGACCCTGCAAGTTGGTGAAGAAGCTCCTCTGTATGTGGGAGTGGAAATCCATCCACTAAAATGGCCTTGTTTGGCTCGCGCAAATCTACACACAGCCTGATAGTGCCGTCCTTTTTCTTTACGACCACAATTGGAGATATCCATTCGGAGGCTTCGACCCGTTCGATGATTCCAACTTGCTCCAATCGGCGCAGTTCTACGGACACGGCGTCCCGCAATGCTAAAGGCAGCCGCCGCAGTTTTGCCGCCACGGGCTTAACTGTTTCCCGCTTCTTGACCTGGTGAGCGAAGCCCTTCACCAGACCCAGATTGTCGGTGAATAAGTGTGAGAATTGTTTCTTCATGTCAGCAGGTAGCGGGTTCTCATCGGTTTGCGTGTGCAGACATTGCAAGGTTCCTCCTTCAATCTGAAGTTGTAAATTACAGATCGCATCTAGTCCGATGAGGGTCGTCCCCTTCGCCACCACGTAAAAAAGAACGCAAGTAGAACGCTCCTTGAAGCGAACGTTGGCCAGGAATCGTCCCTTCACTTCGATCTTGCAGCCCGAATAGTCCAGCAGGTTGACAGACGGCGGTGCCAGAGCCAGTCGCTCGCGGAACCATTGCCGATAAATGTCATCGGTGATGATTGACACTGAAGAGCCTGTGTCTTCCAGAAAGCGCAGACTCACTGTCTCTACTTCCAGATCGGCGTAGATGCCACGTTGTCCGCTGTCCGTATTCACCTGAAGAAGTACGACGTCACAATTCGTATTCTCGCTGATTTCCTTCACGTCCAGGCCCTGCGTCGTGGTGCTTTTACAAACCTTCTCGAAGTGCCCGGTCTTTTTGCATTTCAGGCACAGAGCACGTCGCGCTTTGCAGCTCACTGAACTTGCCACGTGACTTGCCGACCCACAACGGTAACAACGACGCTCCGTCACCTCCTGTTCGTCTTTTTTATACTTTTCAGTAACGCGATGCACCGCCCCCTCAGCTGCAAATTCTTTCAGGTTGCGCTGGGTGTCTTCGTAATGCGTTGCCATTGATACGGCCTTTTCTAGTGTCAGCGGTGCCCCTTCAAACAGCAGACGTTCCCGAAGTCTGCCAGATGAAATTCCTGAAACGAGCTGGTCCCGAATCATCACGTCGGTGGTGCTATCGTACTCGCATTTGGCGGCTATCTCGCGCAAGCTCGTGATGTATCCTTCCATCGGCTCGCCTGGCTGCTGTAATCTCTGCTTGAATCGATGTCGCTCAACGAGTACGTTAGTTGTGGCTGCGAAAATCCTCCTTACGAGCTTCAGCGTAGTAGTGAACTCGTCCGTGGTATCCCCACTAGCAGGCTTGCTTTGTTCCGTCGCACCCGCAGTCGCAGACTTGCCTTCCGCCTCTGTGGTCGGCTGCTGCTTAGGTGGTGTCGACGTGGCCACGGCGTTGTACTGCCGCTGTCCTTCCACTCCCAGACAGTGCAGCAAGATGGCTGCACGCCGCGATGCCTTGAACTCGTCTGCGCCAGAAGCCTCAAGAAACCTGAGGAACGTTTGTTCCCATTGCGGCCATGGAACGGGAGGCTGGCCTGGCGTTTGCAGAAACGGCAGCGGCGGCGTAAGTCCGAAGTTCATGGTGGCTTTTTATGGTTTTCACCTCGTCGCCAATATTATGTTGCAGCCCTGGTCGCCGGCATAGCGACCACGAAGAAGAGATGCGTACGCCGCGAGCATCGAACCCGAAAATCTGATCTTTATCGCGATGTGAATGCTCTATATACAAAATGACAATGTTGCCGACACAACACTTATTGAGGTAGGAACTGCGCATTAGTGCTAACACTCTCATTGTTTTGAACAAACTATCTAAACCAAGCTATCTTTTTTTTGTCGTCATAGTTTTTTTATTGTAAGCTATGTACAGTATGTGCATGGATGTATATATTCCTCTTTCTGGAATCTTCTATGCAAATTACAAAGCTATGTTTAGAGAAATTTTCAACAGTGTTCTAAGGCTCCGGGTCATGCAGACATAGATATTGTGCATTCCAAGAAAGGCGAAGACTAACTGGAACTTAAAAGTATATTTTTAAATAACAGTAGAGTACAGTTGCTGACCAGGTGGCAACGGCAGCACTCGTCTTTGTTGGTTACCAGTCTGTGTGCCATATCCCAGCCCACGGTCCGGAACTGATGCAAGGCCCTTTAATTTTTTTGTTGGTCCGCTCTTTAGGATGCAGAGGCAGAGCGGGATGCGATGGCGAAGGAGCTTGAGACGCTCTGCAAAAAGCTGGACGCAGAGACGCTGCGGAACGTCGAGCTGCGGAACAGGGCCAAGAACCTCTCCGAAGACCTCGATATCCAGAAGTCCCTCTACGAGACGGTGAGCATCAGACTGAAACGTTGCACAGTAAGCGTGCTTCCCGAGGACCTTTCTAGAATTTCCGTGCAATGGGGAGCATGTGGAACGAGGACCCGCGAATGCTCTTAAAATTTCATTGCATGTGAATTTGAAAAATTTAATCCGATGGGCAACTGCGTGATTTTAGCGAGTAAAGTATGCAACAAACTGTATTTTTAAAAGCGTGGCACATTTTCCTTTCTAATGTTAGTGATGGAATGCCAAAACATCCAGTAAAGACGCCCCCCCCCCCCCCCCGAGGGATCGCCCATCCCATTTTTCTAGCTAAATATTCATATTGGGAAAACTCCATCGACCGCACGCAGACCGCGTAGTCGATCGATTCCCGTCGACGGGAATCACATCGACCACGCGATCCGTGGATTTGATACGTGTGGCAAGCACATTTCTAGTTTTCCCTCGTTTTTTGTTTGCAATCTGCTTGCACAGCACCGCGAGGATCTAGATTTCGCGAATCACCTACAACTCGCAAAAAAATAGGTCCTGCCAACAATTCTGGTAAAATGTAAACACATTGGAATCTATATTGACATCCCACCGCGTTGCGAATATTGGGACCCGCGAATCATTCCTCAACATCAGCTTTGACCTATATCGCGAAATATTGAGCCTGCAAAATAGTCGTTTACAGTATCTGTTCCCGTCACACTAGTTTTTTTCCGCGTGTATATTGCATCGTGAAACGTGAATCTGCTGCATCTGGCCATCTGCGGTATTCTTTCCCGCGACAGGGAGTTCGTAGCGAATTCCCGTGTTTTTTTTTTTTTTTGCATTGTGAAACGGCTAACTTGCCGCGTCCGTGATTTGTGGTAACGCTTTCCGTGTAGCATGGTTCATAGTCCCGTTGAGATCAGTGGTTGTACCCTAGCTCTTGACTTGATAATAATCTGATGCAGACTATCCAAAGCCGAAGCTCAGTCGTCTTTTTTGTTTTGGCGGTTGTCCTTTTCTCAGTACAATACACGGGCTTTTTGGACATGGCACCGCTAAGCAAAACGCGGTAGTTGGTTTATCTTTAGAAGATAAAGCTCGCACCCTGGCCAAAGTTGCAAGTGGGCAGAAGAAAGCTGTCATCGCAGAAAAGTTGGGGAATTTCTCAGAGTTCGTTGTCGATGATCCTAAAGTCAAAAGATGCAGTTGAAAAGGCTCTTCCACCAGGGACATCGGCCAAGCGAAAGAAACTGACACCGCCGGCACGCGAAGAGCTCGACAAGGCTATGTACACTTGGTTCGTACAAATTTTTTTACTGTACCAGTTCAGGTATCTCAATTTTTTTGTGAATTTCACAACAGAGAAATTTTCGCTACAACGATTTTTTTCTTACGCACCGTCAATTTCGTTGTAGCGGGGTTCGGCTGTATTTACTTCAAATCTTTTGTACGGGGTAGGCTAGCGCGCACGTAGCGTACAATTACTTTCAGCATTCTCCTCAATGCTTTGGTAATTAGTAATAGGTACGGTACATTTTTACTGAAGCCGAATTACACGGTTTTCAATTTATGATGGTGGTATATATAATGGACTTGTTCCAAAACCGACGCGCCCCATCGAGGGAAAATACCACGCAGTGCACTCTGGGAACTAGTTGGCCCCTCAGTTTCGGTTTCGACTGAGCAGCTTCATCTCATGCTATCACGCCGCGACCGAGCGCGCTGCTTGCGTTTTCGATTATCTGACTTTATATGAATGTGCACTGCACTCATTCTCGAGAAATACAAAACGAAGACCGGGGCACATTCCTTGGTTGCCGAAACACCGGGTATTATGGGTGCGTATGCAAACGTAGTAAGACGTGGCTAATTAGTCACCTCACCCCACCAGTGCATCTTGAGTTCAATTTCAATAATCCCGTCTAATACCAGTGAACTACAACTGAAATTTGGTCACCTGGAGCCTTACACGTATTTTGTTTGCCAAACGTCCGCTTCTTGTTAGTTAATGGGGCGAAAAGCAAGCCGCGCATCCTCACAGGAGTATCAAAGTTGAGCCCAGCGTTGACGCATGAACTTTTATGGAAGCGCAATAAATTCGACCTCACTACTGCACAAAAGTTACTATGATGTCTTCCTCGTGTCATCATATATCTCCCACTCAAATTTTATGCTGATGGAAGATTACGTTTTCGCAAACGCTAAGATCGGCTAGCCAGTGGCGTCACGAGGGTCAGCGGCACCCGGGGCGGTAGCCCGCCGAGACACCCCCCCCCCCCCCCCCCCCCCGTTCTCGCGTGGCTCGCCGCGACTCCCCCCCCCGCTCTCGCGTGTGGCCCGCCGCGACTCCCCCCCCCCCCCCCCGCTCTCGTGGCCGGCCGCGACACCCCCCTGAGGGCTGCACCCCCCCTTGTGACGCCACTGCGGCTAGCTACGACCGAGGCCCTAACAAGCGTCCCCTACTCCTCGCTAAACCTTTTTGGACGAGCTTTTACTGACGCCCAAGATCTCATCTGTGCCTGAACGGTGTGTCTGAAATTATCTCGGCATACTCAGGCAGGAAGAAAGCAAACATATAACAAATATTATGGTCATTAGCAACCGTCAAACGCGCTTTGAATAATTTCGTTCGTTTGGCGCACCGCATAGGGTTCATGCACGTCCGGCGCACTTCCGGCGAACGGTGTGACATTCTTCACACAAGTGTCCGACTTTTGCTTTCTTAAAACGGTTTGTATGTGCGAATGTGCCTATATGATTGCAGGATAACTTTATGCGCATACGCGATGTTGAATATTAGTGAAATGTAAGCGGGTGGGAACTTCACTTTGTGCAGTGCTGCGGGTCAGTACAGATAATAGATAAGAAGTGTGTTAAAATTGAGCTTTTCAATGGCGCCTCCGAGTTTTACCTCGCGTACTCAGGCGTATTAAGAAAAACAGTAATTGCAAAAAGTAATATTTCGTCTATGGACGCACGAAACAAACAAACTTCCTGATGAACAACACTAATGTAAAGGCGCGAGCTCGATGTATGCATACTTATTGGTTGCTACAGCTTGTTGATTCGTACACAAGCAAGATCCCCGAGCTTCGCAGCGTCAAGATTTCCAGCACTGGCTCATCCACATACCTAGATCGGAACGCTAACAGAAAGGCTCCAGTACAAAAATACAACAAGCATGTGTTAAGACAAGATATACGTCTCAGGCTTGTGCTAAAGCTTCGAGGTCTGGCCATTTAGGTTAGTTTAGAGACCACAAGTGACGCTCTCGGGACCACGCTCTGTGTATAATCTCGTGTCGACGTGTCAATCGAAACCGAAACCATGCCACTCTCCTCCCTGGCCAACTAGTTCCAAGAGTGCAACGCGCGCCGTGTTGCATGCAGGGCTTTATGGAAGTAGTCTATTCTTACATGCTGGTCAACCATGCTGCCGGTGTACCGCCCTCCTTTCACCGCTCACTTCCTCATCATTCTGGGACTGAACTTTGTCGTCCTCTTTCGAACATGGAAGGAAATTTCTACGAGGCTTGTCTTCACTTTAGACAGCCAAACATTTAGACATTTTACAAACAAGGGTTGATTTAGTTTTATCTTTCCCAATATCTGTACCGCGAGCCCGGTAGCGCGCCCGGTAACGCGCATTCTTGAGTCCCCCTTTTTCGGGAACTTTTCCACGAAAACCGGTTATATTTGATACAACCAGTAGGTGACACCAGCTACCATCCCATAATAAAACAAGGAGCTATCGCTCATCCAGTTCTCGTCAAACTTGGCTAGTACTTGTAGGTACCTAGTAGGGAAGGGCGGTTAACATTGTAGCACGGCTAAAGTTAACCAGCTTCGAGCATCGAAAACACGTTCGTTTTATGCACCTGTGGTGCATAAAATCGGAGCACTAGTGGTGAAAAAGAGCGAAGAAAAAATGCGACTGCAATGGCGCGAAGCGCCTTTTCATATTTTATTCGTTCGTTTCGACTAGATCTTTCACCGCGATTGCCCGACGCGAAGGGGTTATGTTGCCGCAATCCAATCGAATCCGATTGCCCCGTTTCAGCTGCAGGGTGGGTGCCGAGGCGGGAGAGCCCCGGAGCCCCCTGTCCGTAGTGCGGCTGGTACGGCCGGCACAGCCGCTGGCACTGCGGTCGGTCGGCGCGGTGTCCCTGCCGGCCTGATCGTCCCGGTCCCCGTCGTCGGTGCAGGCCGCAGCAGCAGCGCGGGGAGCACGAGCAGCGGGGTCCGGCGGCTCCACCTTGCAGGAGGACCTGCTCGAACTCATCGGCCCAGACTACTTGGACAGCGACTGCGAGGTGAGGGGAGAACCACGTATGCGCTTCGAAGCGAGCTTCTTTAGCTTCTCGAACAATCTGGAAGGCTTACAGTTGACGTTGCAGTGCCTCGAACGCGTCTCTGATAGCTGGCAAGTTTACCGCGCCCTAAGATGCGGTCCCTCGATTTCTCCTTGACGACATCGCAGAAGGCGTGGATGTAATGCAGCCTCGAGAACGCAGGCAGGCAGACGACGACACAAACACGAAATGCCTCCAACACAGCCGAAAACGAGTTCTGTCTTCAGCTGCCTTAGCGGAACAGGATGCTAGACACACCTGTTGGAGGTGCGTTTGAGGTGCCATAGTTGACAACTCTCCCTTAGCTTGTTTGTGAACTTCACTTCTTTAGAACCTCAACGCGCAGAGAACTTCTGCTGAAACATTGGCTGCCGCCATGAAGCTTCGAGAAAGTCCATTTTCACATTTTTTCTAACAGCTCGAGGTAATTATTTTGTTTTGTTTGAAGTGTAGTGTTAAAAGCTAATCTACAGGCGCGTGCTCGTGGTTGAACAATTTTGTTTGGTGCCCCGAGCCTTTGCTTAGAGGGATTTTAGTAGTGCGAGGTTCATTTGTCTTCGGATCTGGAGGTTTGGGGGCTGCCGGAGAATGGGTGAAAGCCATTTACTTTGGCTGTCTTTTGGTAGATGGCGATAGGCTGCGAGTAAGTCCGACTTTTCCGGATGTTTGCGAGCTGAACATACTTACTGTAATGTCTCGAGAGATGGCCCAGTCCCGAAAGACAACCCACTGCTTATTTTTGGCAAGATTTGTTATTTATTTTTAAAGACGTTGAAAAATAGTTTACTTCTAGTAATTGCAGTGCCCTGGCAAAGTTATACTTTGTAGCTTTTTCAGAGCGTGAAAACTGTGCATGTAGTGCAAACCGGGAACGATTTTTCTAAGCGTCTCAAAACCCTAAACGCTAGAGCACATCTTCACTTCTCTCCGTCAAAGTATACAGTAAACTAACCTCTACCTTGCTTTCACAACAACCCGCTCGCTCGAAGCTCACAAAATTTCGAAACATCGTCGAAGGCAATGAAGCTCAGGCTGCAGACTGGGCAACTGAAATGCCTGTCCACTGTTCTCACCTCGTCGGTCGTTACGGAGGCGCTTGGAACCACTCGCGAGTCGCTTTATCCCCCGTTCCATCGGGCGGTTAATACGTCTCGACAAAAGGGTCACTTACGAGTTGGCTCTCCCAAATCTCTAACATTGCGTCGGGTCCGGTCATTGCGCGCAGGATCCCCCGTGGTGCCTTCAGGGCGCTCCGGAGCGGCCCCACTCTGGCGCGCCCTCGTCGCGCCCTCGCTGTCTCTGGAGCGCGTGGGCCGTCGGCAGGGCCTGGCTCTGCGCTGGCGGCTCGTCGTGCCCGTCGTTGGCCGAGGACTTCATCCTGACCACGGCGCAGCCCGCCCAGGTCATCGCCTGCCCCGACGCCAGTCCCCCACCCTCCGGCGACAGGGGACCGCACCTGCAGGACAAGTGAGTCTCTCGCTCGCGTCACCGCCTCGGTGGCTTCGAGGCATGGCGCCGGGGCCTACGGGTCCCCAGGCGGCGGGTTCGAATTGCGGCCGACGTGCCCACAATCTGACAGTCATGTTGTCAGAATGCGCCGTGTGACCGAAATATCGGTTGCATGTCAAAAGATCCCCGGTTGGGGATCGTTTGACGTGCAACCAAAACGTGTGTGTGTGTGTGTGGGGGGGGGGGGGGGGGGGAGGCCTGTGCCTTTGGGTGCCCCTCCCCCCCCCCCCACACACACACACAAAGATCTTCACTAGTGCACCCATGCAGCGCCGCCCGCCTTGTGTCGGCATCGTTGACAGTGTGTCTTGTAGCGTCTCGCAACAAGTGCAATGTTAGCACGAGTCGGCTGCCTTGCAGCGCTCTTCCGGTGATTCTGCCGCTTGAGGTGGGGCGGATATCCGCGAACGGCGACGTCGTGCGCGGACTTTGTCTTCCAGGTGGAATCGGCTGGGGCGTGCCGGACGGCCTCCGTTGGTTTGGCTCGTAAAACCTCCGAATTCGACTTTCCGACTTTCTCTGTCGCATCTCTCGTGCCTCTCTGTCACTGTTTCGTACCTCTGTTTGTTGGGAAGCGAAATATGAGTTTCTCGAGAACGTTCGGGGTTCTTGTTTGGTTTTGACGTTGCCTCGACCATTTGTGACGTGCAGGAAGCCCCAGCCCCAGAGGCCACTCCACGATCTGGAAGAGAGGGTCGTGAAACTCCAGGAAACATTGGCACAGGTAGGTTGACGAACCGCTCCTCTTCACCGTGCGTGCACGCTTTTCTTTGGCGTTTCTTCGGCTGTTCAGCGACTTCCTTTTTTCCTTCTGTTTGCCAGTCTCTTCGGATCCTTGAAAAAGCTTGAGAACCATTCATGTTTGAAAGCCCTGGTTTATGTGAAGTCCTTCAGGTAAACTGAAATTGCTGAACATGATGTTAAAGCTTGAAGGCTTCCATAGAGTGTGCTATTCAAATGGCCTTGATCACTTTGGTCTGCTTTGTTCGCGTCCAGACAGATATTCTTGGCTTTTATGTCGTTTTTGACGGAATTACTTTCAGTCATCTGGTCGCAACGAGTTTGAATATCCGTACCTACTGTCTTGCTGAGACGCCTCGTCGCATATCACTTAGTTGGCTAGTATATGAATTGGTTGGTTTATCGATTATTTTATAGGCTAATTGATTTCTTTTTATATTAGTTTATAAATTACTGGTCTATTAGTTGATTGGTTTGTTGGTTCATCAGCATCTTACTTAGTTTATACATTGACTTGTTCATGGTTTAGACAGTTCATTCATCATATTAATTGCATCATTGGTTGGTTAGGTTATGCCTTTAACTTGTGTGTTGATTAGCTTATGTATTGATTGGTCAGAGGAGCAATTGCTTCATTGGTTGTACAGCTTATGGGTCAATTGGTTCACTTGTTTATTTAATAAATTGATTTGGTTGTCTAATATAATAAAACATTAATTGGTTCATTCTCTTGTGTACCTGACTGGAAAATCCGATTGATTGAATCATTAACAGATAGATCGGATGGTCTTGCTAATAGACCAATCTCACTAAGCGTTCGGCGCATGCTTGACGCCGCCATAACTTCAGTTCACAGGAAGCAGACGGCTGTGCATGCGAGGGCTCGTGCCGTCTCGTGCTCTACTCGCGCAGAGCTCCAGCGAGGTTATCGCACGTTTCCAAAGACTAAAGTTCCCTCGATGCATCGCGGCAGCGGTGGCGTAGTCAAACAAGCTGGTGAGATCGGTCTATTGACTTGAAGTGTCGTGTGCATGGTGAACACAGGAGCAGCATCACAAGGCTAACCTGGAGCACCAGGTGCGGCAGCTGCGGCAAGAGACCCACCGTCTGCATGAGCAGTCGCAGTCGGCCAGCGCGCAACTCAAGAGTCTCACCCCGACGCTTAAGCCGCCCCCGTCTCACCCCACTCCGACCACCGGAACGATGCCGCCCTGCGTCTGCCGAGCAGCTCTTGTGTTCGTTGCAGCTTTTGTGTTCGTTGGCCATAAGCTCACCCTAACCTTATTTAAAGCGCTAGGTCTATAGTAGTACATGCAAGAACTGCTGCACCACGTACATGACGTCAGGGGACGAAAGCAAACCGTGTTTTGTTTTTGTCCTGCAAAATTAGACTATGTATTGTTGAAAGCTCAGGGTCTGCTAGAATGTTAGCTCCAGTGGCTGGGTTCAAATGTCGCAGTTTCAAAACTTACGCTTACCGGAGTAAAGAGAGAGCAACTGCGTCTGCCTCTGAAATGCAGCAAAAGCAGACATAGCACGCTATGTCTGTTTTCTGCTGCATCTCTCAAATGACACCGCTGTTGGTAACAAGCAGACATAACATTCGAGGAGACAGTGCCCGCTTACTCTATCGGGTGTCCGCGAGAAAACCAAACCCTGTTTTTTGCGCTTCAAAAATAAACTAGACATCGCGGAGAGCTCGAACTCCGTCAGAACGTGGCCCCAACCGTTTGAGCAAGATGCCAAAGTTTCAGCACCAACCGTTATCTTATTCAAAAGTTACAAGTGATTTTCTGAAATTTTTCTATGAGAAAATAGGTCCCGTTTTTGCCTATTTTCGGTTTCTGGCGCCATAGAGCTCCACGTATTCGAGAGCCCCGTTGGCCGCCACATTTCTATTGAAATTTTCAGAAAATCACATAACTTTTGAATGAGATAACGTTTGGTGCTGAAACTTTGGCATCTTGCTCGACTGGCTGGGGCTACGTTCTGACAAAGTTTGAGCCCTCCTCGATGTCTAGTTAATTTTTGCAGTGTGAAAAACAGGGTTCAGATTTCTCGCAGAGGCCCGGCATGTTGCCAACAGTAGTGCTATCTGAGTGATGCAGCGGAGAGGAAATGCACTCCGTGTACCTTCTCTCCCTGATAGGCCAAACCGTCTTTCGCTTATGGCTTTTCACCTCCGTAACCGCAAGTTTTTAAAGCTCGCACATTTCATCCCAACACACTGGTGTGGCACTCTGACAAGGTCGGAGCTCTCTGCAATGCGTAATTCATTTTTGCCGGAGGAAAAACGTTGTTTTCTCGCCCGGCATCTCGTACCTGGTTTTACGTGCGGCACACAACAACTGGAAGGCGACATAAGGCCCCTGCTGTGCGACATATATCACGCGATGTCACTCCTGCGTTTGACATATCAGTCTACTTCCGAACATAGTGGTTCCGCGGAAGAGTCAGTTATGTAGCATACGAGACGTGCAAGGTCTTTCCAAGGTTCGTGTCGGTCCTCCGTCTTTGTTGCATAGTTTAACGTCGCCCTGTGAGTCTCGGATATACGTTGGTCTCAAATTAGTCCTCAGTGTCATCCCATTGTCCGGAGCCTAATCCCAATATTGGTCCGACGTTAGTTCCCTCCAATGTGCGTTCGGCAGTTGGCAAATTTGTGGGGGCGACTTCCGACTCTTGCCAACAGCTTGTTGCTGCCGCGCTTTCTTAACGATGTTGGTACTACATCACGAGTCGTGACTGTACTATTTGTTTTCCCCTCACTGCAGCGCGTTCGTCTCTCAATCTTTTTAAGTAGAGGACGTTTGTGAGAAAACAGAACCGTGTTTTTCGGACCACGTAAATGAACTACGCATTTCAGAAAGTTGAAACTCCCTGAGAATGTGACGCTAGCGGTCGTGATAGAACGCAGAAGTTTGAGAACTTGTTGTTCAAAAGATGAAAGAGGAAGACAAAGTTTCTTTTGTGAGCCGACGTCCACTTAGGCCTAATATCATTGAAACAAGAAACGACGATATTGTGGGCGACCGTAGCATCTATTTCAGCGAAAAACTTGTCAGAAAAAGAGAAAACAATATTATCTTTCTTGCCAACATGTGTTTCTTTTTTTTCTGATATAAATGCCACATGCGTCCACAATCTCGGTTCTTGTTTTGACGATATTAGGCTTAGGGGGGGATGGCTCTTAAAGAAAGTTCCTCTTTCTCGATTATCTTTTGATTCAAGTAACGTCATGCTGTAAATCGCGTTCGGTCCCAACTGCTAGCGTCGCATTCTCACGGAGTTCAAGCTTTCTGCGATGCATAGTTTGTATACGCGGGTCGAAAAATACGGATCCTTTTTCTCACGAACGCCTGGTACTACTAACGACCTATGCATGTCACAATCATAACCAGCCATCGTTTTAGATTTTTCGTCCGGTTGCAGAGTGTCTACGTGGTGACCGTCGTCGATTCCATTTTGGATGCAAAAGATCTGTCGCGACGCCGTGTCTCGTTTTCGTTCGTGCTCGTAGCACCGTCGCGCAGCGAGCAGTTTTTCCAAGCGGCGTCGCGCCGAGTGTCGACATTCCCCGCGCCTCCGAAACTGAGGTTTCTACTGGTCTCGGTTTGGCGTCACGTGACAGCGGTTCGGGTCAGGTGACAGACGCGCAAGTTTGTCCGACGGAGGGCCGTATCCTTCTCCTGCGGAAAGCGCACCCGTCCCTGACAAAGCGTGAAATGTTTTTACGAAAGCGTTTACAAGATGGGGGAGTGGGACGAACCGTGTGCTCAACGTTTACTCATTCTTTTCTTTTTTTTTTAACGCTGTTATTGTTCGGTGTCACCAACATTTACGCCTGCATTTCAGTTCACGTGACTTTTTTTTTTATTTAGGTACTCTTTTTCACTGTATAAATATTCACTTACTCAGTAATATCTGTCTGTTCTGACTGTAACCGCTTTTTTTTTCTTGTTTAGCTGTTTTAGAGAAGCAATAAAACTAGCCAAAGAAGTTTAAATAATCATTTTTACATGAGATGTTTTATACGACGACTCAAATTTTACCGAGAAAGGGAGAAAAAAAGAAGAAAAAGAAGCTGCATTATTGTATACAACCTTATTGCAAAAGGTGTACCAAAAAAAAATGGAAAACGCCATATGTATGTGGCAATTTCCTGGTTCTTAATGTACATCTACTGTTTCTTTCGGATAATGTTAGCGAATACACGTTTCAGCAGTGAACACGTGCAAAGTTAGTTGTTCCGGCCTTGTCTGTCGGGAACATGCGTTTCAGCGTTTGGCAGGCTCTGTTGCTCCCCGCCTCTTTCTAACGCCACTGCGGTTCAAAGTACAGGCCGATCTAAGGTTAGCAAACGAAAGTCGACTGGCAAAACCTGTGGCAGGTGTGACTTCAATCCTTGCCTCTTCTGTCTACCCGAAAGTCCGTCGCTAATAGTAGTTATCGACATTTATCGGATCTGGCTTTGAAGACTTGCTCGGGACGTTACCAGGCTACCTCCAGGAACACGAGGTAATGCGCAGGCTGCTACTTCATCAATCGATGAACGTTCCATGTGGCTAGCAGGGACTTCATTCTAACTTAATAAAACATGTCACAGGAAAAAGAAAAAAAATTGAACGGGAAAAGATTGAGGACAAGATAAAGCCAGTTCACATTCGCCTATGTGATTCGTCTTGTCTCCAATTTCGTCTGTGGTTTCGTGTTCGTCGTTAGGTACGTCGTACTAAACTTCCGTCAACTTGCCTGCCTCTCAGCTTTCGGGTAGCATTTCATTTAGAACCATCTGACTTTGTCTTTAGAGCGAGTTGACACGATCACTCTTCGTTGACACGATCACTCTTCGTTGCCTTCTGAATGTGGTGAGGGTGCAACAGCGGTGCCGCGCTGTGAAGCGCACCTTCCCAACGGTACACTACCAACGCCCCGGCTACTTAAAACAAAGATGCCGTTCCGTGCCACCCGCTCCCGTGAGGGCTTCCTTCGATAATCGTGTCTCTTTTTGAACGTGCTAGACCGCATTGCCCTCCAAATGTTGCCGTGTCTCGTTCGTCCAGAACGCGTGCTTTGTGATGTGCCATTGCGCGTGGCAAGCACGTGTCCACATCCTTCGCCGCTTCGTACTGCGTGACGGCGACGACTCCGGGAGCGGCGGGGGGGAGCTCATGTTTATATGTGTACAAAACAGGAAGAAAAAAATAACGGTTTATCGTACTGTGTGGAAAGAAGACGGCGGGTGGTCGACCACCCTTGGCAATCAAATAAAATGTGTGGCAGAATCTTTTTTTTTTCGCTGTCTCTGTGTTCCTGTTCACTGGGGTGTCGAGGGGACCCTGAGATGGTGACCCTTCTCTCCACGGTGGCAATCAGTTCGTCGACACTGCAATGTTGCATCGACAGTTCAGTTCATCAAAAGGCTCCTGTGTTTGTTTCATCGACACGCCTTGCGACGTTTCATCGAAAGTGTCTTTCCGCGCACATTGTTACGACATCCGGCATCCAGATGATACGGTGGTTCCAATGAGGCTTGGTACAGTTTCGCGTCCGAGATTATAATCCATTTTGCCCGAACAAAGCAGAGCAGGGCGAGGGGTGACCTTACGTAGCGTGGTCTGGTAGAAAAGCCTAGAAATAGGTATCACGACCCACCTTTGTAAAAGAAAAAAAATGACGAAATGTTGCAGGAGAGTGTCCACAAAACGATACGGGGCCCGCGCTTGCATCAGTGACGTTATCAGGTATCGCAATCAAAGTGTAAAAAAAAATATATACTTGGATGGATAATACGGTTGTACACTTGAAAGATGTCAACTGCAGCTGTAACGCACCCACTGGGTATGAGTTTTTCAAAAATATGGAAAAATTGATGGGCTGGTAAAATGGCCGAGATGTCGGCACTCTACATTGCGTACATGGCAGGCAGATCTATACTTCGGTTCACCGGTCTGAGACTCCCCTGGCGTTGTCTAGCGGCAAATGAGTAAAGCGGTAAAATGGAAAGCTCGCGCCTCGTACCGTACTAACTGCACTCGCACCGCGTAGAAGTGCGCGTCAAAAGACTGGTGTGTCCTAGCGGCCGAAACTTGAAGCACAAAAGCGGGCGCTGGAAGCCACGTGTCGATACTTTCTCTTTATGATGATATAAACTGCACCGACTTGACATAACACAAATAACAATTTAATCGGAAGTTTCGTCTCCCATTCGGTTGGCATCATCAGTGAAGCCAAGAGGCAACAATGAGGGAGGCGCCAACCAGAAATTCTATTTAAGGAGGTCCGAATACACTTTGGGAACGGGGCCGGGGTTGGAGTTACAAGCTGATAAATCGCTCCGGATGCACCATGATTCATAATACCTTCGTGGACTCCACCTTTGTTCGCGCACCAAGGTTGAAGCGTTCTCGAAGGCAAAACTGTGACCCGTTGTCCAACAATGGTCCACCAGTTCCATCTTTGCCCTAGTGGCATGTGTGGCTTTCGCCACTTCACGCTTGTGTTCTTTCATATGAATGCAACGTTTATGGCCGGTATCTCCAATATACGATGCGTCACAATCTAGACAGTCCAATTTATTCACAACACCACACTGGGAGTAGGGGGGGAGAGGAGGAGGAGGAGGAGGAGGAGGAGAAGAGAGGGAGGGAGGGAGGGAGGGAGAGAGGGAGGGAGGGGGGGAGGGGGGAGGGGGCGAAGGGGGGCGAGGGAGGAGGGGGGTTGTCTCTGGTAAAGTTGTCCAATGGGTAGTCCGGAGCATGTGGAGGAAATCGCTCTACGGCGGACTGTGCACCCAGTACGTTTTTGTGTTACGTGGACGGCACTTTCGTAATTTTAAACAAAGGCCATGTTGATGATTTTTATTTAACTTTGAACAGCGTTGAACCGTCAAACCAATTCACACGTGAAGTAGAACTGAACAGCAGACTGCCTTTCCTAGATAGTGATGTATGCCGAAACAGCACCGGACTCAAACAACTGAGTTCCGTAACTTGCGACACAGCTAACTTCTTGAACTTCATCCAGTTGAGTACAAAAGAGCAGTCGGAAAAAACCCGCTACATCGGTCCGAACACATTTCTTCTAATCGGGAACTACGAGCATCTGAAGATACTTGCTGGTGAAGCGGGATTATCCTAGACGTTTTATCAAAAACTTGTGTAAGCAGATAGGACCAGGGAGATGTCAGGATAAAAATCTTAATAGAGCAGGGCAAGTAACAATTCCGTATATTAAAGGCATTTCTGGGTCTATTCGCAGGGCTCTCGCCCCTTTAAACATTCGCACCGCTTTCAACCCTCATCCTAAACTATGTAACCTCGTTTCCAAACCAAAAGACAACCCCCCCCCCCCCCCCCCCCCCCCCGAGTCCCAGTGTGGCGTTGCGTATAAATAAAACTGGCGAGGTTGTGACGCATCGTATATTGGAGAGACCGGCCGCAAATGTTGCGCCCGTATGAGAGAACACAAACAAATAAGGTAGTTATAACATGGGAAGCAGAAACTGCACAACCCATAGCAATAAAAAGAGCGCTCAGGCAGGTCTGTCCACTGTCACCTCTGCTCTTCAGGATATATCTCGGTGAAATGGAAAAGAAATTAGAGCAGATCAATTTAGGTTTTGATGTGAGCTAAATGCAAGGAGGGGGAAATGTAATACAGGTAGTACCAGGACTGATGGAAGCGGACGACATATACTCATGGCAGATAACCAGGATACATTACAGGAAGTAGCTGGAATAAGTGGAGAGGAAGGGGACACGTTGGGCGTGTGTTTTAGTAGTGAAATGGTGTTTAATGACGAAAAGAGGGAATCCCTGAAGAAGACATATTCGCGACTCCAGCGACCTATAGGGGGCGCCACCACCAAAAAAACATGGCGGCTGGGTCCAGGTCGCTTCGGCTCGGCCGGGCCGCCTAAACGGGTGGCGCATTCAATTTAACAGATTTTCTTTTTTTTTTTTACTGCCCAATTTTATAGGTATTTGAACTGAGACGGTTAACTGTAGCCGGTGCACATAAACTTGCAGAGCATGGTTTTTGTTTTCCCGTTTTTCTTTGTTTTTGTTCTTTTCATGTCAAACTTTAGTTTCGAAAATTTCGTTCAAAAGTGAAACTATGGGCTCCGGAGAGACGGTAATAGACTCTAATCAGTTTTGATCATCTAAGGAAAGCGGCGATGACTACAGAAGTGTTCCACCGAGAGTAATTTTCAGCTAACTCGCATGCCTCGACCATGCGACTTATCTGTCCGCGAATTCGAGCTTTTGTGTGTATCCGCGTTTAAGAAACAGCTCCAGTCGTCAGCTCGGTCAACAACACAGGCTGCAAGAAAATTACGAAAATTAAGCAAGCGCTTCTTGAGCCAAGGAGCATGTTAACCCGCTGGCGCCCCACTAAGCAGCTGATACTCGTATTTCAATTCAGGTTTTAGTAGCAATCGAGAAGTCATTTTGACGAGCGGGTTATGTATTATATTACGTACTATGTCTCACTAAAGCGATATTAGTATGTTCTTCGGGTTGAAATATGAGTTTAGTTGACTAGCTATTAGGTGAACTGCTGAATAGAAGTATATTTGACAGAGAGAGAGAGATACTACTTAAACTCAGCCAAATGGTTCTAGCCGGTAGCACGGAGACTAATGCGGACAAACTGAAGAGAGTCTTCATCGGAGATTCACGCAGAACCTCTCTGCATTGAACTTGACTTCGAATCCTGAACGGAGAAAATTAGCATTTTTTGTGGCCGGTCAACCTGAGCAATGTAGACGTATATTGCTGCTGGCTTTGACGGGGGTATAATATAAATATCGGAGGCGCGAAAGATCATAATGCTGTGTCAGCTTCTATCTTTGCGAGACGCGTCCCCCACCTTTTGAAAGCCGATAATTTCCCTCATTAATCATATGCAGCAAGCAGGTTTTCCTGAATCAAGTAATTGCGAAATCAGCCCAACTCCTTCGGTGTGGTCCAGAGGCTTTTTCGGCGAGAAGCAGCGAAGATGAATATCCAACGCACCAACCTGCGTGGGTGGCTCAAACTTGAAGCTAATCGAACACAACCAAACTTAAGAAAAGCAGCTACCGAACCTTCCCATTCACGTGACTGCAACATTGGTGTTCCCTCCAGTGAAACACCTCGTCTGTCGTCCTGAGTGCACTGTTCAACATCGGTATAAAGAAACCACTTATCAGTTACCAAGTAGTCTTCACTTTGAATGTGATTCGAGACAGACAAGAAATCAAAACGTTTTTTCCGTGATTCCTCCCCATCCAAGAAATCGAAAGCACGCGACCGTGTGTTGTGGAGTAAACGGGCTTTCAAACATGTGATGGAAGGAAACAATCTACTGAGGCTTCACCACACTAATGAACACTCGGGCAAACTTAAGAAATTTTCGGACCTTCGTCAAATTACATTGTTCGCCCCCGCGCCGACAACACGTGTCCGCGAAAGCCACTAGAGACGCGGAGGGGCGCGGAGCGACCTGGTCCGGCTCGTTCCCGATTTTCCCACTTGGTGGCGTCCGTTTTGCTGGAGTCGCGAATAGACCATGTAGGAAAACACAAATATCTGGGAGTCTGGCTCAATGAGGGAAGGAAATATCTATAGGATAATGAGGAGAATATAATTAGAAAAGGGAAAAGAAAAGCATATATTATGAAGCTCAAGGCACTATGGAACTATAATAGATATAAAGTGTTTGGGGGTATATGGAAAGGACTGATGGTACCAGGACTGTCTTTCGGCAATGGGGTACTGTGCATGAAATCAAAGGTTCAATCAGGATTAGAAATTTGACAAAGAAGTGTAGGCAGATCGGCACTGGGTGTACAGGGGGACAGGCAATTAGTAAGTTAAATTTGAACAAAGGTTGACCGAAATGGATGATAAGCGGTGGGCACTGAAGGTATTGAAGTATTTATACATAAAAAGTTTAAACACAAAATTGACAAACCGAACCCAAAAGCTAACATTTAAATACCTACGCACTAGTGATGGCGCTGCGCAGATTACTTCAGTGGAAAAGGGAGTGAAAGAGGCAGAAAGGAAAATATGGGAGGGAAAGGAAAAATCAGTTCTAACATTGTACAGGTAACAAAAACAGGACATAAGAAAGGAAAATGTGTTTGATTCACTGGGAAGTGCTTTGCTGTTCGAGGCGAGAATGGGAGTTTTAAGGACGAGGACGTATAGGGCTGAATTTCAGGAGACAGACAGATGATGTGCCGCCTGCCATATAATGGGAGCGAGACACTAGAGCACTTCGTTCTGAAGGTCACGGGGCTTCGCCTTGCCCTCCCTGAAGGGGAAATGGATTTGGCCGGGTCCCCGGGTTTCGCTGGCGGCGATGGAAGGACGGAAGAAAAAAGGATTGCCGTCACAAAGAGGTGATTAGAAGATTAGTGGAAATTATTTATGGAAAATTGAATTATGCACAACTAACTAGCACAGCTGGGGACAGGCGGGACAGAGGAAAATTGTGACTCCCTCCCGCGTGACTCCAACCCAGCGCAGTGGCGGATCCAGGGGGGGGGGGGGGGGGGGGGAGGGGCCCGAGCCCCTTCCGAGACATATCAGCCCCCCCCCCCCCCCCCCCCCCCGGCGATGCTGCGTGGACTGCGCAAACAAGGGCCTGGGGCGAAACTTTGATGGAATCAAAACGTTTGTATCCGAGCGCAGGAAATTCGAACTTTCAAAGTTCGAAATTTTAACATCTTACAGTCGAACCTCTGAGATGTTTGTCCAAACCATGTATTGGTGTCGTTTCCTGCGACTTGCCCCAAGCGTCAAAGCGCACCTACATCCTCGTGACAACGCGGCGTAGAAAAATAGAAAAACAACAAGCCTGTTTCTATTTGACAATGGGCTTTAGAGTAGCTGAACTTCTGTCACGAATTTCAGTAATTATTTTTGTTGCTTTATTTTGGTTTTTCTCTGTTTAGCACGTGTTTTCCTCTTGCACTGAAACCCCCCTATGAAACTTTCCGGTATTCAGTCTGGCCACTTTAATCCCAATCATCATCATCATCATCTGAAAAATGGCCTGTGTGCTATACTAATGGCGGCCTTTTGTTTACGGATGAAGGAAGAAGTTGAAGATGCTCCTGAGCAGATTATGCGAGGCCTATACATTGTAGACGTTAGCGCGACGTGAAGCAGGGATCGGGTTCAAGAGCTGCGTAAGCTTTTATTTCTAACTCGGGCCCAGTAAATCTGTTAGTAGCACACTCGTGGCTTCAAAGCCCCTTGATGTATACAACTTTATCAAGGCGTCTGTGTGGGTTGGCGCTTCGTTCTGACTGGTTGCATCATTTTCGCCATCGACACTGAAAGAGATTGAAAAAGAACTGTACAGTGAAGCGCGCATTCTCGTTTACCGTTGACTTGCGAAAGTGACGGTACCCCATAAAATGCTGCTGGCCACAGGTTCATTGCCGCCATTAGTACGGTAAAAGTTAAACTGCCATTTGAGTCACCAGATGGCACTGAATTCCGGAAAGGGTCTATTCATCCCTAAAAATGTTTGGCTTAGACGAAGGTGATCAAGCCTACGCCTTATGGCCGGACTGAATGGCAACAAGCAATTGAATTTGATTCTCGGAATTTGTGATTAGAGTTTATTTATGCGTGGTGTCTGAGCCGACCAAGTCTTGCTTGCCCGTTTCGACCTTATCGGATACATCAAATGTAGCGCAGCGAAAATGGTGAGCCTTCTTATGTTGCACTTAATTTATTTAGTGCTTGTTTTTCTGGTTATATGTTAAAACAACCGAGTCTGGCTAAAAGTGTACTCAGGACATAATTTGATACAATATTCTAACTTATTTCGTAGGCCTTATTGTACCACGCATTCTGGTGTAGAGCTTCTTGGCAAATGTTTTGTCACATAATTAATAGCCGACGCACACACTTTCTGTGGCAATCTTAAAGTCTGAAATTCATTATGAGGATCCGAAAGATATGTTGTCTAATTGAACTCCACGCCGGTGATCAGATGTGATGTCGCAGATGAGTAGGATTCCGTCTTTTTCGTAAATACTGGAAAACCCAAAACTTAACCTAAAAACTGGTTTTATTAGAAAAAAAAAAAAAAGCTTGAATTGGAGCTGCCCTTAAACGTCATGTTGTCTCCTTGATACGTAAGAACGCAACTTTATTAGAGTATATAAACCAGCCCGTGTGGCTGGTGGAGGTTACATGGCGGAGGGTCGCTCCCACGCTCGGCGGGGACGCGCGCGGTCTCGCGGGGCGCCGGGTCCTCAGGCGCGCGAGGCACGCGCAAACGAAACCTGACACGCGCCCGGTTCGGTGCTCTCCGGACGCGTGGTCCCTACCGGCGCAACCTGGGGGAACCCCAATATACGCGACACCTCGGGCGGGATAACTTGAATACACAACACATCTGAAACCCAAGATTCACGGGAAGAAAACCTGTATTACAGCTTTATTTTGTTTTGAACGGGAACACCGCTCACACGGAACTGTCCGCGAGGCTGCTTCTTCCTTTGGACTCCTTATCGCCTTTCTTTCTCCTGTCGGTACGGGATTCACGTTCAAGCTCCATTGGAGGTAAGGGTATCCCATACCCTTACCTCCAATCGCGAGTCAGCCTGGCCAACCTCCAGAGCGTCGTCTAGTAGCTAGAGGTTTCATTGCCTCAAGCTCGTCCCACGCGTTGGTGATAGGCTTGGTAGAGTTTCGTGTTTTAAGGGTTTAATTTTTTTTTTTTTTAATTCGTGGATGCTCTTTCGGAGTTTACATTTTCCCGCAGATTCGGTGTTCTTCGGTGACAACTTTTGGTGTTGGACAAAAAAACAGGGTTTATCGGAGATTATGGTGAAGAAAATGTAGCATGTGATTCCCCAACCACCGTGGAACATCCACGTGACCCGAATAATCGAAAGACATCCCCGTACTGACAAGCAAAACAAAAACAAAAAAAAACGAGATGTGGGGATCCAGAGCAAAAAACCAGCCTCGCGGACAGTTCATTGGAAGCAGTGTTTTGTGGAAAAATAAAACTGTAGATGAAGATTTTCTTCCCGCAAAGGTTGGAATTTTCTTATTCAAGGACCGATTTTGATAAAACCGACTTGGGGGTGATCTTTATGGTTTATCGGGATGTACCGAAAAACCTAAACCATAGTGTTAGGTCGTGCGAAGAAAGCACAGAGTTAAATCAAGATTCCGTTATCCCTTGCTTCGAAGCGGAAGATATCGCAATCGTGTCTTGAATTGCGACACTTCGTGTAGTTGAGGAGGAAATACCCCTCTTTATTATTTATACGTGTGTTGAAACAAATATACAACATGCAATGAGGTGTGCAATGTGTCTTCCCTCTCTGCACCCCCCCCCCTCTTTTTTTTTTTTTAATCCTGGGGCCCCCCCTCTGGGGATCGTATGGATCCGCCCCTGGCCCAACGTCTCAACCCTCTCTCCCAGTGAGTCCGGTGCATCCGGTGGGTCCGCTGCATCCGGTGATGTCTCCCGTAAGGGAGACGAAAGGTCTGATTAAATTGTTTTTTGTTTTATGTCAAGTCGTGTGTAGTTTGTATCATCATGATGAGTCCCGGCTTCTGAAACATTTTTGCACTTTCTCTTTGACAACTTCGTTTTGCGAACGGCAAGGAGGTCTTTTAGTTGCTCCCCGTCCAGCGCTAGATTTAACATTTGGTCGAGTCGAGATGCTTTGAGCGTGAACACTCGACCAGAGTACGACGGAAGGCACGAACGCATGCTGGAGGGAGGCTGGGCATGCAAAAGAAACGAAGTCAAAGTGTTTATTGGCTTAAAACACACCCGAGAGTCTGATTGAGGCAACCAAAAGGCAGAAGTCCGTACACCAAGTGCTGGCAGCCTCCTCGTAGTGACATTCTCCTTGCATAAAAGTTAGCTTGATTAAGTCGTGTCTTTTCGCACAAAATTGAAGCGAGACAGTAAAATCAAATTATTGAAATAAAAGATTTTACTCGGAACAGCATCATTAATGAAATAATTTTTCTGGCGACGTGTGTGAAGATTGTGGCTGCAGCAGCGGGCTTCGTTTTGGCTCCTTATGTTCCTGAGGCTGAGCTACCACTGATGGTTCCCTGCAGCTTCGTGATAAATTCATTGAAGCTGTTGAAAAGTCCCGCCATGAATTGGCTGACAAGTTCGAAGACGCTCTGTTCTGCTCGCCCCTCGACAGCTTCGGAAAGGCTCCTGCAGTTCGAGGTGACCACCATTTGCCCGATAACTGCGCACAAGCAAGGGGAGAAAAAACAAATTAGTTTCGAGCGCTCATTTAACTAGGCTGTTGACCCGTGGCAGTAGCTTTTTCTTTAGATGCATAGCATTTATATGACCAGCTCCGAGCGCTTTCGTGTCTGCACATGGAATGTAGCTTTGGTGACGTCATGGTGCAACGTGACATGACGTCACGTGACCCTGTGACGCCAAGTGCCATCATATTGCATCGTGATGCATACTTGAGGTAGTAATTCAATTACCGTCAATTACATTTTGGTAATTTGTAATTGTGGTTAATTGCATTCGGCTAAAAGGAATTGTAATTGCAATTAAAATTACTTTCTAGCGTAAGTAATTTCAGGCATAATTACAATTACTTTTGCAAGACTTTGCGGCGCCGACGGAATTCCTCTGAAAGCCTCAACGCTTGCACAATCAGCCTAGCGCTCGCTGACACACTCGCACACATAGACACGCACGCACATGCACGCACAACATAAATAGCGTCGCTTTGTTTTGTGGTTTTGCATGCTTACACTGCGGGCTGAGAGACAATCCGCTTTGGAGCCTACTTCAACGGCGCGTGTGGAGCAACCTGTGGTGCGAGCAGGAAACAATATCGTAAACATGCCGAAATATTGAAAAAAATAAAATAAAATTGAGCTTTAGCTTTTAGCCGAGGTTGGAGATTTTAATTGTCTATGAAGTTTTGTTTTTGTTTTTTTTCCCATTTTTTACGTCTTTCTTTTAGTACTGTCGCATATTTGTTTCTTTGTCTTGTTTTCAAGTTTATTTCCTGTTAGTTTTACGTCGGATATTATTTGCATAAGCATTTTGGAGACTAACCTCGCACCTGTGAATATTGTCGCCCATGATTCGGGAGCGCCGAATCGGTTCTTATATATTTCTGAGCCATTATAATTTCAACTAAATGTAAACAATTTACAATAACGTAATGTTTGTATGCAAATGGGGTCGGTATTAGCGCGCGTGGTGTGTAGCTTTATATTAACACTTAAAATATTCAGATATGACTAATTGGCAAATTTTTATCTGCCTGGCTAACAAACGTGTGTCAGCCCAATGTTTTTCTTTAGCGATCTGGCGTCGTCGAGTGTATGAACTAATTTATTATTAGTTATTGAAAATATAAGAACGTAGGACTCAATTATTCCCAAATGTCAAGTTCTATAATTAATTCTTTAGGTTAATTTAAAGGAAAATCATAAAAGGAAACACAATACGTTACATTAATGCAGCAATTCTGAAGCCTCCTCAAACATTGGGGCAAGAAATGAACAAATGCTTTGCATTCTATGCAACTCGTTTAAAGTTAAATTGCCCAAGTCGGGTCGCTCTCAGAAATAACTTAAAAGTAATTGTAAAGTAATTGCATTACTTAAAAAAAAGTAATTTCTAATTGTAATTAATTAATTTTCACGTGGTAGTGATTGTAATTGTAGTTAAACTACTTTGGAGCAAGGTGATTGAAATTGTAATTAAATTACATTTTGGAAGTAATTTACCCATGTATTTACGTGATGTCACGTCGCACTCAATGTGACACTGACGTCACGTGGAAGGTCACGTGACCAGGAGCTTGCCTGATGGTCACGTGCCATGGTTGTCTGGTGTCACGTGGCATAGCGCCAGGTGCCACCCTGGCTTCACAGAGGACATACAAATGTGTTTCTTATTGTGATGTAAAAAAACACCCTCTGGATATGAACTATTTCCTTCAAATTTATTTTTACTGCGCAAGAAATGTGCAAGCTACCGTAAATTTCCAGAAATAGGGGGATCCATATTTGGAGAGCTTTCAGGGCGGCGCCATTTCGTTCGATCGCAGCGTTCTCTTCGCACATCCGGGAACTTCAGCAGGTTCGGCAGCGTGAAACGAGAGAAAGGGGAGGGAGCCGTTCTCCGTCTCTGGACTGTGCCGGCGGTCTGTACGGAATCGAACTCTCGCTCGCGGCTGCCGTTGTAAAGTGATTCGTGTTTCTAGAAAATTTATGGCTACTCTAGAATCAACCTATAGCGCTTTGTTGTTTTATTTCAGTAGCTGATCAGCTAGCCTATCCTTGTTCCGTTACTTCAATAGCAGTAGCGTCAGCCGGCAGTACTACCCTCAACTACTGCGTCTACTGCGTCAGAGACCACGTTTTCTTTTTATTTATTCCAGACTCCCAACCAATTTCCGCTAAAAGCCTACTCCAGTGCGACCTTCATATAGTAAAAAAGCTACTGCAACCGGATTTACTTTTCGCCGGAGGGGACAGACCGACCACTGACATAGTTTTCACATATTATTTTTATTTGCACGGCAGGTAACAGCGCAATTGGACCCGGTTAGTCTGTTTATCGGACTTAGCATTATACACGATAACTTGCACATCAAAATTCGCGCATTTTCGCTGGAAATTTCCAAAATGACGCGATTTTAAACCGAGTTTGTACGCCAGCCGGATGTTGGGCACAACTCACTCGGCGGGGCAGACAACGCGCGGGGTGACTGAGAGGGTGAGGGCATTTTTCTTTCTCCGCTCTTCTTACTGGAATGGTCTCACCCCAAAACTGAGACTACAGTGGAAGCTAAATCCTCGTTGGCCCAGTCATACTCCTCTCTTTCGCCACGTCATCATGCTCCCACCCATTCCTACGCGAGAGAGAGAGAAAGCGTTGTGAATGAAGATGGGGGGGGGGGGGGGGGGGGGAAGCAGGTTCAGGTGATAAGAGGGAGGCGGCTGATTCGTCCGGGAGGCACGTAGCTTCCACTGTAGCCTCAGTTTAGGGAACTGGGATTGTAACTGTAACCTAGTTTGTTGAACAGGTGCATACGGGGCGTCGTGTGCAAAGCGGAGAGATAAAAAAAAGCGTAAGCCTGCCGCCGTGTACGTTATTGCAAGTAGCGTTCCGTGTTTTCGGTGAATACCGAGAAACTCCAAAGATTTATCCCCAAGCCGGTTTGATCAAAATCCGGGAAAACCGGGAAACACCGTATTGCAGCTTCCCTTGAGCAAGGAAAACCCAAGTTACACGGAAAGCTATAAATTTAGCTACAGCTTCATTTTGTGCTGGTCTTCATGAACACGACCCCCATAAGCTGCTTTTTCATTTGGAAACAGCTCTTATTAGAGAGTGTTAGCATATCGTCCCAATACCTCTGATACCCCCAATAATGATAACGATATGACGCCTGCGCAAAGGCGGCGGCGGAGTATCGGGTATCGTCATCAGAGTCATCGGAACGATCTACATCTCTATTGTTCCATTTTCTCCCCTTATCGGTACATGAACGACGTCTTCCAAGCACCCGGGTCACGTGCCCCGTGGAGCTTGGGATATGCCCGTGTCCGATTTTGTTTGATATAAAACCCGATAAACACCGATTTCTGTCAGACGTCCAAAATTGACGCCGAAAATACCGAATCCACAGGAAAAATGCTCCCCCCCCCCCCCTCCGAATTTCAAGAAAAATAAACCCCGAAAACACGGTTATTACGGAGAACGTAAGAAACCTATTATAAAATTAATAATAAATGTGAAAAAAAATAAAACCAGTTTAACTACTGTGCACGGGGATCGGTGACCGAGGATTACTTTTTTTCGAACTCCTAGGCGAACGGTCAAGGAATCATGAGCTCCAGCGGAAAGCGTTCTGCGGCTAAACCTAGCCGGGTTCCAACAAGTATTTCGAAAATTTTGACTCCCCAAGAATACCGTATCATCCTGCCTACGCTGCCAACAGGTCGTTATTCTTTTAATTCGGTCTTTCTACACGGTGACCCATCAGCGAGACCGTATCGCATCGACGACTTTCGTGACGTTCTGAAGGACATCGTTGACACGAAGGACGTGGCCGGCTTCGATGCCTTCCAGTACAACCACGTTTGGATGCTCACCCTGCACAACACGGCAGGGGTCAATGTCAAGGGCGAGACCTGGCTGGTCATCGATCCGAACGTGAGTGAGAAATCGTTAAACGTTCACTGGGTTGCCGCCTGTGTTCCCTACGGAGCTGCTCAAAAGACGCACGGCAAAGGGAAATCAAACGTGCGCGAAAAGTGGAGGCAACCAGGCTTTGAGAATGTGGAGACCACAACGTGAACAGTCCATCCGCAGATATTGGGCCACGTTCCTTTGGCAATCGCGAATAGAAAAGATGCGATGGAGCAACCTTTTTTTGGAGTCTGGAAAGCGGTGGCTTCGGGCTCGTGAATGTGACCCTCAAACCTTATGTGCAGCGTTCTTTTATTCTTCACAAATCAAAGAGATCCAATCTTCACGACCGCATTCCACTGCTTAAGAAATGGAAGCCTGCAACAATGGATGGCGTCGTGGCCAGCACCACGGGTTGGACGACCACGTCGAAGCATCTCAGCTATTACAAGAAAATTGCCGACTCAATCAGGTTCTTCTGAGTTCAGTTCTCTTGAAAGTTTCTTCTGGGAGTGAAACGGAAGACAATTTACTGGGACACTGCCTCAGCAGTTTCACTAGTATATACAGTGGCATACCAACTTGTTCTTGAGGGGGGGGGGCAAACCAACCCCCCCCCCCTCAAGGGCAGGGGGGCGGTTACCTTGGTATCCATTGGGCGCCGCCGCGGCCAGGGTTTGCCCCGCCGAGTGGTGGCTGTTTCAGGTGGGCGGGGGGGGGGGGGGGGGCGGGGCAAAACACATGCCTTGCCCTCCATTCTGAGAACTGGGGGGGACGCGCCCACATTGCCCCAGTCCCCCCCCCCCCCCCCCCCCCGGTTGGTACGCCCATGCACTAGTACCGTTGTACCGACAGTGCGTCAACACTCCCAGCCCATCCGATGTCTTCAGGCAGCTAGAAAGCTGCCTGTGCCTACAAGCAGCAAAGATTTCTTTGTTCGTTTTCATGTAGAAGTGAGAAGTGTGCCTTGATAAGAAAGGCTTCTTTGTGCCGTGGTCGCTAAACTGCGCTTTGTACGGGGCGACTGAAACCTAACATCACTTGCTTGTGGAGTGCAGCAACGCTTACCTTTTTTTGGGCGGAAGTGAAGTGCCTTGCTACTGTAGAGTTTGAAATTGACTGGAACATGTTCAAATGGTTGTGTCATGAGAGCGAAGAGCTCTCTCCAATTGTGCTGCGTGTTTTGATGGTGCTCGGACTGCACGCGATTTGGCGATTCCGAACTGCGTATCTCGATGATGATGTAAACTTTTCCTTAAATATCAAAATATTCGAAGATGGGTGGGGACCCTAGTCCAGGGCTTCAGTGCTGGCCGCTGCTGCCTTGACCTGATCAACTAGACGACGTTGGTCGTCCGGGTGCGAGGTGAGCAACGCAGCTCCCCAAGTCTTCGGGGAAGGGATTAGTGGGATTTGCAGGCCCACGTGACGTGGTATAGGAAGGTGTACTCCGAACAACATGGGCAGCTAGCAGGGCACATGAGGGGACAAAACTTGTGAAGGAGGGCGAGGTGTCTATAGGTGTGGGATCGGAGTTGGCGCCAGATCACGACCTCTTCCCGCGTTAGGCTCCGATGTGGACGGGGGTACCTAAATCACTCACCTCATTGATGAATGAAGATTTCAGAGTATTGTTTGGGTACGGGACTAAATTTGAGAATTGTGTTGTGTTCCTCTGTGTGTCAAGTGCGACATACGTGCCGAGCGAACATGGTGGTATTTTACGGCCAAATTGAGGTAGACTCTCAGTATTGCGGCGAAAATATTTCCAGAGGACAGGGAACATTGAGACTTTATCGAAAGACGTCTCAGAAATAATGTATGTGAAGTGCCAGCGTATAATGACATAACGAGCAGGCTGCGCTTAGTCTAACAGACAAGCAGCCTGTGTATCGGGTGTCTGCACCCCCCCCCCCCCCCCCCCTTTTGTTCAGAAAGTTTCCAAACACTCTTACTACAAATAAGGTGTGAATGCTCACCAATAATGGAAAGCCAGAAGACGGCGGCTTTGAACGCTGGAGTCGTCATGTCGGTACCGATGGCGTACCCAGCAGATGATGCGAAGGAAAAGCGAGCAATGTTGTCACATTTATATAATAATAAGCTTTATTTTCATTTCCCATTACAGGTAATGATGGGGCCGAGAAAAAAAAAGCCGCGATAGACGGCTTGACGAGCTCTCGGCCCCAGTGACATTCTGCAGCAGTTAAGAGGGAATAAAATAAAACACAAAGACATTCAATCAAAGAATAAGCACATTCAACGGATATCAATTACCTTTTGACAATCTTCAAAGCATATAAATATACAAAATCTACGTTTACATAAAGATACAAATACATGGACACGAGGAGAAATTACCGGATTAACAACTTACCGAGAACATATAGATACAACATCCAAATATATACAAGATCAAATATCAGTACACTATATTAAAGCTATGCATGACAGTACGTAATTCATTTAAACTCAATTTATCTATATCAATATTGTGAAACATTAGGGAATTGAGAAGTCTTGGGACCCGGTAGGATAACATTTCTCTGCCAACATTCAATCTACAATTTGGTATTTGCCAATAATCGGGGTTACGTGTTTGATACGTTGCAACATGTCTTTGTAAATTTGACAATGCTACCAAGGAAGAGGTGTTATGTTGCAATTCTTTTTTAAGCCTTGTGGATAGTCTATAGCTATACATATTTTTGATACTAAGTATATTATACATTTTGAACAAGTTTTTCGTATGCGACAAATATGGTGCATTTGCAATAGTTCTTAGCATTCTTTTTTGAATTAAGTGTACTTTCTCCAAGTTTGTTATAGTAGTTGTACCCCAGACTAAGGAACAGTAATTTAAATGAGAATAAAATAACGATTTATATAACAAGAGTTTAATTGATGTTGGAAGTATATACCGGTGCCGGCATATCAGCCCTACAACCTTAGATAGCTTTTTATTAAGATACGCAATATGATGGTCCCAGGTCATATTATGAGAAAACACTACTCCAAGTGTTTTAAAGTCATCTACCAATTCAATGTCAACTGCGTTTAAGGTTATCCTACATATTGATGGAATAGTTTCATGTTTTGTCCGAAATATAACAGCTTTAGTTTTGCTAGTATTTATTTTTAAAGCGTTCCTGTCGGTCCATGATGATATTTTATCTAATACTGAATTAATTTTTGACATGAGCTCTTCCACATTATCAGCAGCATAAAAAAGTGTTGTATCGTCTGCATACATTACAAATTTAATAGATGGGTCAATATTTACTATATCATTTACATAGACGTTAAAAAGAAATGGCCCCAAAATACTTCCCTGTGGTACCCCTGAGAAAATTGGTTTTGTATTAGAACAAAAGTTACCGCAACACACATATTGTTTCCGATTTTCAAGATAGGACCGTAGTAGATGCAAGGCTTGCCCACGAACACCGTAAAATTCGAGTTTTTGTAATAATAATTCGTGGTTTAAATAATCAAAAGCTTTTGTAAAATCAATATAAACCCCCAAAACAAGTTTCTTATCCTCTAAATTGCGTAAAATAAATTATTTTTCTTCAAGTAAGGCAAGTTCCGTAGAACGATGTTTTTGAAATCCGAACTGCGACCTTGTAATGAGTCGATACTTGTCGAAAAAGTTTAACAATCTGACATGAATGAGTTTTTCAAGCCCCTTTGAAAACACGGGAAGTATGGAAACAGGTCTATAGTTATTAATGTCATTTTTATCACCTTTCTTATGCAGTACCGAAACTTTGGCAATCTGCATTCGTTTTGGAAATATAGCTGCAGATAAACACAAGTTATATATATGAGTTAAACAATGCACGATTAAGTCTAATACATATTTTACGGGTCTAATTTGGATATCATCCGCATCTCTACTGCAGGTATTATTTAAGTTCATAATTACATTAAAAACCTCAGAATCGCTAACGGGTTCGAAGAATATTGAATTTAAGTTTCTATATTTAATATACTCGCAAGCCTTATCGTCGTAAGCCAGAGAAACTAGATTTACAAAGTAATCATTAAATACATTAGCTAAAGCAGTATCTGTAACTTCTTCTCCGTTAATATGCAATCTATCTATGCTGTCATGGTTCTGATTATTTTGTCTAATTGAATTAACTTTTTTCCAAATAAGATCAATACGTCCAGCTGAAGATCTGAAACTATTATGATAATACCGTTCCTTAGCAGTTCTTAGTTCCTTCGTTAATTGGTTGCGATAAGCTTTAAACTTTGTCAAGTCATCTTGATTTCTTGATTTGTTAAATCTTTGAAAAAACTTGTTTTTTTCACTAATTTTCGATAAAAGACTTGGGGTAATCCATGGTTTACGAATTCTACGTGATTTTTTAATTTTTTTGTAAGGAAAACTTTTTATATAGAAGCGTTTAAAACTTTCTAGGAACGTGTCGTAAGCTATATCAGGGTCTGTTGCGGCAAGAACATTGTTCCAGTCAGCATTTTCAATATCATTACGAAACACGTCCAGATTATAAGGGGTGATATGTTGAAAGTGTCTAGGTGACTCTGCATTTTTTTTTTACAAAGACTATCATTTACGCATAGGAATATAGGTAGGTGATCGCTTATATGGGTGGTGAGTATACCACCTTTCAGACATGTATAATCAATGTTTGTAATAAAAAGATCAATAAGAGTTTCCGTGTGCACTGTAATTCTTGTTGGTCGAGTTATTATATTAGCGTATCCATACGTTGTAAGTAATAATTCAAATTCAGTTCTAGGTGTATTATCAAGTAGCATATTAATATTAAAATCTCCTCCAATGATTACATTCAAGTTGTTATCACTACCGAATCCCAAAAGACCCTCAAAATATGCAAGAAAATTGTTAATATTGCCATCCGGTGGGCGGTAAACCACAGATATAAGCGTATTTTCTGCCACCAGAGATAACACTTCATAATCCTTTGTCATAGTACAAAAAGTAGATAATAATTCCGTTTTGATGCTTTCTTCAATCAACAAACATACACCTCCGCCACGATTAGAAGCACGATTTAAACAGTAGTGGTTATAAGATGGCAGACTAAAAACATCTTCATCCTCAGAATACCATGTCTCGGTAAACATAATTATATTGAATTTAATTGAAAACTGGCTAAAAAGACACTCGAGATCTGTTACTTTATTTTTAGCAGACCTTGCATTTAAATGAAAAACTTTCAGTGACGACTCAAATCTGCGTTCAAGATATTGTGAAAAATCAGCGGGAGATACGTACGGTGAATCTTTCATGAATTGCGAAGGCCCTAGTATCTAGGCGATATAGACCTCGAGCTACGAATGAATCGCTTGCAGATCATCTTCGCTTCTTATCACATAGGCGTCATCTCCATCTTTGCGCCTGATAAAGACTTTCCCATTCCTGTGCCATACGTACATGAAGCCTTTTCCCTTCGTCCATTCTTTTGCCCTGGCTAGCAGTTCACGATTTTGCGTCGTCAGGTTTTCATTGATGAAGTACTTCTTTCCAGTGTTACGTAACCTTCCCCTCCTGCTCAACCAGGCGTCCCTTGTTGTTTGCGAAGCAAAGCGGACAATAATGCCGGGGATCTTATCGGGCTTAGAGGGCAGTCGGTGAATGGCTGTTACTTCGGCTACAGCTAACTCAGGCAGTTCTAGGCTGGGAGCTATTTCGTTTATTTTGCTCATTAGATCCTCGTCTTTTGTCTTTGCATACCGTGAAATTCAAGGTTGAGCTTTCGGTTTCTCCATTCCAGGTCATGAAGTTCACTCCTGAGCCTTTTCACCTCCTCACCATTGTCTTTTTCCTCAAGTTCCGCCACTTTACTTTTTAGTTGTTTAATGTCTTCCCTCTGTTCTTTGACAATTTTTAATACTTCGTCGTATTTCGCTGACATCATGCTAATGGATGCTTCGATGCCTCCAACAGTTTCTTTGAGATTTAAGAGTTCATCTAATTTCTTGTTCATAGAAGCTAACATGGTCGATACGTCGACATCCGATTTCGGTTTGTTGGTCGCGCCACTTTTAAACTTTGAGGTTCGACAAGGGGGGCATTTCCACGCGTTACGGTAGGTCTCCCCCTTTGTTTTGAATGTTACTTCAGAGACTCCCGCACAGCTACCGCAATGATACGTGTAACCGCATTCACTACACGTAATTGAATGCTCATCATCGAGGATTTCTTCTTGGCATTTCAAACACAACGTATCGGTCATCTTTGATAGCATGCATAGACCAAATAGCAGGCACAGCAGGCAGCAGCAGCGACAAGGATATAATTCCTTAGGAATGATAGTAAAATAAACCAACCTGGAATGACGTACAGAAGAGATTATCGTTTGGGCTGTCGCTCGTCGCTGCTGCCGCCAGAATGCTGCGGCTCACGTTGGTGACGGCTTTTATGGCAGGATTTCTTGCTCAGAGGTCGCTTGGGTCTGGTACCATGGGCGGCGCTGCACACTACACTTCGTTGAATGAAGTCACCATGGTCCGCTTGTCTTGACCCTTCTAAAACACGCAGATAAAAAAAAAAATAAAAATTTACGTTGGTGTATCGCGCGAGGGCAGTACGCATTCAGGCAGGTGGTCTCTCTGACGAGGTCGCGGGAATACGTACGTGGAACAGACATGATGTGCCATTGAACGATTCGGACATTTCCTTGAAGAAAAACAAGGTTGTCAGGGGCGGGTGATATTTAGCTCAGTGACTCTGAAACGGGAAATTATAAAAAAAGAAAACTAATAACCGGAATACGTTTAAAGCGCGTGGCAGAGTTTCCGGTACACACACACAAAAGTTGAACGCCATTCAGGTTGTTAAAATGCTTTTCCAGAGACTTACACCCATCGCTATTCACTTTTGGCATTTCAAGTAATACACTCTTTTTAATCGCAAAATAGCCTGATATAAGGGGGCTTCACTAAACGCCATGTTTGAGTGCGCTGCTCACCGAGCGTGCTCAGAACGATGCCACACCCCTATACAGACTGCCGGCAATCTTGATTCATGCAGTGGAGTGCATGTGACAAACGCACCTGGAAGCTCACCGACAGCGCCCTCAGCTACCACGGACTCAGCTATGGCCGCCAGCAAATACTCGCTACGAATATCCTCCATTTTGGAAGGGTGTAAAAAAGGTGCGGAAGAAGGTACTGAGGCCTAGGAATAGCCTCTATTTTGGAAGGGTGTAAAAAAGGTGCGGAAGAAGGTACTGCGGCCTAGGAATATCCTCCATTCTGGAAGGGTGTAAAAAAGGTGCGGACGAAGGTTCTGCGGTGTAGTGCGGAACGCTCTATCTTACACCTGATTCAAACAAGTTTAGCTAACGTCGTTTTATAGACCATTTCGAATATTTAGTTTATGTAACAATGCTTTCTTACTAAGAGATAAATTCTTTAAACCTCCAGAAATAACGTTTTCTTGAGAAAAATTAACGGGGAGGAAAAAAAAAGCAACATATTTGTAATCTTTTATAAATTGTTGAGGAAGTCAATGGCGAATGAGCATGTTTCACTTGTCGAGCGCACGAGGAGGTTGGGTGGTGAACAGGGCCCTGATAGCGGTGTAATGAGCACTTCGTGGCGTCTGTGTTTGTTGCTTATGTGCATGTATCTGGTGCCTCTATACTTTTCCTATACAGCCCTAGGGAGTTGCAAAATATCTCTAGGTAGCCGCTAGGATCGCCAGTACCCATTTTCAAAATGTTATAAAAAAAAATGTACTGCAATTGCTAGGCAATTGTGTCCATACGTGAAACGCTATAGGGTCACAAACGTTTATATCATCATTTGGCGGCACGTCTATCCTATTCAGCCAGACGCCTTCGTTCACGGCGCTCTTCATTGGATAACTTAACGCGTGGCATGTGTACGCTTGAAATGATAAACCTGGTGATCTTCCAGAACCTTCTAACCCACTCCATCCTCTCCCACCTCGACTAGCTCTCCTCCTCAGTCCACCCCTGGTCACATGGCCTCTCCGTGAACCAGTCAGCGCCGAGCACCTCACTCCTCCTCTCCCACCCGTGAACCAATGAGTGTCGAGCATCGCGGCCACGCTTTTATCGAGGCTTCACTTTCGGGCTTCCCGAAATGTTGAACACCTGGCCAAAAAAAGTTTCCCGTTAAAAAATAAAAAAGTTACACAAGTTTGATCTTGCTGACAAGGACCACGGGATTACAGAATGCGTCCAGCACAAACCCCAAACACTTAATTTTTAATTTATTATTATTTTTAATCAATCAATATTTAAATATTTTTTATACTTTATATATAAACTTAAAGGGAGGCTGAACCGAAATTCGGATTTCAGAAAATAAGCTTACAGAAGTGTACAACGGGGCGCCATAAACCACGAAACATCGCTCACATAGCCATATCTCGAGCGGATGGCCGTATTTCTGGAAAATAAAGAAGCGAATGAGGGAGAATGTTGACGTCATCTTATCGCAGAAGAGTTGAGAAGGAGGAGAAATGGCCTCGCTTCCTTTTAGGCTACGCGCCCTCGCGGAGTCCAAGCGAAAACAGGAGGAAATAAGAATCGCGAGATCACGCGTCTTTTCGGCCTTGTGCGAGCGCGCTCTTCTTTTACGAAAATACGACGATCCGTTAGAGATAGCGCTTTATGAGTGACGTTTTTGGGATTTGTAGCGTCCCGCTTATCGATTCTGCGTGGTTTTCTGAAATTCGATTTTCGGTTCAGCATCCGTTTAACGTCGATCGTGTAACGCTCCCAGTGTGTCGCTCGTTCGTGACGCTCGTTCATGACGTTCGTTCATGACGCTCGTTCCTGACGGATCCTCCGTGACGGTCATTTCTGACGGTTCGTCATGACGGTCGTTCATGACGAAACTGAATTCAAGCTTTTGCCACAAGACGTGAATTTGCCCGCTAAATTTATCGGGCAAGATTAATTGATCTATAAGTCAAGTGCAGGGGCGGACCTACCAATAGGCAGAGTAGCTGCCTGGGGCCTCTAAACTCGTCAAACTCAAAGTTGGTGCCGAAGTTGACGGAGCGCGCCGATTGGCTTATCACGAAGATGACTTGGCGCTTTTTTCGCCGACGTCCAATCGGCGTGCTCCGCGAACTTTCCGCTCCAACTTTGTGTTTGACGAGTTTAGGGCCCTAGGGCGGCAGAATTTTTCGGGCGGCCAGTTCCTGGCCGCCACCAAATTAATTCGCTCTTTTTCTTTTTTTAATCTAGCTCCAAATTTAGGTAGTTTGGGAATACTAGCTACACATCTAGCTACTTTTAAAAATTTTAGCTCCAGACATGGCTCCCCCCCCCCCCTTTTTAGCTCCTGACGGAAGGATCCGTCAGGGCGGGGTGGGGGGGGGGGGGGGGGCGGCCCTGTTAAAGGCTGCCTGGGGCGTCAAAATGCTAAGTCCGCTTGTGGTCACGTGCCGTTATTTTCTCTGAGGTGTATAGGTCACGTGACAACGCTTTCCCGCCAAATTTAGCGGGGAAATTGAATTGGTTTGTATGTCCCTTGACGTCGGGTCGCGTGACATCAATTTTCCCGCTAAATTTAGCTGAGAAACTGAATCGTGTATAGGTCTCGTGATATACATTTCCCCGCTTATTCCCTAAATTGACTGAGAAACTGAATCGTGTATAGGTCTCGTGATATACATTTCCCCGCTAAATTTAACGGGAAATTCACGGACGGACGGGCAAACATTATGGGATATGGGGGAAGCGTTAAAAAAAAGGGGGGGGGGGGGCATCATGCTTTAATATTTGCGATTTCAATGCCGATGAGTCAGCGCCTGCATCCCGCACGTGTCATCTCACTCGTCCTCTGTGTTTATTCTTTATTTGTTAACTTGTCGCCCTGTATTCCACGGAGAAGACGTCAATTCTGTTTTTGTTTGTTTGTTTGTTTGTTGTCTTTTTGTTGCCGCTCCCTACACATGCGACGCGGAGCGCGCGTAGGAAACCCAATTATTTCATTTCCTGTTAGTATGAGCTATCAATCGTTTGGGTAGGTTGTGTGCACTTCGCGCTATACTACGTATGACGCTCACTGGAATGAAATTCTAGGTTACACGTGGAAAGTTTATTGAGGAAACTGCGATATCACCAACTTGTGTGCGCAAACACAGAGGACGAACGCGAAGGAGGGGACAAGGATAAGAGCATTCAAGTTCGTGTTCGTCCTCTCCTCTGCCAAGTGTATACTCAGCACCATGAACCAGCTAGCCCGACAAGTCTCGCTAAAGATGTCACGATTTGTGCGAAAGATATAGCGCAATTCCTTTCAGAATTCTTCCAAAAGCCATGACGTTTCCCCCGCCCTGTATGTATTTGTTTTTAGCGTAAAGTCAGTGATTACGAAATGTGTTGTGGATGAGAAGGTTTTGACAAAAACAAATGTATTGCGATAAAAAAAAAAAGAAAAGTTATGCCTCCATCATAGAGCTGGGACTTGGCTACTGCAGTGCTCTGTTTATGCATAACAACTGACAAACAATGAATCCTAACGTTCCCAACCAACCAATGAGAACCAACCAATAAGAAAATCACACAAAAAAAAATCACGTGACAGCTAGCCTCGTGAGAGTGTATGCTGCAACATTTCTATTCATTCGCAGGGTCGTAACTTTTACAGTTTTTCTTGTTGCGCAGCAACGGGCCATATATAACTGCTGCTTCGCCCAAACTAAAGACCACCTAGTTTTGCACCACATATTCAAAGTTTTTTTTTTTTTTATGTTAACAGTTGCGTAGAACAAAAATGGTGCACTGTCACTGTAACTATATACAGGATGTTTTCAGGCGCCGTTGTGGCGTCAAAATACTCCTATAAATAAATAAATAAACTGAATAAAAATAAACATTTTCAATTTTGCAAATTTGTTTTAACGAGGTGCATTTATCCTACTAAACATTTATAAAATAAAAAAAAAATCAAACAAAAAAAATATTTTTTTTCTGTCTAGACACGGGGAGGAAAACGCTATAAACCTTTTGGCTGACGCTACTCTACCCACATATGGCAAAACATAAAAAAACAGGAAGTTTTTTTTTTATCAGATGAACACCCCGAAAGTAGATTTAGCAGATCTGTGCATGTGAGGTACCCAGGGTGAAGAATAAAGATCAAGATGATTTAAATCGAACCTCTCTTGCACAAATAACTACCGAATAATATATATATATATATATATATATATATATATATATATATATATATATATATATATATATATATATATATATATATATATATATATATATATATATATATATTGTTACGAGCGTTCCAGCCGCTGTCCTTTTCCTACTGTCCGTACTTCGTCTTCCTTCTCATGTTCCCGTTTGTCTTCTTTACTTTCGCCCGTTACAATCGCCCCCCTCCAAGGGACTGTCCGTCCCGGACAGAACCAACGTAGTCATCGCGTGCCAGATAAAGCTTAAGTTGACTGACATGAGCTGTCAGAGTCCGGTGTCTTCCTCGTTGAGGAAGTGTTCGCAGTTCCTCGAGACGATATGTCACTGGACCGAGTTGCCTGCTTATTTTGAAGGGTCCGCAGTACCTTGGGAGCAATTTCTCGGATCGCTGCGGCCGTCTGAGGTGACTTCGAAAAAGTACTAAATCTCCTGACTTGAACGATGGTCCAGAAATTCCAGTGCGCAGGCGCTGGGCGAGATGTGACTGCTTGTGAGGGATGGCGAGTCGAGCTCTTTCTCTTGCTTCGTTTAGTCGCCCAGAGAAATCGCATTCATAGTCCCGCGCGCGGCGGGTCCACGTCGTGTTCATTGCTGTCTCCTCTGGAAGCGTTGGAAGCCTTCCATACACCAGCTCGA
Organism: Ixodes persulcatus; assembly: GCA_013358835.2. Classification (NCBI taxonomy): domain Eukaryota; kingdom Metazoa; phylum Arthropoda; class Arachnida; order Ixodida; family Ixodidae; genus Ixodes; species Ixodes persulcatus. The sequence continues at coordinate 812,062 of JABSTQ010009807.1, read as the reverse complement.
ATGGCGATTGGCTCGTTGTTTCTTGTTGAGATGTATTTAGTGCAAACGCAGCAGTGTCAATATATTGGTCCCAGTTCTTGTGAGATGAGTTAACGAATGCAGCTAATATATCACTCAAAGTACGGTTAGTGCGCTCTACCAATCCGTTTGTTTGGGGGTGGTAGGGTGAAGCTGCTGCATGTTCAATCCCGTAGTTCCTAAGGACATCCTTGAAATCCCGAGACATGAACGATGTTCCTCGGTCAGAAATGATCATCCGTGGAGTCCCATGCCTCAACACCAGATGGTTGTTCACAAAACTGACGAGGTGTGTCGCTGACGTGTCGGGAACTGCGTGTACCTCAACCCACTTCGTTAAATAGTCTATGGCCACAATTATGTGCCTGTTGCCATCTTCTGATTTTGGGAATGGTCCCAGATGGTCTATACCGATTACTTCAAACGGACTTCTTGGGGGAGGTATCTGGTGAAGTTCTGCCTTTTTTTTATTTGGCGGTGTTTTGCGCATTTGGCAAGTGGTGCATGAAGCAACGTACCGCCGAACGTCGCCTCTCAAACCCGCCCACCAGAACCTTTGAGCGATTTTTTCTAATGTCCGGTGTTGTCCAAGGTGACCAGCAGTTGGAGCGTCGTGACACATGACCATAACGTTGCGGCGCAGACTTGTGGGAACAACAGGCAGCCACGAATCTGACTGTCGTGATCGATGGCAGAGAAGCCCGTCACGTAGCTGGTATAGTGTGCTCGCAAACGTTGCAGGCGTCGTCCGTGGAGACGAGAAGAGTCACTGCCTGTGTTTGCAAGATTACTGATGATAGTCGACGTCTCTGTGTCGTTTGACTGCGCTGCCTGCAAATCAAGCATAGCTAAAACTGAAACTGATGAAGCATCCTCCACGGGATTGCGGGAGAGGAAGTCGGCGTCTTGATGGTGTCTTCCGCTTCGGTGAACAATTGCAAAATTGTACTCTTGAAGTTTCAAGGCCCAGCGAGCAAGCTTTGGCGTAAGATCGCTCTTCGATTGAAGCCACTGCAATACAGAGTTGTCGGTGACCACTGTAAATGTCTTGCCGTAGAGGTAAGGGCGAAACTTTTCCACAGCCCACACTACTGCGAGACACTCCAGTTCGGAAGAGTGGCACCGGCTTTCTGGTTCACTAAGCCTCCTGCTTGCGTACGCAACCGGGTGTTCTCGACCGTCTTTGTCCTGTTGAAGAAGGACAGCACCTAAGCCTTCTCCACTGGCGTCAGTGTGGATGACGGTGGGTGCGTCCTCTACAAAATGGGCCAGCGTCGGCGGTTCTAGAAGAGCTCTCTTGAGGTCCGCAAAGGCTGCCGCTTCTTCCGCTCCCCATACAAATTTGGCTTCTTTTCTTAGGAGCCGGTTCAGGGGAGAAGCCCTCATTGAAAAGTTCTCCACAAAGCGACAAAAGTTGGACGCGAAACCTAGAAAGCTCTTTAGTTCTCTTATCGTTGTGGGTACGGGCATATTAGCAAAAGCTGACAGCTTTGCAGGGTCTGGACGAATACCATATTTGTTGTCAACATGGCCGAGGTAGATTACTTCGTCATATACGAAGAAACATTTTGATGGTTTTACACGAAGTCCAGCTTTCGAGAGGGCGTCTAGAACGAGACTAAGACGATGCTGATGCTCGTCAAAGTTCTCGGCATACACGATTACGTCATCAAGGTAGACTAAGGCCATGGTCCATTTCAAAGGGCCGAGGACTTTGTCCATAAGACGCTGGAAGGTCGCCGGTGCATTGCATAATCCAAACGGCAACCGTCTGAACTGAAATAGGCCGTCAGGCGTTACGAAGGCTGACTTTTCAGCGTCATCTGGATCAAGTTCAACTTGCCAGTATCCCGAGATGAGGTCCAAGGTCGAGAAATAGTGGGAACCATGGAGACGGTCAAGGGCATCATCAAGTCGAGGTAGGGGGTACACATCGGGCTTAGTGATGCTGTTCAACCTTCTATAGTCGACGCAGAACCTTGTCGAGCCATCTTTTTTCTTGACGAGCACCACAGGCGACGGCCACGGGCTGTTAGACGGTGTTACTATGCCCCTTTGGAGCATATCGTCAACTTGAGCGTTGATTTCCCGTCTCTCGGGCATAGAGACTCGTCGTGGGTGTTGATGTATTGGCGCGTGGTCACCGGTGTTGATGGCATGGCGCACGAGGGGCGTATGACTCGGCTCTTCTTTTGTAACCGCGATACAGCTTCGAAAATTCATGAGTAGGGACTGAATAGATTCTTTCTCTGCCGCGGTTAGATTGGGTCCAAAGTTAAAGTCAGTCCATGGCAGGGTTCCGGCTCTGCCCAACTGTTCTTCTGAAGCGGGAAACGAAGGCGAACTTACAAGAGCGGCAACCACCGTTTCTGGCTCAACCTCAAAAGCAACTCCTAAGCTGTCACCTCGCTTTAGGTGAAGGTCGTCGCTGGCCAAGTTAGCAACAAGAATGTCCAAGACGCCTTGGCGGTAGGAGGTGAGACAGCGGGGCGTGGCGAATTCCGCCCCAGGGCGCGAGTGCAGAACAGTTTCGATTATAAAGTCTCCCGATTGCTTATCTCCCTGAAGTGTTGCTGGGACCCAGACCGCCGAAGAATTTGGAACCGTAATGTCTTTCGTGGCAACAACTGAGCCCATGAACGGTTCGCGAACGAACTTGAGGGGTAGCAAAGAGCGTAAAACATTCTTGAAAGTTTCAGCAAGTAGGCGCGTGGTGTTCAACCTTGTTTGTACGAAGCTGATTAGGAAAAACAGTGCGCAGCAGAAAAAACCTTGGTACACAGATGTTTCCTTAATGTTCGGCCTAAGTTCTTCACAAGGTCCCAACGGTGATGCGTCGGCAACCGTACGACGGGACTTGCATTCTCGTTGTGTTGATAACTGTGCATGACCGTGTTCAAAGGAGACGAGCAGATTCACTGCCGCACACCAGTCACATCCGAGGATAACTGGAGGGTTTAAATTCTCTACAACGAAGAATGAAAGTGTCACACTCTCTCCAAGTGTTTCCATGGTCAGTTCGATGCGTCCGATGTAAGGAATGTGGCTTCCGTTTGGCGAGAGAAGTCGTATTTCTTTACAGTCTGTTGTTGATGCGATACAGTCGGCCGATCGTAGCAACTTAGCATCGATGACGCACACCCCAGCTCCGGTGTCTATAATAGCATCGGTACATTGTCCGATTCCAGGCAGGTAGACAGTGACGTGGGGGGTCAGCGATGGGCACATCGATGTTGTAGCCAGGGGGACTTCGTGAACTACACGGGGCGCCGCCCCGTTGGGCACCGCGTGGAGGGTTTTCCTGGCGTGGAGGGCACGGACTCCAACAAGATCGGGCCAGGTGGCCTTGTCGTCCACAGTTGAAGCATCGACGCCTGTCAGGCCTGCGGGTGTCGTTTTGCGTGCCACCAGTAGTAGCAATATGGTTTGCTGGGCTCACCGTGGACGCTGTTGCTCTTATCGCCGCGTGCATTTCCAACGCGTGACCCAGGGCAGAGCGAGCGTGGAGGGTCGCGCGAGCCGCACATATCGTTGAACTTCGGGATCCTTGATGGCGTCGATGAAAGCAGAAGTGCTCATCAGGTGGAGTGTATCTTCAGAACACCCTATCAAAGCCTTCCTCGCCAACCTCTCGACGGCGTCGGCTAGCTCTTGTAGCGACTCTGTTCCCTGGCGATAGGTTTTGAGTGCCGTTAGGTGTAGCTGTTGAAGATGCGCATCATTAAATCGAGAGTCCAGAGCTTGTAACAGATGTTCATATGAAGTTCGACTTGAATCCGGAATACACTCGAGGGACTCTGCGGCTTTTCCACGTAGCTGGGCGACTAAGGCAGCAGCCTTGCTAGGGGAGTCCCAGCCATTGTGTAGAGCCACCGTTTCGAATTGCACGATGAACGCCCTCCAGGAGCCAAGACCATCGAACGTCGGGGGTTTGAGCCGCCTAGCGCCGGAATCCAATAAAGCTACCTCTGCCTGTCTCTCGGGTTCATCGTTACTGCAATGGCGGATCGCAGCTGCTTCGTGGTTGGGAAAAGGGTTAACCGAACCTTCTGGTCGCGTACCAGTTTGTAGGGCCTGTTCCAGGTGCTCCAGTCGAGTATGTACAGAGGAGAGGTGTTGATGTACATCGGTGACTTGTTGATGTAAAGTCTGCTCCACGTTCGCAATGCGAGGGGCAAGGCGATCGTCGACCTGTGCCAGCAAATTTGCAGCGTCAGTCGAGCTCTTCTCCACCAACCGATTGTAAAGCCGTTCGGTGAGTCTCTCCTAATCTGGCTCCGGATTTGCAGGCTGGGAGGGGGCGTTCATGCTGAACATCCCACCGCTGCCACCCAAATGTTACGAGCGTTCCAGCCGCTGTCTTTTTCCTACTGTCCGTACTTCGTCTTCCTTCTCCTCATGTTCCCGTTTGTCTTCTTTACTTTCGCCCGTTACAATATATATATATATATATATATATATATATATATATATATATGAGCCGCACTACATCGCTACATTCCACATATACATCGCTACATTCCCTGAATGTAGCGATGTACCCACACCACGTTCCGACAAGATTGAAAGGAGGTCCCTGCATAAATTTGCAACATTTCAAGAAAGTTGCGGAACTTCTTTGGATGCTCTGAGAACATTTTTAGAACCTTGTTAAGATATTTTAATGTTGATTGAATGTCCTGGCAATTAGCTATGTCGTTCTCAGAACGTTCTAAGAATGTCCTTTAGAAAACGTTCCTCGAATGTAGCGATAAGTGCCTGCGCCACATTTTGTCAACGTTAATAGAATGTTCTTACGTAAATTTGCAACATTCCGAAAATGTTGCCTATGTTCTTTTGAACATTCCAGGAATGTTCAAGAGCATTCTCGTGCTATGTGGGTTGTAACGAGTAGGCATAGTTTCCGCTTGCTTCAACTCGCTTTGTGGCAATTTCGAAACTATACACTCCTCCGGAAACGGGACATGATTCCTTATTGGGGCAAAAAGACGGGACAGCAGAAACTGGACCTCAAAAACGGGACTGCCCTGGCCAAAACGGGACGTCTGGTCACCCTAGCGATGAGCGGTGCTATTCAGAGAAAATCTTGAACTTTCTGCCTTTCACTTCGTTCGCCAGTTGTTTTTTTATTGCAAGCAAGTCATGACGCGAAAAAAACACAAAAAAATAAGTAAATTTATTTGCAAGTAAATCAAAACAGACAAAAAAAACATATAGCTTTTGCCCTAACCAAAACAAAATCAAGCGGCTTTTTTTCTGGCATAGCGGGATTCTAATCGATAAAACGTTATTAATTAAGGTGTACTTCAAATGTGCAGCAATTATTTCTTTGGTCGTTTTCAATGATCAGGAGGATCGGTCGATCACTCTGTCAAGTGTCATCACTCTGTCACACCACATCTAGCGATAAGTGTGACTTTATTTAAATCAAATAAATATAATTTATTTGGTTTATTTGACAGTCTGGTTCACGCGTAGCAGCGCTGTAAATAAATAACTGTAAAAAAAGGAAGCTTGGCAGTTTTTTTGCCACAAATTATCTGAAAAAATGGTCAATGTGCAGGCGAGCTGGTGCGTATTAATCATGCTGTTTAACTGGGAAGGAAAATATGTTTGAAGAAAACAGAAAAAAGGTGGCTATCTGTTTTCGTCTGTTTCTTTGTTTTCGTACTTATTGCTAAGAAAACATCTTTTTGGTCTTTTTCTTCTTGTAACATTACTGACTTTGTGTTTCCCAGCAGTACAACTTTCTCGTCTTAGAAATGTGAGAGTTTTTGTAAAACATTCAAATGTCTGTTTTAAAAAAAGTTTGTGAAAAAAACACTGTTTTTTTCCTGGTTGCAAGAGACTTTTACAGTAATAAATACCAGCGAACTGCTTCGCTGGTTTTTACCTCAGCCATTAAATCTAAAAATATATTAATACACAGACAAGCGGGAACATACGATACATTGACATACTCGAACAGAGCACTTAAATGGCCGGTTACCGCGACATTTTTCGCATATACACGTAGAGGCTGACCAAATATTACTCTATACTTAATATTTATTTGAATTTTTTACAGTAGATTAGTTAACTTAAATCCATTATTAACTTTTGGTACTGATTTGGTGAATCGTGTTGAAAAGGCAGTATTGATGTTCATTCCTATAGAGCCTATACGAATTATTAGATTTTAGTCAATTATTCAATTACCGTAACGATTACCCTCCCATATAACGTCCTACGAGCGGGTTGTTAACGCAACACAAAGGAGCAAAGGGTGCAAATTCTTACACCCCTTGTCACATATAATGCACCCCAAAACTTCAGTTCGGCGTACAGGGCACTGATATTGAACCGACGGTACCAACTTTCACGGGCGGCAATAGCCGAGTTGTACAGCTTATTAAAATAGCTAATAAACATGTGACTGACCGAAAAAAAAAAGAAAAGTAATCGTTGTTTTTTTTTTGCCTTACTGCAAAACCTTAGTGTTTTTTGGGTTTTTTTTTTCATCCTTGGATAGGTACTGTACTTTAGCCGTTTAGTACGAGGGGCGTTCATAAAGTTCGTATTTTGTCACGAAGGAATAGAGATTCAGCAATCAAAGTCGAGTAGGAGTTGAGACTTTCTCTACTTGTTCGCCACCAAAAGTTGCCCACTTTTTTCCAGCAATGCACCACATGCCGGAAGCCATTGTTATAGAACTCCATGTTTTGAGTGCTCAGGAATCGCTCCACTTCAGCAATCACTTGGTCGCCGTCCTTGAAATGCTTTCCTCTTATCTGGCCACACTGGAAGCGTCTGCGCCATTTAACCAAAGTGTCATAAACTTGGGCGTTGTCCCCGAAGAACGCTCCCAGATTGGAATTAATATCCTTAATATATTGCTTCCCGTCAAATAAAAAAAAAAAAAAAAAAAACGGGTCACTGCATGTGCTTGGCACCGACGGGCGGTGCAATTTTTGTTTCGACTCCCTAGCGGCGTTCCAAGTTACTATAGCATGCGATGTTTATACTGTGCGAAAAATAGAGGTACGCGCGCTCATGTTGATGCCTGTTTTGTTCCGTTTTTTTTTTAAATTTTTTGTGCCGATAATACGAGCTTTATATGTTATATCGCACCGTCATCAAGCCTCTCGTACAAATTGTAGCCTTCAGTTCGACGGGAGTGCGCTGTACGTCGAACTGAAGTTTTGGGGTGTGTTATATGTGACAAAAGGTGTAATGGCTACACCCTTTTTTTTAACGCGTTTCCTCACTGTGCCTAAAAAAAAAGAACAGAATATTTAGGCTTAAATTATTTTTACTGCAACCTACGTCATGAAATTCGAGTACGAAAAATACACCGCCTAGAGAAAACCTCGTGAAAAAGTTTATATAAACACCGTTCGTTAATTTATTTATAAAAAACAAAATACGACCGAATAACCCCGAAAACGCCCCGTAGAAGCGCGTATTAACGAGACTGGAGATTTTGTAATATTTCCGACATCAAAATCTACGCGTTATCTATGAGAACCGGTTGCTCATAACATTGTCAGAGATTTTTTTTTTTGTTGTTGTTGTTCACCGTGATAGGATGATGTGTAAAAGGTTATAAAAAATATGTGCACTCATCGAAAGAGAAGCGATTGGCTACCTATAGTAGATGGCGCCAGTGTGCCAGGGCCCAGAATGTTAGGGAATGCAACGCACTCGACCTGAGTCAGAAGAAATGTGTGAACGAGTCATTTACAGGAAATGCTCACGAACACCTAATTCATTCATACTACAGGTGCACGAAAGGAGCGCTATAGGTCGTGCAGGCACTCAGTACTGAACAAATTGCCCCTTAATTTACTCTAGAAACAAAATACAAAAACAAACTAACTCTGTTTTCGTTTTAAACGTTATCTAACTAATGACACTTACACTAAAAGTCCTTTTGGCGTAAAGGTCCTTTTAGGTGCCCGTCTGACAAGGGTATTAGTGTGTCTCCCGCGAATGCCATATACTTCACTGTAACAAAACGGCGAAATGAGACTATTTATGGAAAACCTTTTTTAACGAGGTAACAACCTTATTCACGGTAATTGAGACAAATCGGAGTGCGCCTGGTTAAGTCTCGTCTGTCCACTGAACATCTCTCCATCATCATCCGTTTCCTGCACGCACAATGCGGTCCAGTAAAATTACACTTTTTAAGTGCAGATTTTAAGTTAAATTAGAACGGTTTAATATAATTACTTTCAAATCGGTTATAAAGAACTTATAAACGTGGAAAAAGAGAAACGGACAACGCTTGTCAGCTCTGAAACAAAAGATGAGCGAAAGTGGCAAAGCAACGAGAACCGATTTTATCGAACAATGTATAATTTTTTAGTTGTTGTTCTGGATATCTAATACGTAGGGTACGTTTATGTGTCTCTAAATCTGGGTGCAATTGCTTTTTCACTGAGACTTATGCCTCGACCTTCGGCGAGAACGCCATTGGTGGTCGCTATGGTGACATGATTGCTTACGCTGGCCAATGGGAGTGAGTTGCTCACTTACATTGGCTAGCGTAAGCTAACCAATGGGAATGAGTCAAATGTGAATGACACCGTTGGCTAGCGAAATGGGAGTGACACCGTTGCAGTGCCCACCAAAGACCGAGATGTACCAAGTGAACAAAATGCGCTCAGTGAGGCGCGCGAGGCACCGCCAGTCAAAATTTAGCGCGAACAGTCGTAGCGTGACCACCATCACGCTGATGCCGTCACGTGACCACTGTTCGCTAAATTTTTCATAGCTCGCTAACTGTAGATGGCTGAAGCGATCAGATCATGGTATAGAAATATTGCAGCGCGCGCAGCTGACCAAGTAGGCAGCGCGCCCGTGGCCTAACAGTGCCACTTCCGGACGCGATAGCGAACGGACGTGTTATGCATCGCTCCTCGCCAGCGGCGGCGGCCGTTATCGGCCGCGGTGATAACATTGCCCCCGTTTTGAAGGATCATCGTCTGCAGCTGATGGAGGACATTGACGCCTGCCTTTCTCTATTTTGTTTTGGGCGCAAGTTCGCCCCATTAAACGTTTAGTTTCTGCAGTTATTCGAAGCCCCATCATTTGTCATTCGTGACAATATCCTCAATAAAATATCCTGGTTTGCACAGTTTTCCTATACAAACACACGCGGTTCCGACGCCAAACCGCTTAGCACGTGTTAGTACACTCAATCACGCTTTTCGAGCTTTGTTACTTTAGCAAAAAGTCTATTAATTTTCAATGTAAATAGATCCCGAAGCAGGAATCTGGTTTCGTTTTATTGCCTCCGGTTTTGCACGAAAAAAAAAAAAATGAGGGACGTTTACAACTCCCTGTAGTGAGTCAATTAGAGCGCAGCTCTTGAGGAGGAGGAGGGGAAGGTACAGAGAGGAGCGTATGCCCCTCCTCTCCTGGTCTGGGAAAGCACTGACTTGTTCGTTGACAAAACTCCATTTCACTGAGCGTCGTAATTGCGCGAGATTTTTGTGACAGAGATGATGATTAACGTACACTCACAGGAAACGCAACAATTAACCTGGGCTGCCACGCGTCGAGCGAGAGCGACGGAAAATGGAATGACGTTGGCTTCGTGGAATAGCGAGCAATATGGGATGATTGCAGTCCTGCTGGGTTGCCCGAATGTTTGTTTTTACGTTTAATTTTTTGTTTAACTATTTTAGAGTGGGTACTTACGAAATGTTTTATCGCTTTGTTTGTGTGCATTTCAGTCTCATGGGTTGAGACGTCGCGAATTTTTGGCGAACCTGAAAATCGACTGATTAGGCGAAGCTTCGACCTTTCGTCGAACCAGAAAATCGACTGAATCGGCGAACTTTCGAACTTTTGGCGAAAATCGGCGAAGTACGAGTTTAGATTTTGAACAGTGTGGCCCAACCTCTACACAAGAAAAGCTCAAATATCTGGGGAAAGCGAATTCGTACAATGGTTCTGTATTCTATTTTACACAATACAAAAATAACTCTTATACGATTTAGGTAGTTTATTACCACCTATTCACCGCTAGGTAATTCCAGCTCGTTTTCTATTTCGGCGAACGCGAATAATAGTCGAACTAGTCGAACTTTTGCCGAAACCTTGCTTTGAAATGTCGAAAACGTCGAACACCGTCGAGCTCGAGCTTTGGCTGGTCCGCGACATCCCTGCATGGTCACGGTCATCGATCAAAGACCTGTCAATGAGAAATCATTTGAGAGGAAGGATCGGTAACCGACGCCAAAAAAAACAAAACATCCTGTCCGTTCACCATGCTTCGGCGGTGGCCTCCTCGGAGGGACCATCTGTCCGGATGCGTAGGCTACCGCGTCCTATTCTACGCGTCAATGCAGTCATTTTTCTCTGTTGAAATAATCTGCAATCTTAATTACGTTTCTTGGAATATTGTATATAAGTGAGAAGTGCGCTCGTGGTTCCAGTCATCGAATCATTAGTTGCGCAGGCCACCGCCGCTGACATGACGACTTCAGCTGTCAAATCCACCGTCTTGTGGCTTTTCGTCTTTGGTGAGCATCCGCGTCCAGGTTGTAGTTATACCATTTACTATCTATACCACAGGTCGTGTTTAGGGCGTAACGTGCATGGCGTGCCTTTGGCATTGGAGCGGCAGTGAGCTGGTGCCACGAGCCGATACAAAAACTGATCCCTACCGTGCGTCAGTGCCAATTCATCCCACCCACTTTGCCTCTCCGAACAACTTGCATCGATTCCCCAGTCTAGGGTCCAATGAGTATCATTATTTGAATTATATGGTGGATTTCATCGGGAAAAGTACAAAAAGAATGTGTGGTATGCAAAAGTAGAAAGAAAAAAAAAGTAGATCGGGGTAATTACAATTTTTAGTATATGTCAAGTGCTTGGTGTCTTTGTTATAAGATATCGCGAACATTTTATTTGTGTACATTTTTTGTTTAATTAGCTGTCTTCTTTTAAAAGTGTTCTGCTTCTTTGCTTTATATATTGCCGCGCGCGCAGCTGGTCAAGTAGACAGCGCGCGCGTGGCCTAACCGTACCTGCCTCCCACGCGAAAAGCCAGGGTTCGATTCCTGGGAGCGACGTGTTTTTGTTTATCCCTGCATTCAGTGTTCTGGAAAATTCGAGAATCCTGGTACTTGTTCGAGCTGCGAATGTTCTACGCGTCGAAATTTCTGCGCCGATTATTCCAGAAGCTCACGCGTGTACATAAGGGGCTTCGCGGAGCGAGCCAGAGTCAGTTTCGCCTCAGCGTTCGATCTTGCTGCTTCGCCGCCTTCGACGCCCGCGACGCTCTGTTGTTATCTTTCTTTTTTTCCTTATACTTTTGGTGACAAGTTCGCCCCATTAAACGTTCAGTTTTCTCAGTCCTTCGCCGCCTCATCACTTGTCATTCGTGACAATATTCTCCAGCTTGTACTCCCACCTTGTCTAATATCCGCCTTCGAGGTTTAGTAAATAATAAAGGATAAATAAAAAGTACTTTTCTTCACCAATCTGCTTAACCTTGACATGCCGCCATAGTCTGGCGTTCGAACGCCGAACGCCAAACCCTTCATGAGGAGCAGACGACGCTCGTGTCTGCTCTCACTGGAGGGAGCCGGGGGCTAGAGGCAAGGTCAGATAGCCTTTGCGTCTACCCATTAAACCTTCCAATCAAAGACGGGCGCAGTGGCGTCATCGCATGCTCTCATTGCCTCCTTTCTCTCAGCTTCTTTTCGCATAAGTAAGGGGTGGCCAGATGGAGATATGGAAAGGCCACTTTAACTGAAGAGCCCCCCCCCCCCCAAAAAAAAAGAAAAAAAAAAGACGTGGCATGAAAAAAAAATTGATGTATCTCAATTGGTGGTCACAGTAAAACCCACTCATAATAATGAGGTTCCTCATTATGGCCATGACCCTGATGTGATTTATCCGGTTGGTTCGATGTGCGCATGGTGGCACAAGGTTGCCAAAATGCAAGTCATTTTTTTTACATTATATATTTGTCCTTTTGCTGTAGCCCGGGAAAAGGGGGGGGGGGGGGGTACGTTTAGTAGTGATCCGCATGTAGCTCACGAGCCGCAGTTTGGCCACACTTGTTTATGAGTAACCGAACGCTCAAACTATTTCTTGCTTTCCCGTCCTCGCGTGTGCCATGCTGCAGTTCTCTGGCAAATGATGATCACCTCGAGCTGCAAGAGCCTTTCCGAAGCTGACGAGGGCCGAGACGACGAGAGTCTCTTCGAGCTGTTCAGCGAAGTCGTATTCGCATTCTTCTCGAGCTTGAATGTCTTGATGACGAGAATCCAGCAAGCCATCAGCGGTTCTCCTGGGGTGCGTTGAGCCAAGACGAAGCACGCGCGCGGCGATACGGCCACCGTCTCCACTGACGTCTCCATTACAAAAAATAGGAGTGATTCGTAACGGTGTATTAAATAAAATCTTTTATAAAACGAAAGCAAAACAAAAGGTATCCTTGGCCTATACCGGATAAAGACTAGATCGTAGACTACGTTTATGTACGCGGTTCTGTAATGCCGCGGTCAGGCTGCCAATATATCGCACAAAAGACAGTCTATAGACGCTGTTCGAGGCGTGTTTTTTCTTTCAATATTTTTTTTATATTAATAATAATATAATAATAATCTTTTATCATCTTTGAAAAATACATAATAAAGAGTGTTGGCTTTCACATTGATCACACAAAAAACTGCTTGCAGAGATGTTCGAAGCAGACGTATGTGTGAACCAAACGGGCTTCAAACATGTCTTGACACGTGTAAGCAGATAACTCGGTCGTCATGTCTGCAGCGAACTGTCTGCAGCTTCTTGTATGATGTACGAGTAGTGCGACTGCGACTTAATTAACATAATTTACTCGTGTGAGTATTGCGAAGCGGCAATCTCGTACACGTAAAGTATAATAAACCTCATGTAAGCGATTTGCCGAGAGACGAGACAAGCGACGGCGACCCGCTTCGCTGTCGCTCGGTCAGTCGCGCGATCAGGCAAACCGCATGAAAGCAGCGGCAGCAAGCGAACAAGGCGATGAGTGACGTTTTCTAGAAATCCGAAAACCGAGCGACGCGACGAGCGACAGTGAGAACCCTCCTTCGCTCGCTGCTGACTCTCGTCGTTGTTGCCGTCGCTCGTCCTGTCGCTCGCTAAATCGCCTGCACGCAATTCAGCCTCAACTGAAAAAAAAGACAAAATTAACTGATTACAGTCACATTTTTTATTTAAATAAAAAATGCGATTGATCGCCGAACTCAATTACAACTTCTAGCAGAAATAATGAAACGGAAAGAGGACGAGACACAGCTTGTACTGTAATCTATCAAATAAAATTTCACGTTACATTTTTAATGCGACAGCATTAACTCTCTCATGGAGCGAGCTGACGTGAAGCGCGAAAACGGCTCCTGGTTTCCGCGATCCCAATAGGAGCGATTCGCCTTCGGTCCCATTGGCTGGCGCGCGTCGACGGGGCTCCCATTGGGCGCTTTCAGTAGCGGCTCTCTCAGCTCCGAATGGAGTCACTCGAGTCGGAGTCCTCAGAGCGCCTACTGAACGGAAAAAAAAAAGAAACCGCGGCTCCAAACCTGTTTCTACGCAATTTCCGCTTCCTCCCCTGTGCCAGACGGTTTCCGAATAAACTGGAAGCAGACGATGGCGAGCACGATCGCGAGTACGATTGCTTTTATTTGACGCCGCTATTGAAGAAGTCTTGACAAGGTCGTTAAAGAAAAGGCGAGTGACTGTACAGATCAGCGCTGCTGTTCGAAGCGATTAACGCGATCGAGCCCTTCGCTTGGCGGTGCAAAGGCAGCTACTGTTATAAAAACCGACAAAAACGTCGTCAGCACAGGCAAAATATGGAGCTCGGCGAATCTACGCCGCCGGTAGCGATACATTTATACGGTCATACGTTTGTTCTGCCCTTCGTCACGAACTTCTTATAAAATGTATTCGTATACACACGGGAAGTTCGGCCGCCCTCGGCGATCAAAGTTTTGTCGGCCAAGCGAACGTCAGTCAACGTGCACCCCGATTTAGCTACGCAAACAAAATATTAATCGGGATCATGCTCTGCGTGAGTGTCCAACCGGCTACCAAAGTAACGTACATACCCTGCCTTGCTCCGCTCAGCGCGGACAGGACTATCGTCATTATTCACCGAGTTTCCGTGCAACGGCGATCAAGACACGGCGTCAAATAAGCGTTTACGTTGTTTATTAGCATATTCAAACCCAACACAATAAGGTCCAATGCATTTTCCGAAAGAGCCTTACCTGAAAAAGAAATTCGAGCGCGTTATTCGTCTTACTTTTAACTTGTGTGACGATGTTGCGCTTAAGCGCCGTTCACATATATGCGACCGAGTACGACCGTGAGAGACCAGACCGGTTTTTAAGCCTTTTGCGACGCCTATAGGACCGGATGCACTGCAGCGGAGCTGGTCCTAAGAAGTCGCAAGAGGCTTAAAAACCGGTCTAAAAACGCCCCATGCTGACCGCGTTTTACAGCGCAGTCTGGCGATTCTTGTGTGGTTCAGGCGACACCACAGCTTAAGGTAGATTCATACGACGGACTGATCCGCGGACGAATTGATCACGTGAGGACGTGTCCGCGGTTCGTCCGTCTCCCAAGCGCATTCACACGAGGGATACGACGAGCAGACGCCAACAAGGACGAATCAAATCTGTTCGCCACCCCACAGTGCCGCTAAACTCTAACATCGCACCGTGCCACCGTTGTCCAAGAGAGAAAGCGACGTTTGCCACCGTGCTAAAGAATCGTACGCCGCCGTTACGCACAGATCGAGAAAAAACACCGTCATAGGCCTCGCGCGAAGCGCCACTAGCTTTACTAACCCGAAGCATGACAGTGACACAGGCATGGTCCTGTTCGAGAAGGGTTCGGCGTAGAAGCGACGAAGTTCTGGGCTCGCAGCGGGGCGTTTGGAGATGCCTTCACGCACTCCGCGCCCGTGCACAACACTCAAGTGCACCACAGCCAAAAGAGAGATCTTGCTCGGTGGAATCCCGATTCGACGTACAAGAATTATCGCGGCGTACTAGACGAGTTTTGACGGGAGCTTCTTGACACGGACCCGGAGGACGCGACGCAGGTTCCGGTACGAAACCTGCGTAGCGTCAGCCGGACAACGTCTGTGCAGTTTCTTTCACGCGTGCAGCCAAGACTCGCGCGACAAAATGAACCAGCGAACGCACAAAACACAACGATGCGCCATTTTTGTTTTAATCTGCATGTGCCGTTGCCAGACTAAACGCTTTTCAAGTCAATCTCCCGCCAAAAATCCGTGAGTGAAAAAGGCGCTCGACTTTATCAGTCCTCAGACGAGGAGCGGATCGCAGGAATCGGTGACGTGCCGGTCACGTGGTACACGGTCAGCGGACGAAAATGGCGATTCGGTCTGTCATGCGAATCGGCTATTACTGGGCCAGTGTGCTGTCGTGCGTGACAGTCGGCTGCCGTACGAAGACTGGGTAAACGAATAATGAGGAGAGCACCCTCCGAAGATTCCGGGTGTTGCTTTTTCAATGTCTCGGGAATACAGGCGGACGGACTCGATCGCTCTCCGTGAAGATAACGCGAATGATTCGCACACGTCAACGGGAATGAATTCGACGCAAATCTCGACAAGTATACAGAGTATGCTCGAGGCACTTCGTCTCGGGTAAGATTGGGCAGTTTGGTTCCCTCAGACTTTCACGTTAATTTGGTTTAAATGGCCGCATCAGGGGCTCGCCCTTCTCGCTGTCAAAGTTGATAAAGACCAAAACAGTGCCCCAAGAGCCTCGAATGTAAGCAAATTAACGAAGAATGTAGCGACACTTATCTATGACCAGGTGCCGCGATCGACGTCACGGTAACTCCTGCTGATGTGCGCGAGTCATTCGCGTTCTCTTCAAGGACAACGGCAGAGTCCACATCTTCGTATTCGAAGAACGTTTAAAAATTACACGAGTCCTCAAGCTTTCATTTCTCGTTCTAATTTTTCAATTGGGCCCTGGTACTGTAGCAGCTATTTGCTTGCAGTATCACTAGAGCAAAAAAAAAAAAAAAAAATTTTTGAATGAAACGAGTTTTAACGCTTTGTCCTGAGCTTTATATGATGCATGACACTGCAAGCCAAAGCCGCATGTTTTGGCGGTATCAATATAAATGTCTCTTTCTAAGAGTATGTTCAGGCTATGGATGCAATGCGTTGATTTGTGGGTGCGTAGCACATGTAAACGTGTGAGCGATAAGCGTAACGGTTTCTTATTGACTACGAGCAGGCGTTTTGCGAACGAAACAGTCAAGCATGTAGCATTTTCATTTGTGTACCTTATGAAACATTGGGGCGTTGCACCCGCACTCTGAACGTACCCTAACTGACAGTTGTATTTGCGAACGAAAGGAAGTTCAGTTTAGCGCGACGAGCGCAGATCTCATCTTCAGCATTCATCCAGTTTCGTGGGGCATTCGGCAGATCGTACTGGTAGTAGTATCGCAATTCACATGGTGCCGTGTGATATCTTAGCCGCAATAATATATGACTTAACTGACGGCAGGGCCACTTGTTACTGCAAACCTGTGCCCATATCTGTTTGTGACATGTGGTGCATGCAGCTAGTAAACATATATGACTCCTAACTTCACTGCTTCTTCTCAGGTACAGAATTAAAAAGGTATTTGCGGTGGTAAAAATTCCAGAAGAAAAAGACTGTGGTAGCCGTGCCACTTTCATGGCTGTCGGAAGATTGTACGGTCTGCCGCTGGCCATCAAAAATGCAAGCCTGGATGTTCGGGCCCTGGCCAAGCAGGAGGATTCACCAGGCACTGTGGAGGAAGGGTGGGAGCTCCTCCCAGTTGATGTAGTGGTAACTTGCAGTAAGTAATTTGTAGATATGCACTCTCTCCTGGTCTGCATGACTGTGATCACAAGTTTTATTTGTCCAAAAGGGGGTCAGAACTTCCAAGTACAAGACATTTTGATGGAGACCCAGATTATCACAACTTCTTATTACATTCCAGAGTTGTGATTTTGACAATTAGTTACAGTTCTAGAGGGATTCCCATTAGACAACAAGTTTATGGTTCAAAACAATGTTCGCTCTGAAAAAACGAATTAATGTCTTAATGTCTAAAGGCTGGTTCACACAGTTGCGTTGAGTGCGACTGCAACCGTTTGCAACGCTTAAAACAAGACTGGCTCTGCGAGATTGCAGATCTACTCTTTCAAATTGCATGTAGACACAATCGCAGCTGCTTCCCACTGCATTTTAAAGGGATGCAGAAACAAAATTCTAGCAGTCATTTTATTGTTTATATGTCCGCTAGGCAGTGGTATCACCTCTCAAAGACCTATATTTTGTCCTAAAAAAAACACCAAAATGAATTTTGAAATGAATTCAACGGTAACAAAATCGCACCTCGTGGATGCTTCAAAAGCTTCGTTGGAAGTCGTTGCATCACTTGCTGCAAAAACAGCAGTGCCGCTCTGCGGAGGTGCGCTTACCCACTTTAGGTGGCTTAGGCCTGAACGCGATTTTTTTTAAACCTTGGCAGAGATAGTCAGTGTAGAGCTGGCCACGGTGAACGAACACCACCTATAGTCCATCTGTCTGCAGCATATATGCAAAGGCACGAGCGTGCTCGTGTCTTTCAAAAGTGCCCTTCTTGTGTGAGCACTCGTGCGAACAAAGCATTCAACAAACTTACTACCTCACGCCCGTGCCTTTGCTTTTGCTGCACACAACTTGTGAGATGGAGCATAGATAGACAAGGCCTCTGCACCGCTTCACACCGTCGTTACAATGAGGTCGATCGTGGACTAAGATTGGGCCCGAGTGCTGCGTCACTGTTTGGCTGGCACTCGTGTTCAATCAGTACGTCGAAGGTCGGACAAGACGAAACAGAGGGATCGTAGACGTACGACAGCAGGCCAAATCTCCTCTCCGAAAACATGTCAGAGAGCAGCATCCTCGTCCTCGCTGACATCGCTAGCATCCAAGTAGTTGTTTCGGTACGCCTTCAATTGAGCCATGGTCATGGAAGCGGCCATGGCTCAATCAAAGTGGGAACAGCTGCCAATATCCACGACTAGCACATGATAACACTTTGCTTATGTATGGGGTTGTCTTTAATTCCAAGTTAATCTATGTTACGCACGTCTTCGAACTTCAGGCTTTTTTTTAACTCTGCGCAAGCGACTTCAGGCTTTTTTTTGGGCTCTCTGCGCAAGCGGGTCCGGCGTTTGTTAGGCCTATCACATCTTCAGAGAGCCCTCCTTGCGCTGCATTGCACAGACTCGCTTGATCGAGCACACGGACGTCACGTCGCACACCAACACAAGAACACCACATACCACAAGAAGCGGTTCAGATCGCAGTGCACAACGCGCACACACATGGTTCGACTGGTTGACTCGGCCTTTGCTGCGATCCCGCCTGGGCCGCTGGGTGACGGAGCCACGGAGCTCTCGCTGGGATGAGATTTCTCTAGAGCTTCCTGCAAGAGACCTTGAACTGGCCTCGGTTATCTCAAATGGCCGAGTTGCAACACGCTGACGCCTCCATGTGGCAAATGTGATTATCATGCCAGCCTCCACATAGCTTTGCCCGTGCTCGGAGCTATGACATCATGGATATCGCCGAACATCCTAACATTCATTGCACTCTCCGACCGCCGCTCGTCGAGTGCCAGCGGGAATGTGGCATTTGGAACGAAAAATAGACAGACCCGCTCAAAATACAATTGTGCCATTGTCATTTCCTATTTCTGCCTATTTCTTACTGCCTACCTATTTCTGAACAAAATAGCTAAACTGCAATTTTTGTTTCAGTACCCCTTAAAACAGCAAATGCGTTGGTAATGCTGCCATAGGCACAATCTCGCAGACACCGCCATCTTATCTTAAGTGTCGCAAGCGATTGCAGTCGCCCTCTGTTGGACTCAACACAACTGTGTCAGCCAGCCTTAAATCTTCATATATAGCAAATGGAGAGTTCTTTTACATCGATGGAACTGCTGCATCAATTGTGTCCTTTGTTCAAACTACTTTATATGTCTACCATGCTCATGCAAAAGTAAAAAAAAAAAGAGCTAAGTTGCACAAAAAATCTGTCCAGGTTCTACCAAAATTTCAAGTTCCTGCTGGTAACATAATACCAGCTTGTAGGGTTATTCTACAAGAAAAATAACTTAAACTTTGAAGAGCTTCAGCAGCAAACGTCTCCATGTCAGTGTAAAGCCAAATGTTTGTTGTTGTCATCTCTTTCATGTCTTTGACCACACAAGACTTGTAAGACAATGTGACAAGAAACTACATGTCCGAGCTGTGAGATTACAAGCTTTGGTGCTAAATGGAGTTGTTTGGCTGCTCTTCTGCCAAGTTGTGGAAAAATAAAACATAGTCAGTGCTTGATGTATTTTATTTTGTAAAACGACTTAATTTTTGCAGTGATTTCAATCTTGCAAAGTTTGCAATTTGAAATATATTGCATAAAACTGATCTTGCGTTATTGTTACTCTATTGTAACGAATACAAAGTATATCTCTAACAATTGCAAAAATTTGGGCTCCCAAAATATTCTCGAAATTTTTTCTTTGCACAATTTGAAAGTATATACTGGCAAGAATCTACGGAGTAGATTCTTGAAAGTATCGATTTTCCACTGGCTTTTAGCTTGGTTGCATAGGGTTGGTAAAAATCTATTGCGCAGCACATCATAATTTGTTTGTATGAAGAGGCAGGTTCGATAGTGTCCTGGGGAAGTGCATATACTGCCAAAAAGGCAGTTCAAAACAGTACTACCTCTTTTTTGGTCTTTTATATGATCTGTGTGCACTTAAATCTAATTTTCCTTACAGGCAGCTACCAAAGAGCAGAGAAAAAGCTCAGCAAGGCGACATACACATATACCATCGAGTCCTCGGAGATTTCCGGTGATCAGAGTTTCAATTTTTTATAGAGAGAGGGGGGGGGAATATTGAACCATATTCTAATGGGCGTGTATATTTTACTACCTAGACAATGCAGCACCGGTAGAAAAGAGAGCAGAGGCGACTCATCCCCGTCTGCAGATACCAGTACCACGTAAGCGATAAATAAAAATATTCATTGTGCTATTTTACTGAAGGGCTCTTTACAATAATATTTGCCTTGCAAGTTTTCAAATAAACGCATGTGAATGAAGGGGGTTCTTGACATTCATGCCTCAGGGGTTTCTGTTACTCCCCTTCTCCCCTCCCCTCAAAAGGGCACAACCTTTAACACCCAAAATATCCCTCATCTTGGTTGCAAGCCATTGTTGGTCTAGCTTAACTCTATGTGATTGTTTCTATAACCAGAAAGGTGATGGCCACAGTTTGAAGCTTAATCATCAGTTTTGCTTGTACTCCAGACCCGTAGACGCATCACATGCTTCAACAGCCCAGCTGTGCTCTCTAGGTGAACAATCTCACTGTCGAAATTGTGCCTGCTTTAAGATGTGCTCCTCTCATTTTGCTCTCTTTGAATCTTAGGGAGAGGCAACCGGAGATCAAGATATAGAAATTACTCCCTTTTCTTCTAAACAAGTAATGGGTCAACCAACTGTGACAAGTGCATGAGGTATGCTGCGCTGCGTAGTTACTTTAACAAACACTTAGACTAGATGGTTTAAAAAGATAGACAGAAAAGAACACAACATACCTGTGAAGGCGCAGACGAACCATTAGGTGGAAGGAAAAAAATAAGCAGTTGTTATTCCGCACCTTCGCATGTACGTTATGTTCTTTTCTGTCTGTTTTTTAACCTTCTAATCTACGTGTTTGTTAATGTGTGACTACGCAGCGCAACATACCTCAGGACTTCGCTTTTAGAGTGATTTCAAACCATTATTTTACTTTCTTCGCACCAAAAACCATGCCCACGAGGAAAGATGCTTGTTTTTATTTGTTGGCTTTGCGGCATAGATAAACTCTATATAAATTTCACTTGTTCTCTGAAAAATATGTTTTAGGCTAGGCATTATACAAATCCACAACCTATATGACCTTCCAGCAATGGAAGCATGGGTAGTGCTTGAGCATTCAGTAAACAACAGTAATCATTAGTGTTGAGACAGGAATTGGGGGTGCCCAACTAGGACTTCTTGCTGCTAATGTTTCTTGTTATTCAGCCCCACAGGCCCCATCAAGCTCCTGCTCAAGCGACGGTCCCGAGTGATTCTGCTCCGGCCTCGAAGCGGTAGTCACAGCGGGTTGAAGAGCCTTCAGAGAGCCAGGCGGATGATGAAGGAGCGACCCGTGAGTTTTTTTATATATTCTTAAAACGTTAAGGCCTACATAGGTTGAAGACTGAGTCAGTTCTGTCATCCAGGTTCTGTAAGAGGGGCTGACTGTACCACCTTCTTCCTTGCTCTGCTCAGTCTTAATTTTGCCAGGAAATGCAAACAGTAAGGCCGTGCTTCTTAGAAGATTGATGGAACCACCATTTGCAAGTCACCAAGTAGGTGGTGTTTAAACAAAACCGGGAGAAAAGCTCACCCAAATTATTGTGGACCTAGAGAAAAGCTTGCTGTGTTTTGATTCTACTTACAAAAAGCTCTCCTCCAATCTAAGTTTTTGTTTAACAACGGGGAGTGTTTTCTGTAAAATGCTGTTATCGGGAGCTCTAGTTGCCATTTACAAGCATGCTCCAAGGTCTGCACTTGGGGAGGTATTAGGATCAAGTCTCCAAAAACAAGCTACTAAAACTCCCTACGGATGCAGAGGCTACGAACATCTCGCAGCTGGTGCTCAAAAGCTGATTGCTATTGTATGATTCGGTAAACAACCTATGAACCGCTAAAAATGCAACCTACTACGCTTCATTTATTTTTATACTCCTTAATTTTGTTACTATCTATTAAAAATATTTTATTTTATATTTGTCACGGAGCCCACGGCGCCTATAAATATAAATCTGTCTCTTTAAAAGATGCATAAAAAAACTGCATGCATGCGAAGGCTTCGAGACCTTTCAGTTAAATTAATGCTTGATTTCTGCTGTTCGGACCACTTGACCATAGTCCACTGCGCTGCCCCAAAGCTCCCTTGTGACGCGCCTGATACGAAAGTGACAGGAGTCCATTTTTTTTCGTCACTAGCTGCTGCATTGTCGCACCATGCTTGGCAGGGTTTTAATTTTTATATTTTCGTGGGCAGAAGGCACCGAGCGTTGGCATCTACCAAGAAAATGTTTGTTTCTGTTTCAGGTGCCCAACTGCGGATCCTCGAGCTGCTGGTGGAACTCCGCCAGCAGAACCGTGAGGTGCAGTAAGAGACTATGCAGCTGAGGCTGGATGTCCAGCATCTGTCGGACCGAATAGCAGTTCTAGAGGTGCCAGCAGTGCAAGCTGCACCGATCCCGACGGCTGCAATTTTTTCATGGGAACTTCCGAGGCTGCCAGCCAGCACCCTGGAGGAGCTGGAAGCAGCGGAGGCAGCCATTCGCGATGAGGCTGTAGCCACAGTCTTGGTATTAAGAACCTCTTGATTCTCTCTATCCCCATCCTATCTTGCTATGTGCTGTTATACACTATTCTTGATTTTGAAATGGTACGCCTACTGTACAATACTGAGGAAGCACCCACCCCTCTTTTGCTGAAGAAATGGTTAAACTTGATATGGGCGCTTTATCTGTCCAAGCGGTTAAAACCAAGATGGCAGCTACTGAGGCGCAGTGCTAGGGGAAGGAAAGCATTTTTTTTTTTTTCAAATGACAAATGATTGGTGGACAGTACTCTACCATATTTACAGTACTACTCTTTACCATATTTACTTGCATACTCGATGCACTCACATAATTAACGCACCGCCAACTTGACCTTCAAAAAAGTTACGTTTTTCTCCTGCACGCATTTAACACATCCACAATATACGAAGGAAGCAACAGGATGCCACAGTGGCGCATGCTGAACGCAGCAACAAAGCCGTAATATAAAAAGAAAGCCACCCAGAAGCCTGGAATCGCCAAGCCCCTAAACAATGCGAGTGGAGGACGTGCTGACAAGAAGGAAAGCATGCTCAAGTCTCGTTGATTGTGAAGACAGGATGCCACGGCAACTATGGAAGCACGCGCTTTGACAGCTTCAATCCTGTGCTTGTAATCACCGAGAGTGACTGAGTGTGTTCCGGATTTCGACATTCAGCCTAGTTTTCAATAATGTGCTTTGCACAACCAACGTATTCCGGATTGGAGATTCTGCACGCTTTTCATTAGCGCTGCCAGCGCTGCAGTGGCTACAGCCAAAGTTGTATCTACTGTAAAATACCTAGTACACGCCCATTTCCTACTAACTACTAACATTTCCAAAATTGGAGAATTCTGCAAAGTAAACATTAAGTGCCCCCCCCCCCCTCCCCCCAATCTGAAGCGTCGGCATCAACTGCATCATTAACCTGGCGGCCGCCGCTGTAGATGTCACGGCCACAACCTGGATACAGCATGCAGCAATTGATGCAGTAGTCAGCTGTATCCAACGTCGCGGACATACAACTTCGGCTGTAGCCATTGCAGCTGTGGTAGCGCTACCGAAAAGCGCACAGAATCTTGAAATCTGAAACACTCTGGTTGTGTGAAGCGCGTGATCAAAAAGTGTAGTGAATGTCAAAATCCGGAAAACACTCCAGTAACTGACTTGACCCTTGCTGATTCCGCGAGGCAAGAAGTCAAAGCATGCGCCGTGCGCACTTCCATAGTTGTGGTATGATGCATCTTGTCTTTGGAACGAACAATTAAGTCTACGCACGCTTTCCTTCTTGTCCGTGCGTCGTCCGCTTGCGTCGTCCGCTTGCGTCGTCTGCTCGGGCTGGGCGGCACCGCGCTTTCGCATTTGGCTTTCCTTTTTTGTTTCAGCTTTTGAGTCGCGTTTATTAGGCGCTACTGCGGCTTCCCGTTGCTTCCTTTGCATATCGCAGTTCCGTTAAATACTCAGGATAAAAAAAGCGACTATTTCCATGCTCAAGTTGCGGGTGCGTTCATTATGGGAGTGCATCGATTACGTGACTAAATATGGTAGACACTACCCGTCCACCCACCATTTGTTACTCGCAAAATAACCACATTTTATTTTCACATTCACCGCACCTCATTGGCCGCCATCTTGGTTTTTACTGCTTGGACCGATGAAGCGCCCATGTCTAGTTTAACCAATTTTTCAGAAAACGAGGGGTGGGCGCTTCCTCGGTATTTTACTGTAGTAACATTAAATACAGCATATTGCTGCGATTCCTTTCTGCATTACTATCCGAAATGCGAAGAAAGAGAGGTTGGCACCGGCGGTAGCCTCCACGGGATGAATGATGCCGAGGCTTTAGAGAGAGCGAGTTCTGAATGTGTGTGAGGTCTGTTCAAAAAGTATCCGACCTGAATTTGTTCCGCGGAAAGAAATGAAGCGCGGACAGCGTCCTCCGGTGGGGAGGGGGAAGGAACATTAATGCACATGCGTGAATTATTATCAGGCCCGCAGAAAATGTGGGTTGTTGGCAGTCAACCTCGAGTGAGGAAGTGTAGCCGGTGCTCATGTTTTTTTTTTTTTTTTTCTTGTGACAAATCGGATTCTTTCAGCGGCATTTTTATCTTATGGGAGAACCAGAAATCACAAGAAGCCATGTTGGGAGAGTAGGGAGCCTGATTCTGGCCAAAAAAACTCTGAATCAGATGCATGAATTGAGCTGATGCATTGTTATGATGCAGCTCTATCGTGAGCAACTGCGGCACAAATTGGGGAGACACTCACCGCAGAGCCAAATCCTCCTTCAAAATTGAATGCACCAAAAGGTACTTACTCCGACCTCAGCCGCAAGTTCTTGACTCGTGCTGCGACAGTCCTGCATGACCAAAGTCTGCACTTGTTCAATCACCGTGTTATTTTGGCTCGTTGAAGGCTTTCCGGAACGTGCGTCGTTCTTCCTCGACGTGCGCCCATCTTTGATCCGGTTGTACCACTCCTTAATTTGCGTAATGCCCATGGCATCGTCGCCGAAAGCCGGCTGAATCCTTGGAATTGTTTTCACATGAGTGTCGTCAGGCTTAAAACAAAATTTGATGCAATACCTCTGTTCAGCCATTCCGTCATTTTGCGGAAAAGAAAAAAAAATGACGAGCAGCACTGACTAAAATTCCTCACTCAGAGTACAGTGTTCTAGAAAGTTGTAGTGGCAAATGCGGCGCGCTTTCTCTGAAGCTCCAAAAGCGGTTCCGGGCCTATCGGGCTGTCAACGCTAGCACCACACAGCGGTTCTGCTTTCGTAGATAGCGCGAGCGACCACGACTCGACTGAATCGGGCGTCATCTTATCGCTCGCACTAGTTTCTTTCCCTTTTCAGGGGGCGCGTGAACACAAATCAGCCACAAATCGCAGCCTCTTTCTACACCGGCATTCGACAGAAGCGCAATGCGTGGTCAACCGCCCTTTTTGCCTCAGCAGCTCTCGTTGAAAACGGGCATGCTCTTGCCACTACAAGCCTTCTAGAGCACTGTACTCAGAGGCTGACTTACTTTTTCTGCAGGCCTGGTAAAATTTACGCATGTGTATTAATGTCCCCCCCCCCCCCACCACAAAGAATAATAATAATCAAAAGAAGCAATAGGTATTAAACGGGTAAAGTATCCGGGCAATGGTGGAAGAGGAGAGAGGTGTGGGCACCGCCTCGCCACGGAGCAAGTGTGTCGAAGGTTCGCTCCCATTTCTGACAAACGCCGTGAGATGGCGCAACATGACAGGAGCTCGGGGACAGTCCTTATTCGCGAGGTACGCGATCGTGTCCGCGTGCAGAACACCCAACCCGACAGTGGCCCTGCCGGGAGATGCGCGAAGACCAAGTGGAACTTCGGCCCCTTCTCTGCTCATTCTTGCTCATTGAAACATACACAAAAAGCTGATCAACCGGAAGTATTCTTGTCCCTCGGAAGCTCCGCCATTGCTTGTTTATGTTTACCTTGGAACACCATGTGCACGTCACGAGCGCTGGTATGCTACTTGGCGCATCAATTTGAAATATAATTTGGATATTCCTGACCCTGGAGGTAAAATGAAGACAATTCGAGTGATTTTTTAAAGTAAAGAATGAGTTTCTGAACTCAAATTGCGTTTCAAGTGCAATGGTTACGTTGTAAGAGCTTACATTGCAAGTGCGCCGACTAGAATACAAAGCATGTAAGAGGGGCTTGCAGACGTTTCGAGGATGTGCGTGGCGATGGTAGTGTATGAATTTCGAGTTGGGTTCTAGTTCCAACTGTTGGTAGGCACTGGTCAAATCTATCTTGCTGAAGTACTTGCCACCAGCAAGAGTCGCGAACAAGTCCTCTGCACTAGGTAGAGGATAGGTCTCCGGCTGAATGCAACGGTTCACGGTGACCTTGTAGTCTCCACAAAGTCAAAAAAACTTGTTCTTCTTTGGAATCACCACGACCGGTGCCGCCCAATTGCTTCTATCAACCTCGGTGATTGTGCCGAGTTTTTCGAGGGCCACCAACTCTTTCTCCACCACCTCACGCAGGGCGTATGGGAGAGGGCGAGGTTTGAAAACAAATTGGGGCACATTCGGGCTTGACTTGAATCGCTACTTTGATTCCTCTCACCGTTCCCAGCTGGTCGCTGAAAAATACTTGTCTAGCAGACTTTTTAGTCCGTTCCGAGCAGCAGACTCTGTCAGTGAGAAGATGTTGGACCAGTTGATGCGGATGTGTCGCAACGAGTTCCTTCCCAGCAGCGCTGGTCGGTGTCCATGGACGACCACCAATGGAAGCGTCATTGTCTGATCTTTATAGAATACCGGAACTTGTGCCTCTCCAAGGACAGGAATGGCGTCCCTGGTGTACAAGCGGAGGCGAAGAGTCGAGGGCTCCAGTAGCAAACCGCGCAGACACACGTTGTATTGCCTCTTGGAGATGATGGTTAGAACCGCCCCAGTGTCCAGTAGCATTTTTACAGCATTTCCAGCAATTTGCGGCAGGACCTCGGTGCCGTCGCCGACACTGTTGGTGTCTCTATCAACTGGATACAGCGTGACGTAGTCGTCTCGACAACTTTCTTGGCTGGATATCTGATGCGTGTGTTGTTGCACACGTGCCTTGCTTTTGCAAACTCGAGCCATGTGTTCCTTCTAGTTTTCCGGAATCTCATTAGCCGCGAGCCAGTGTTCGAATTTCTCGATGTAAAGATTGAATCGTTCTGATTTGTTGAAATCAGGAACGTTACCAATGTAGGTCATCCTCACCAAGTTTGTGTCCGCATCGGCGGTGTCCCTTCCTGACGTCCTATCAGTCGTAGCTTCCGCCACGTTCGGGTTGAAGAGGCTTTAGCCTACGCCGTTGATGCCCACGGATGATGGCTGGAACACCTTCGTCGCAATTGTAGTTACTGTGGGTTTATTTACATGATGATGAGAAACGTATGCCGCTGGCTAACCTGAAGCTTGCTCCATCGCGGCCGAGTCCATACTCAATCGCGCTCAATGTTCCATCTCGAGCTCCCCGCGCGGCCCTTCGGCGAGATCTCGTTGTCTACCTTTTTCTCCGAGTCACCACAACGTCAGAACGACGCTGAGCTCGGACTGGCCTGATTGAAAGTATAATGGGAAGACCTCAATGCTAGATGCCTGGAGTTTTACCCACTATTTTTTTTTTCTTTTTCAAATCAGCCAATAAGAGCTCGGCGTTCTGACATCATCGCAACCCCTGTGCAAGAAGCGGACAAACTTGCGCTCCGTATACACATTTAAGCCGCGGTCGCACTGCTCATGCATCGTACAAAATACAGCCTGCAGGCATGTTAGTAACCATATGTATGAAGCAAACCTGCTTTGAACATGCGTGAGGCATGTCCGCTGATTATTTTGTCATCACGTCTGGAGTAAACACCAGCAGTCTTTCGTGTGATGTACTAGATGAGCAGTGTGACCGAGTCTTTAAGCCCATTTCACATGGTGAGATTATACTTGGAATTTCGCAAATGCGGCGCTGAGCACCTCTCTTTTTTTTTTTTTTTTTTGCCGCACGAGCAAAGTTGCAATTGCGAAATCGCGAGTGAAATCGCACGATGCAAATCAGGCTTTAACGTGGATTCGATGAATGTCGTTCTACCCCGTGTCCCAAATAGCGGCCATGCCCTTTAAAGCCATCGGTCTTCAAACCATATAGGGCGCCCTATGGTTTGAAGACCGGTGGCTTCGCTGCGTTTCCATAAGAGTTAAGCCTTTTTCTTTTTTTTAACTTTTTCTTCAGGTAAGTTCGCTCTCTGCGAATTTTATAAAAAAAATGCACCACCTGTGGCCAACGCTGTACAAAATCGTAACGCGATACGTTAAGAAACCGATTTCCGTGGTTGATTTAAAGAGCCTGGCCGCTATTTGGGACACGCGGTAGAACACAAGAAACGCACAGCCACACAGCGTGAAGTTTTCAAAAACGAAACTCTTTGTTTCATCGTGGTCTCGTATACATTTTCTATAGCGTGGCAGTCGGGTATCAACTCAGGGTTTTCTGGTACACGGGGCTTGGAGACTGTGCTCGGGGAAAGGAAGTAACAGAAGCGAGGCTTAGCGGTAATAGGCCTAGCACAGCGCTTGAAACCACACGAGGCGAAATGCAAAAAAGAAAACGCCTCTCTTTGTTTTCTTCCTTCTGCATGCTCCGCCACTTCCGCGAATGTGCACTCACTATATATGGACACCAGATTGCATGGACAAAACCAGAACCCTCACTAGTCACCATTGGTGCATCACAGGTTACATTGGTGAGATACCGTCACCGCGCGACAAGTTCCGCTGGGGTGATTCGAGAATGCAAAACAAAAATGGCGGTTGCAGACAAGCGGTTGCAGACGACTGTGCACAACGACCCAGATCGGTAGTCTAAAATTCGTAGAAAAAAAAAAAACACGAACATTTTACTATAACACTTTACTATAAAAGACGTACGGCACATCCCAGGAAGAAAGTGTATCGGCCACCGACGTAAACCTAAGACCATCAAACCATCAACCGCAACCGTGTCACTATTATCAGGCCGGCACATCATAAATTGTTTCATCAATATTTGCGGACCTGTACGTTTTCAGTTTGTATCTTATTGTCGCAAAGGAGACCTTATCATTATTGTTACCACCAATCCTTCTTGAGCGTCCACGTAACATACAACGGAGCCCCACCTGAGGTAAACAGTTAGCCGAGAAGCTGAATTATTTTCATCGAGTTTTCACGCAGCTTAACTATAGGTTATTGTTGGTGACACCACTTTGTTCACCTATTGTTTAGCCCAGCAGCTTTAAGCCTCGTTTTTTTTTAACTTTCCCTCTTTCTTGTTGTTCCTTTTACGCAACAGTTTCACCTTACAAGCATTGTACGGGTGTTTTATAGGTCGGCGTTTTGTTGACGAATCATGAAGCCAAGTTCTTTATTTTGGTCAATTAGTTCCTCTAAGCTAACACGCTGTTTACGAAACGAATCCTGGTGCGCGTGTGCAGGAACCAGATTTGCGTAAAAGTAAAGCGTTTTGCGCATGCGCCGCATCGACAGCAGCGCCACCGCTGTGGCGTGACGTCAGAGCAGAGCGTTGGCGTATTCGAAATAGCTGTAAGCACGTGCTCACGCAGGCGCGGTCTTCGACCCATTAGGCTTATTGTCAAGACTCCAAAGACCGCATCGAGTCCGTGGTTTAGATCGGGTGGCTCGACTGACCGACAAGGGCATTTTCAGATCACGTATCTGCGGCTTAGTAATGTTTGTACTCCGACTGCTCTCTAGGCCTGAAACCTAGAAAAATGAAAACGCCTCATTCCGTTCTTCTCAAATGTATAACAATCAACCGAAAATTTCAATGAAAAAACAAACAAACAACAAACTTGCATTTAATATTCACGAACGACTGGTGTGCTCTTGTAGATAATACATTAAAGTTTGTTTTTTTACGCTGGAGTACAACAGTAAGCTGAAACTAAGGTCTTTCAGCTGCCTTATCTTTCAGCTGCCTTCAATTTGATGTTAGGTACGAAATATGGTATAAAACAAGTGTGTGGACATAACGATACGCCATCTAGCGTTAGAGATCATGGAAGTTTTTACGGCACCAGGTGTATGGGATGACGCAGGTGGTGTCATCAAGTCTACCCAAATTATGCTTACATCTACATTGAAAAAATGTAAGATTTATTTTTCGCAACATTTGTGCGCGTAACTAATATGCGAAAACTAAGTATTTCAGCACTTCTAGACTCGGCCAAATTTATCTGCGTTTATTTTACGTGGGCCATGTGGCGTATAATAAACTGAACTTCAGTTTATTGAGCAGAAATCGCTGCTTGCTGATTTTTCATAGAAAATCGGTAAACAATTTCGTAACAAAGCAGACGGCGCTGTACACACAAAAACAAAATGTGCTAAAAAAAATCCGCAATTTTTGTTTTTTAAAGTTGTGTTGTTTGAGCTTGTTTGATCTTGTGACCATTAAGGAGTTAGTTAGCACGTTACGACGACAGGCTCCTGCATGAAAAATCAGCTCTGTATTACGCAAAAACAAAAACGTCCACAAATAAAATTAGGTGGCTGAACACCGATGAGACTGCAGGACTATGGTGCAATTTGTTCTTCACTACTATTTCAGAAAGAAACGAAAAAAAAAAAGATAGGTGTTTATAGTAAAACAAAAACGCAAAAACATCGGTTCACCTAACAGATGAGTGCCCCTGGGGTCACCGACAGCATAAGCAGCGCAGGGTGTGAAAAGTCTTTCGCATCTTACCATCGCCCTACAGCCAATGAGATCGTGCCATTAGCCGATAAGAAAGCCGAAGGACCAATCACGAAGCCAGAAGCGTGAATGCTAATAGGCCATGCCCTGCGCTGCTCAGGATCTCGATGACCATGAGTGCGAGGCATCCAACGAACATAGTCCCAGACGCGAGCGTCCAAACAACGTGTCCTAATAACTTCCGAACCACGTTCTCAACAAAAAAAAAAGGTACTTCGTTAAAAAACCGCACTGAACATGAATCACAACAGTGTAACTCGAAGGATGAATCTATTACGTATGTACATATAATGCTTATAAATATATGCAATCGCCACGATAAATTATCGCCATCTTCAACATCGATAGTTTTATGATCGGTAACACAACGACGAAAAGAACTATTAAATGCCATCGGATATCGACTAGTAGAAATAGTGTTTTGGTACCATCCAGTTAGCTTATTTTACATGAGTAGCCTGCTAAGTGAGGATAGGCGAAGTTAGACTAGGTGTTTTAGCACAGAAAGCCGCAGTTTATGCAATTAACTATACACGATTGTTAAAATCCTAAAATAAAAGAAGACAAATGTCAAAAACAACGTTTAGAAATGTTATAAAATGTCTGCCTCCGAAGGTGTACAATTTTAGTGATAATAATAATAATAATAATAATAATAATAATAATAATAATAATAATAATAATAATAATATAATAATAATAATAATAATAATAAAATTATTAATCATAAAATAATTTATTATTTCCTTCTCTTATTTTAATATTTTTCTATTCCGTGGAGTGGTTATCTCAGGTGAGCACATGCTAGCAACTCCGTAAGGTATTCATCGTAAAATTAAAGATCCCACAAATAGGATCAAATTAATTCGGCGCAATATCAGAATAGTTAGAGCAAGCAGTTAATTTAATACCGAATGAAATTGTAATGGTCCAACTATTGAGTCACCTAGAGACTTCCGTATCTTTGAGAGGGAAAATAAAATGACCGGACAATCTGCAAGCTCAGTTAAATATTCGGAGTAATTTGTCTCTCTGTTTCTTGGCGCGTCTTTTTAACACGTAGCGTGTAAAAAAAGAAAAAAAAAAGAAACACGCATTAGTTCATAATTTTAAACATTAGCTGCTAACATTTATAAAAGAGTAATTAAAGTATTCTCAAGTTGAAATAATGCAAAAAAAAAAAAAAAAATAAACTGTAACTTAGTTTGGTGAAGAACAATTTCCCTTGGCCTACAAGAAAAAGAGTTTATAAATGAGTTGAACGGCAGGCGGTCCTTAATTTAGAGAAAAGCTTCGGACCAGTTCGCCGTTTTTTGGGCATTGTCGCCTTCGAGTGGACATCTATTTGTCCAAATGGAAGTTCGTTTAGCAGTACATCAGCTAACGATTGACATCCAGGAACAGGAACACTTGGTAATGTCGCACAACTGCACAGTTCTTTTTCTTAAATTAGTTGTTCCGATTTCATAATAGCAGTTTATATATGTGTGTGTAACAGCCGTTAACGTATACTAAATATAAACAGCGCAAGAGAGAGAGAGAAAGAGGAGGAGGAGGACATGAAAAGAGGACAGCGTTGTCCTGTCTTCTTCATGTCCTCGTCTCTCTCTTGCACTGTTTATATTTAATATGTTGAACCAGCTAAAGCACCTTAATATTTTAGCTGTTAACATTCACGTACAGTACATGACTCCTATTGCCGGATTTTTTTGTTTTAATATGTTTAATCTGTCGATGACACTAATGAACATTCAAGAGGCTTTTGAGTTTTCGGTTTAAGAAGCATACCTTGCGAGCATTCAATGGAATCAGACGACCATTGCAGATTCACTTTAGTTTGTGAAAGACAACGAAATATGAATTGCGAAAACGTTTAACAGGGTGAGGTATTTATAAGAAAGAAAAAAATATTTGTGAGCCTGCCAAGAAGACCTGAAAGACATGACAAAAAGCCGACCAAGGTATTAAAGATTTTCGAACTATAACCGTTGTCAGGACAAAGGCCACAGAAACTCCCGAAAACTCATTATATGGAACACTACACAAAGTAATTTAGAACAAAGTGTATATGTACCTAATGCGAATGAGCAGCTGGCTGGCTTTGCACAGACCCACTGCAGTTTGTAGTCACCTTAAGATATCTGCAAATTAATGCAATAAAAACAATCGGTGAGGCAGAATCGCTTTAAGAACGGAACACAGGCAAGCGTATCGGCCGTGCTATAGTTTCAATATTTTTTTTTTTTTTTGGGGGGGGGATGTTAATAATTACGAAGCCACGAAAAGTGCCACTCAAATTACGCAATAGGAGATTTCGAACCCTTGGGAGTTTTTATTAGATATTACCTTTGTTTCGTGCACTAGATTGCCATCTTTGCTCGATGAACACAGTTCTATCAGTCGACTCAGGAATGAAAAAAAAAGGAAAAAAAGAATTTGAAAAAAAAAATACGTAACAAAAATAAAAGAAGTAAAGGTAGCGAGCAATACGATGAGCTTTCCTTTGATATTTGATGGTCCTTACTCAGAGTTTAAGCTCCTATACGTTTGTCGGCAGAACATTTGCTTCTAAGGGCACAACGAATTTCGACTTCTTTTTTTTTAACTTCCATTTTGCTACGCTAGACAATCCTGACAAATCCGCAGGTCTG
Source organism: Ixodes persulcatus (assembly GCA_013358835.2). Lineage (NCBI taxonomy): Eukaryota > Metazoa > Arthropoda > Arachnida > Ixodida > Ixodidae > Ixodes > Ixodes persulcatus. Next base: position 778,642 of record JABSTQ010009807.1, on the reverse strand, counting down.
AAGATGTGGGGTTCTGCCGGGCACTGTTAGTGTATTAGTAGGGATATGAAGGGGAAGCGAAGTGCCGAGAGTTTGATAGGCTTCGACTATGAAAGTACCTCGGATTTCTTTATCGTCACGTGTCGCTTTGTTTTATATATTTATAAAAAAACTCAATGACATTAACGTTTTCGCGTGCCTAAAACAAGAATGCAGTGCTCTAAACTTAAAAAAAGAAGAAAAAGGTACATTTTTGAAGCGTTTAGAGTATCGTTCGGCGTTTTGCTCAGAGACTGAGCGAAGCGTATTTCACGAAATATCTTTTTAAGTTCTTGATATACCTTCTCCGACCGCCTGTGTGTTTGTAGCGCTTAAAAATAGGGTGTATTTTCTTAATGTGATTTGCACACAGAAACAAGTGAGGATGAAGACTGCGCGCAAACAAGCAAGCAAATCAAGAACCTATTCGCACGGCTTCCAGAAATTCTATTCCCTTAAGTTTTATGCGACAAAAAAAAAAAAAGTTATTGTCACGCAGCGTTTCACTAATCCTGGGAGGCAGCCTAACTGACATAGTGTACTGCAGCCCACAAAACAGCGTACATTATTCGGAAAGCCGGATAATGTCAAGCCTCGACGCTAAGGATTATAATGAAACGGCATATGGTTTCAGGCCAGGTTAAAGATAAGAAAGCAATGACAACCACGGCGTCGCAGTGATATTGAGCACCAGTCAGTAGTTACGGTTGTGGTCATTTAGCTCTTATTGATAGCACTTTCTCAAGCTAAACCTAAACGGGCAATAAGAGCCATACTAAGCCGTGGCATCGCTTTTGATTGCAAAAAAAAAAAAAAAAAAATCTTTTAAATATGTGTTTTGTGCGCCCGAGAACAGTTGCAGGAAAGCCGGGGTCACACCGCTCACACGTCATACAAAAGACAGTTACAGATTCGAACGCCAGTCACCCCGAGATCCGTGCTTCGAATGCCGCATGGCAATGAGTTCGAGGAGAAACTTGGGCACGCGGCATTCGAACCACGGATACTGCGGTGACTCGTGTTTGCAGATAGTCTTTTTGTATGATCTATACGGGAAGTGTAATCGCGGCCTAAGTCAACAAATGAACACGCCCCGTCGAAGCTGCTGTCATATACCTATACTTCGTTTCACGTTATGTGCGAGCAAAGTCAAAGCTAGAAGCGCGAGCCCAACGCTCTGAGCGTTCCTGCTTCTCACGTGCGCTCGTGCACTAAAGGCGCTGTTATAAGCAGCATGCTCGCGCTTGTACCGCTGGCTTCGCTCGCACATAAGGTGAAACGAACTATAATAATATTTACGGACACAAAATTCTTAGCAACTGTCACGAATGATCGTAACGGTACGGGAGATCTTATTATCGAGAGTCCGCGGCAGATCATGACGTAAGAGGGAACACACTGCGCCGTTTTCATTTTCTATATTAAGATACCGGTTTTCTTTCGGACAAGCTATCCCCAACCGCCACTGCAAAAGTCGTCGTAACGATGGTCGTAATATTGGGAGGGGGAAACATGAGAAAGAGAAGACGCCTTTCAACGATTAATAACGCCGACACGGGAGGCAGCGTAGCAAAGTGACAATGATAAGGGTACTAAAGGACCACCACACGACAATCACCCGAAGAAACTAAAAAGAAAAAGAACAATCCCCAACGTACGCTTTTGCTTCTTCTTGCGAAACAGACAGACAACTAGTGCGCATTTTGAATCGGCGAACGCGGCCATCTTGCAAAGGTGCATATATTATCGTCACGTGACAAAGCGTGTGTTTTGAGTGTGTGTCTGTGTGTGTGTACATGTGTCACCCCTTTCTTGCGAAAAGTGTCGCGTGATCTGCTATACTCCGTTTCACATCGAGTCCGACCGCATATCCAACGCTGAATTCCGACGAAGCCGACCGAGCATCGCCGAAAAGTGCACCGTCACGGCGTTTGCTATTTGCTCGGCTTTTTTTCCTGTGCGTGATTGGTTTACTCGGTGTATGCGGAGCGCAAGTTTGTCTGCTTCCTTTGCAAGGGTTCTGGTGACGTCACAAAGACGCCGAGCTCTGATTGGCTCTGATTGAAGGATAGTGGGGTAGACCTCAAAGAAAGCTGCCTTGAGGTTTACCCACCATCCTTCAGTCAGAGCCAATTGGAGCTCGGCGTCTTTCTGACGTCACCGCAACCTCCTGCAAAAGGAGCAGACGAACTTGCGTTCCGTATAGCAAACGTACAAAGGCAACGAGCGTCGCGACGGTGCCCTTTTATCGCCGCATGATCGGCTCTGTCCGCTCGCTCTAGGCGTTGGCTGCTGTAGGGCTTTGTGTGAAACGAAGCGTAGGCAGTCAGGTACAGAGAAATAGTATACATACAGGGGGTTGGCGCGACTCTCAGTTTCGGTTTGCGGCTTTTCGACTCGGTCGAGAACCGCACCGGGCGTCAGCAGCGACGACAACACTCGCGATGCGACGTTGTCGGTGCGTCACCGATGTCCGCCGACAACCAAACACACACGAGGATGACTCGGCATTCTCGGCATGACGCGTGCCCACACGGACGCAACGGCTATACGCGCGGCGGGTCTCGCCGAGTTTCTGCCGTGAGTGGCGCTAAAAGACGGCGTAGTGTGTGTGGTGAGGACTACACGCGGGGACGAGACGACACGGCGGCGAAAAATGAGTAGGCTCTGCTCCGCGTTTGCGAGAATTTCACGGCTCGTTTCTGCTTTTCTCTTTCGAATGTGGGAAGAGCTTCGTTCGCTTATAGGTCGCACGTGTGACGCTGGAGTCGCTCGGAAACGAGCCCTGCGCGACGCCCTTTGCCCGAACATGACGTCACCTTCGGCGACGGCATGCTCCATCGTCCGTGTCGGGTTCGCGGACGATCAAATCATTTATTAGGTGATCGCTCGTATGGCCGCCTTTTGAGATGCGTGAAAAGGAATAAAATCGGCGATTGGGTTCAACCCGACTCAATCGCGTCCAGTACTACGCTTTGCGGGTGTGTTCTTACCCAGTCATTATGCTTCCCTTCTTCTGACCCGCGTTGAACTGAGCGACTCGGTAATAGTTTAACGTGATAGAAAGAACAGGTAAAAATAAAAGCGAGAACAATGAAAGGGACACTTGCGACAGAATAAAGAGCTGTACTCGCAACTGATTAAAATTCAGTTGCGATTAGAGTGCTCAACGAAAAGAAATGGACCAGCAAAGTGCGTGGATACGGCGACTCTAGCGATAACCCGACCAACCAAATGGCGGAGTCATTATGTTAACTCGAGGTTAAAGTAGCTGTATATGGTGGCTGGCTGTACACGAAATAGACCAGCGAGGCCATACCCTGCGCTGGCCTATTTCGTTTCGTTCAGCACAACAGTCTTGTCGCAACGTGTTCCTTTCGTTGTCTTCGTTTAGCTGTTATTTTTATAATTGTATTTATCTTACATTTAAGACAGCATACCAGCCTCGGCTTCTCCGTTCAGATGAGTATCTAATAAATAAATAAATATATAACTATATAAATAACATATAAAACATGCACCCGCCTTAGAATCGCTATCTGTTCAGTCAAGGGTCATGCGTCATGTATCCTCGAAACTTGTATACAAGTGTAAGTATGACACTCGTCGTTTTACAATGAAAATGCGAAACAAAGCATGGCATTCCCTAGCCGAGAAACTTTCCATTTTACGGAACGAAGACTGGACGCTCACACATATTATTACATTGGCCAAGTGGCGGCGATGCACCCGCACGGTGTGCCGTCGACAACACTCGATCAGAAAAGAGGGGTACACCTTCAACGTCGCACACAAGGATACACCCGTGGAGCCGAGAGATTCTCGCAGACACCAGCAGCGCAATCCGTCGTCGGTCACACAGATCCGCCCAAGGTTCCAAATGGCAAGCGTTTTCACGCCACTCGCCCGCACTCGGCCACCAAAGTTCGGTGCCTTGCATACCGAACCCGCGAGCAACAAAACGAAACCAAGAAAAGATAAAACCGAGAAGCATAACTGCGCGCGTTCGGCGTAGACCCAATGCGGAACGCGAATTCGTCTGCTTCTTTTGAGGGGGGTTGTGGTGACTTCAGAACGCCGAGCTCTGATTGGTGGCTCTGATTGAAAGGATAGTGGGCATAGACCTCTAAGCCATCTGCCTTGAGGTCTACCCACTATCCTTCAATCAGAGCCAATCAGAGCTCGGCGTTCTGACGTCACCAGAATCCCATGCAAAAGAAGCAGACAAACTTGCGCTCCGCAAACCACCTAAAAGAGAAGGCCGGCGTCCTACCTTGCGTCAGCGTCGTCGACAGCGCGCGTCTCGCTGCGCCACACAACGAGCGCGACGCTAGAACGTGGCGACGCCGAGACGAACGCGCCTGCCGCTTTGCGGCGTCCCTCGTCGAGGTTCGGCGTGTTTGCCGCTTGGGGGCCAGTCGGGTGCCCAGTAACGATGACGTCATGCGTGGTGCTTCTCTTCTAGGTGGCGTCGGTAGACCGCAACGCAGCACCGCTTCGTGTCAAGGAGAAACACAAACTAAGAAAGCGCTTCGCGCGTGTGCACCTACAGATTAAGATAGACAGAATAAGATAGATAGAAACACTGAATTTGCACATTGTCGATGCTCTGTTTTCTTTTGTGTGTGTTCAGTTTGGCTAGTTCCTTGTACCACTGGAACAACAGTCGTAAACCGCGATCTCGCGGAGCTACCGGCGTTCGAGCTCTCTCTCTCTCTCCCCAGTTGTTTGCGTCGTTAGAGATTAAGTTTGAGCTTTGGTGTGCACAGACTTACCGATTGTGAGTCTGCTCCCTCGTTCTATATGGCAATTTCAAAATTCGAATATGGAGTATTCGCTGGACGCCATATTTGTGGGTGCTGTTTAGTGCGCATGCTCAGAACGAGCTCCCATCAATAGGCTGCTAAGACCGGCACTCTTGATGGTGCGGAATGCACGTTGCAAAAGAACTGTGCAAGCTCGCCGTCAGCACGCGCTCAGCATTCGCGCACACAGCTATGGCCGCCAGTGAATACTCCCTATATCGGCGTAATACTAAGACACTTGTCAAGGTTGGCTGTCCTAGCGATTGCGTCTTACACCTTACACATCTTGAAGCAAACATATTCGGGGATCACGCATGCTCAATGTTACGTGTACTTTTAGACACTCGTTATAATGCTATAAGAAACATGACACCGCCTTGGAAAGCAGGGGCGACAGAGCGGAATATTTCTCCTACAAAATGTTCGGTATAAAAATAAGAAAAAGTACATGCTAACATTGCAGTAATCCCCCATAAATCATTTCACGTTAACTATTCTGTAAAGAGTCCAGCAGAACGCAGGATTTTTACTAACCGCGTGTTCTGCGGAGGTAAACTGATTAGGGTCCACAATACGATGTCAATCAAACTTGGAGCTTTTCATGCTAAAAACAACTCGTATTGAACGAGGACGAAGGCAGCAAAGAAACGAGAATCAGAATGAGGCTCCAGACACTGCGTCGTTACCTTAAAGAGATTCAACGATGGCCTACGGAGACGCAATTGAGAATGTGTAACGTTTTAGCGAGCATTCATTTAGAACTTTGATCGTACCATTGGATATCTTACTACCATGTTAGGCACCATTATTATAAGATGGCGATACGACCGCAACCCTCAATCACAATGGAGTGGAAGACATCGTGTTAATGTGAAGAACGGTGTTCTGAAAGCCTGGCATTAATTACGGACGTAAACAGAAGTGCGGCCGTGAAGATTTGTACTGGCTATAATCCATTATTGACTGTGACAACTTAGGCTGCCATTGCAATATCTCTTTGGTGCTGCATTGCCTGGATGGACTCTGCAACACGCCTTACCCGCATGAACAGCTCGAACGCCGGCAGCGCCAAGAGAGCGCAGGATAGTACAGACAGTATACCCGCTATGACTTGACATGCGAGAGGGTACGAGGTACTTGATCTAGATTAGAGGAAGTGCTTACAGCGCTGAACACGGAAGCTACTGCACAACGAATCCACGACGACTATTAAAAATTGGTTAGTGGCACTAAATGTTCTGGGCACACACGCACAATCGGGCCTCGGGTGAGAAGGGTACGCGGGAGAGGCATCCGCAGCTACATCGCAACAGGCTGGACGCTACTTCATTAACAGGCTCCATCTGCACTCGCTATTTACACATGCGATCGTGAGGACCACGACCAAGAGGCTTTGTTGTTGCAACCGCGGCTCCCGCGTTGGCGTGACTTGGTGATACCGCTGGCCAGAGTGGAATCCGGCCACAAAAAAGGCCGAACGATGACGACTTTCACACAGGCTGCCGGAGCGGATGCAGTGAGGTGCCATGCTGTGGGCCACAGGCCACGACGCTGGGCTCAAAGTGCCGCAGGGGGTGCGAACCCGGTCCTGGACCTTGTGGAAGCTTCGGGGACCGCTGCAGAAGAGGCAGCGGCTCAACTGAAGTAACCGCGGTTCATGGATCGCTGCTTGTTGTGCCACTTGCAAGACAGGATCCGCATGTATGTCCTCCGGAAGTTGGCGTTGCACAGCGCGTAGCAAAGCGGGTTCACCGTACTGTTGATGTAGCACAGGTAGTAGACGAAGTTCCACAATCCCGTCGGGATGCAGTCGTCACACGAGGAGACGGTTTTGATGAGCACGAGAACGTTGTACGGCGTCCAGGTGACGATGAAGGCGAGCAGGATGGCACTGAGGGTTTTGGCTGCCTTTTTTTCTTGCTTCCTCTCCTGCTGCTTCCGCTTCTTCTTGGGTGCCTTCTGCTTTGCCACCTGACGGTGCACCAGCTTGGTATTGAGCGGAATGCGGATCGTGTCGATGCCCGCTTCGGCCGTCCGCAGGGTCGTCGAGTCTTCTGAAGACGTCCTGGCAAAAGTGGTGGTCGTCTCGTTCTTTTCCGCGTCTTCTTCCAGAATCATCTTGATGGACGCCTGCGAGGCTCCGCCTTCCAGAGATGGCTGGGTTGGCAGTCGAATCAGAATCGTATAGACCGAATCCGAAGAGTAGGAGCGAGATGTCGACGGCCTGTCAGAGCGACGAAGTCCGTTCCTGTCGGTCATGGGGATACTGACCTGCCGACCCGCCGGGTTCAACTGGACGAGTTGGTCGGCCCTGAAGGTCATCGACGCGGACTGCACGGGCGTCTCGACCGATGCCGGCGTCTGGGTGCCGGGAGATCCTCCATGGCTGGTGCTGTCGTCGTCCTCCTTATCATTGTCGATCCTGCACCAGGATAGGAGGACGTCTTTGAGACGTCGCCTCTTGGGCACCGCGGGCGGGAGATACTTGGAGGTCTCGACGCAGAGAGACGTGGGCACGTATGTCGTTTCCACGTCGGGCGCGCAGGAGTCACTACGGCCGCGCCGGAAGTCCTCCGACTCGGCGGGGTCATCGCTGGACGTCGACTTCCGGCTGCCGTCTTTCTTGCCCGCCTGGAGCTGCGTCAAGTCCTTCTGTCGTTTTTCGGTCTCCCGCCAGATGCGCCAGTAGAGGATGCACATCACGGTCACCGGCACGTAGAAAGCGGCCAGTGCCGTGCCGAACGTAACGTAGATGTTTGTCTCGAGGAACTGGATGTAGCAACGGTCCACCGGCACGCTCCGCCGGCCCTCGATGTACGGCCAAGAGTAGATCCAGGGGGGCCACAGCACTAGCGAGATGACCCAGGCACTGGCGATCATAATGGCGGCCCTCTTGGTTGTTCTCCGAGCACGGTACGTGAGCGGCCGTGTCACCGAGAAGTACCGGTCGAAGCTGATGATGAGCAGATTGAGCACGGACGCGTTGCTGGTCAGGTAGTCGAAGGCCAGCCAGGTGTCGCAGATGAACGTTCCCAGCGGCCAGTGGTCGTAGAGGGTGTACATGGTGAAGAGTGGCATGGAGATGACTCCGATGGAAAAGTCTGCGATGGCCAGACTTAGCAGGAAGTAGTTGCTGATGGTCTGGAGTTGCTTGTCCAGTTTGAAGGATATCATCACCATGAGGTTACCGATGATAGTGAGGGTGCTGAGTAACGCCGCTAGTATGGCGATTAGGATGACCTCCGGTAAAGAGTACGGGGACGAAGTGCCTCCGGTTTCCGTCAGAGACGTGTTGGTGATGTTAATAGTGACGTCATCCAGGGGCCCGGCGTCTGTGCTGGCTGCCGAGGCGTTGAAAGCGGCGCCGAGGAGGGCCATGACTTGTGCCTCCGGTCACCTCATGACAGTGGGGCCTGGACAAAGAGTAAAAGAGGTGCGTTAGGCCTGTGCGCGGTTTCTCGCCTCTATTTGATATAGAATCTTTTTAATACGAATATATAGCTATTGCAAGTCTGATCCGACTCTCAGAAAGAATCAGGGCTGTGAAAGTGATGACTATGACAGAACCTTGAAGGTCGCTTAGGACAAAAAGCATACACTATAACCACATTTTGATTCTGATTTTAAAAAAAAATCGATATATTCGCCTTGATTTGACTTCTTTGGGGTAATATTTTTTTTTTACCCAAACTTGGTATTGAGGAGCCCTTGACATACGATCTGAAACTTGAATTTATTAATAGTTCAAACATACGAATAAAAATACGCGCCAGAAAAAAAAATCCAGCGAAGTCGATAACGCCGTTCTTTCTACCAGCTGTCACGAAAGAAGTATGCATGATCTTTGTGTTTTAAGGGTGATAGTGGATTTACTGTTTTTTTTTTTCTGCTTCGTTCAGCATTTGCTACTTAAAATTTTTATATTGTAAAACGAACACAAAAATGCCCAATGGGAAATCGTTATAACAAATCAGATCCCACTCAACTGTGCCGTCAAAATAAATTGTCCTGTATCAGGAAAATGCTGGACTTGGCCGGTTACTTAGAGACAGGCCACTGTTTTCCCATTGATGACCTCGTTCCTATTATTTGTAGAAGTTGGTAAATTATAAATTTTGTTCTTGTAAATTTTGAAATTTAAGGTATATATTTTTACGTCTTTTACTGCCAAGATCTCTAAATCTAAAAACATGCGAATTCGTTCGAAGGGAAATTCGACGAAAACAGGTCATGTTATAAAGCAATAATTAATTATTGTCCGTCTAAATGTTTAACGTGTAAAATTTTGAATGAATGATGGCATGTTTTTTCTCACCGCACGTCTCCTGTCTGTGGCCGTATGATTTAAAATTTGGAGAAATTTCGCATTAACGAATAAAGTAATGTCAACTTTTTTCGATGTGCGATTGATAGCGTCGAATTATTTAGATTGAACTTTGCTGAAGTTGATTGTCGCTTTTTTTATATATATCATAGACACGAAAACCAATGGAAGATGATTTTATGAGTTAAGGTTCATGCTGCTAAAAATGACCACTTGGAGCTTGTCCTTTCGGGAAACGCGAGATATTTCACTCCTTCGGGCTTATTTCTCGTACAAAATAAAACTAGCAAAAAGGGGGAAAAATTATCACAATTTTCTTTAGTTATTATGAACCGCAAGAGTTACATGCAGGTCCCAAACAGTATGTCCCTTGTACTTTGCCCTAATTAAGACTGCATTACGTTCAATCGGAAGAAAACAAATTATATTACTTTAAGCTTCGCACGAATTAGATAAGTCAAATGCAAGGTGCCAAATGGAGCAAATGAAGAAACTGACGTCAGAATAAAATAAAATTATAAACGGTGTCGAAAAGCTAATATAAAAACTAGAATGCAAACATATTATTAAAAACAAATATTTCGAAGCCATAAAAGTCCTTACGAGCTTGGCTTCCAGCCAGCCGATGATATATATTTTTTTATTTAATTAATATATTAAAATCGAAAAAATAATTAAACCAGTACCAACTGGGGCTTGAGACACCAGAGGCCAGACAAAATGGATTCACGAACAAACGAGGGAGAACCTGACGCAAAAATATAGAACGGAAAGATGTTGGCGCAGCAACGGGAGTAATCAATACCCCCCCCCCCCCCCCCCAAAAAAAAAAAAAAAAAAAAACAAAAAAAAAACGAAAAAAAAAGATGTGTCTTTTAGGAAGCCTAGATTTAAAGAAGAGAGCAATTGAAACCGCTGAGAGCGTTTGGAATTTAATGGCGAACGCCTCGTGGGCGAATTGATGGCTAATGCGCATGCGTTGGATCGTCGCGTGAAGGGGGCGAAAGCGGGCATAAAGGCAGAGACGCTTGCCGACAACCAAAGTTTTCGTCCCCTCCTTGCAGCTCATATTAGCCCCGAGAGCGAACACAAGCGTCGCTGCGGTTGCGGCCCCCTGATTGGGTGAGGTCTACCGTGACGTCAGGGAAAAACTCCGCTTCGCGATCTCGCATCCGGCTCGCTTCCCTGCCACGGTTTCCTGGTTTGGCCGTTGTGTGCCGCAAGCACTTCGAGGAAGGAGACCTGGTTTACCCGATGTACAAGACGCTGGGTTAGGCCGATACCGACGTGTTTACGTACTTTGAAAGCGTGCTTGTCGCTTTTACCTTATTAATTGGGTTCCAAATCCCGAAAGCTATCGGCGGAGGCAATGCCGCCGATGAACCTCCCTGTCGGTCCACACGGCACGAGGGAATCGTGCGAGGGGTCTGTGAAGTGGCGGTGTAAGTGTTTCAGACGCAGGAATTCTCTTCCTGGCGTGTTCATAATTTAGGAGATGATTACATCCCGCTTTACAGGCTTTTCAAAGGGCATTTATATCAAAAGCCTCGGGCGGTCGGCAAGTTAGCTTGCGACCCCGACTCTGCGTGTGCCACTCTGCGTGGGCTGGTTCGAAGATGTCTTAAAGGCCAGTCGGTCTGAAGACCTTTGAAGTGCTCGTGGAACAGGGTTGTTTGACATCAATGTAGCTTCTTCGTGAATTAATGATAAAGTTCGTACAAGTATGCAGGCATGTTTTATTTTTTTAGAACACGCACAATTACTAGAAATTAGTTTGTACGGAAGCAGGAAAAATAGCCGAATTGCCTCCAGTTGCCTGTGTGAGATGTATTGAACTGCCCAAATTATGCGCAGCAATAGTACCGTTCTGTGGAATGTTTATAATTTTTCCTAGCATTCTTTCTTTATTGCAGCCTTGTGTATTCCAAAAAAAAAAAAAAAAACATCGTTTCGTATGAATTGTCATTTCCAATTAAAATAGACACCACTGCAGGTGCCCAAAAGCTTCCTCAGCCTCCAAACTCCCTACAGCTGGACTCCCTGTCGACAGAGGAAAACAGGAGGAACAGCGAGCATTCGAACGGCTGTCCAGTGGCGGATGCTGCACTAATAGCAGAAATTATGGAACCTGTGAAGGGTGACAGTTTGATTGATTAAAGCCTGTGGTAGTTTAGCTTCAGGACAATTTGATACAGATAAAACCTCAATCTTAGAGCCTAAGCGACTAATAACGGTCTAGAAAGCTTCACCTACGTTTGTTGTACATTACTTGAGTGATATTATAGAAAAGTCCAAAGATAGCACCAGTCAAGTCTATTGAAATACTATCCGAATCCAACAAAGGCCAAATGCAAGCAATATAAACCGATAAAAACAAATAACTGTATATGCCTGTGTTCCTTCTTTCTTTACTTTACCCCTGTACTTGAGCTGTCTCTCTTGTGATTTTCCCTCTATGGCCCAGACCACATTTAACATGTTGCCCGAGCAGCATGCAGCTTTTCTGCTTCGGCGTTTTTGTTTAAAAACAAAGATGCAAAAAGAACACGAAATAGTATACATAACCTGCCAATTCATCCCGACCATCAGCAGCATTGATTGCGTGAGATGTAAATCTATGATGATGCTCCTGCAATTGTGGCCATATTTCTTCCTTTTCATTAACCAGCTGCAATTCATGGGTTGTCTGCCCTGTCAAACCAGACTGAAATGTTGGTTGAAGTTTCGCCTGCACCTACAGGCCATACCTCAATAAAGCCACATATAAAAATGTAAACTTCCTACAGAAAACGCGCACAAAAACAAAGTTACGTAGAAACGAGCGCGCCGAAAGCTAACGTCGTCACAGCCTCCACGAAGCAAGCGGAGCGAGTCAGGCAAAAATTCTGTCCTCGCCGTGACGTCACCCCGGTTCGCCGTAAGGGGGCGCCACGCAAAATATTTGGGGTCAATTGCCACGGTGCCGGGAAGGCGTCTCCGACTAATGTGTTTTCGGCATAAACAAAAAAAGTGGTCCCTCGATTTTTGTTTTATGACATCATATAAGTACCACGCTGTCGCCGGCTGCTAGAACATAGACACTGCCTAATTCTAGAGGTAATCCGGAACGGAACGGTCAATTGTTGCAAAGGCGTAGGTTGCAGAGCACTTACGATGAAAATACCGGACTCGAAATATATATTCCAAAATATATGTCGACAGGGGCACTGCAGCACAACACAAACACAAAAACGAAAGGAAAGGATCGCGCCGCCAATCTGGATCATTCTGGTGACGCTTATATACTGCTAATATGCCAGTCCTGTCACTATATGAATATGACCCCGTCGTGCATATGCGGATAAAAATATTCAAAAGGTAATCAATAAAGTACGTGGGCTATGATAGGTGTCTCTTCGTATTGTTTTCCCTGCCGGGCAGCTTTTATAAGGCACTTGTTCTCAAAGTGAGCCGGTCTGTAGACATCTTAACGAGTTTTTAACATACCTGTCCACTTCCTATCTTATCGCCATTTTTCTACAAGGTTTCTACAGATTTCCTGTCAACATGAGTCTACAGAACACAGTCGTCAGAAATCCTACCAACTGTCTGTCGCCAACAGTCGTTAGACTTTGCGTCGCCATATTCCTACATTTTCTACAGACCTGACTTGATAGACCCTACACACTGAAAACATGACAAAATCGTTGATATGAGTTATAAGCAGTTTTCGTATGTAGTAAGTAACGCTTTTACAACAGGCTTGAAGTGAACTACATAGTCACAGAATTTTATTGCCACAAGATCTGGTCCTGATAAACATTTAAAAAGAATCACACAGAGTATATATACATCAATAACACAGGTTTCCAATCAAACATGCTGTAGGTTGCAGCCTCGACCACTGCCAACACCAGACACCACGAATCCAAATCAATAGGTTGAAACAATCATGCACGCTAGCCTTTTCTTGAAGACAGGACTATATAACCAGAATGTGACTTCAACCTCCAACGAGGGTAACTAAAGGCAATATACCGCGAGAATGTTCTAAGCTTGATGATTTAAGCCAGCTGACTGAGACAGAAAAGAGGATAGCATCGCAACCTTCTGTCAGCGAGCGTCGGCGATTCATCGTGTGTTGAAAGTCGGACGATGTGCTGTCCGTGGTGTCTTTTATGTGTAACTCTTTCGTAAAAAAAATTTGAAGTTTGAAAACGCGAACCTAACAGTGTACAAATATTTTTAAATTTATTGATAATTATATATATATATATCTGTTTATTTATTTATTTATTTATTTATTTATTTGTGGACATAATGCGCAAAAAATAGTCGCGCTTAGGTTTTCATTCTAAATTATAATGTAAGTTATAGACCGACACGCTGTTTACAAACAAGCCCTCTTTGCCCACACCAGGTGTGGGCACTGCGCGTGCGCAGAAACCGAATTCGCGTGAAGTGAAGCGTCTGCGCCTGCGTAGTGCCGTCGACAGCGCCACCGCAGCTGCGTGACGTCAGGGCCGCGTGCAGGTCTATACGATGTAAAACATAGTGTCTTCAAACTTGCCCCGTTTAGAATCACTTTTGGGCTGGACAGCTTCTTTAGAAATTCAAAAGCTGGCCTTCAAAGAGCTGTCCTGTTCAATCGGTATTGACAGCAGGGTAGACGCTATACGTGTTTTAGGCCAATCGTGTCTCCGGTTAGGGTCACGTGACTACAGTCTCGAAGCTGGTGATAAGGCAGAGCACGGAACCTGACTAAAAGCCCAAGGCCACGCATAACATCCACTGCACTATCAACCTTGGGTACAAGTGACAAATCGTCTCGTTGTGTTCATTGTTGAGATGGGCCTGAAGATTAGCCTTTGTAAGCGCACCCCCCGTTCTGGGCTGCTTTCTTTCTACTCCTTCTCTCTTTTTCTCTCTCTCCCTAAGCTGAAGGCGTGGTAGACGGTGGCTTGAATCCGCTCTCTGTGCGCGGGGAATGGCAGAAGCGTGATCACGTGGTTTGACGGATGATGACGCATTGGCCGTTGACAAACTCGGAATGCCTGCGAAGACCGGACCTAGCTTCGCGGGTCATGCGGACTGCGGGCCTGATGTGGATTTTGCTTCTGTGGAAAATGTGGTAAATCTAGTTCTAGAGTTCCGATCACCAGCAGCGCATTTCATCTTAGTGCCAAGTGCGATCTTCCACATGCGGATTGCCAAGACCATGGATATTCTTTCGGCGGCGCCTACACACCGGTGATCTTCCTTTGTTGTGGGCATACATGTGACCACTAGCTTCGATGGACCGAAGACACGACAAACCGCCTTCTCTTCCATGTGAGCGACAAGGATAGGTCCTCCTGACCATTTGGGATAGGTATTCTTGCTACGCAATGCACGTTTTTGCATATCCGATGAGTTTGAAGCGTGTCGAACTCTGTGCCAGGAATCTCCGACGTGTTCAACGTGTAACCCAAAGCAATCGGCCCAAAAGGCCCTGTACAGCGCTATTTGTAAGTGCTTTTTGCGCCATAAATTCAAAAATTAAAAAGTTAATTAAAACATTTTAGTTAATTTGCTAATTACCCAATTTCACTTATTTTCTAGGGGCCGCCATGGCCGTTAACACTTCCCCAGGGCTCAAATTGCTCTATCTCAAGTTTCCTTTTTGAACATTTGGTGCAACTAAAAAAAGAAACATCCTGTATACATCTCTATACTTGGTTTCAGCTTACGTCCGAGCGTGGCCGTAGTTGTGAGCTGAAGGTCCAATCAAACAGCGCGAAAAGCGCAACGTCATGGCGTTCTTGGCTCTTGATAGGACGAGCCGGCGGAGGAGCACGCACAGAAAGACGGCAAACACCGCTGGTCCTATCAACTGCGGAGAGCACGCCATCACGGTGCGATGTTTTCGCCATTAGATTGGGCCTTCGGCTCATAACGTCGGCCACGCTCGGACCTAAGGTGAAACAAAGTATAGTGTAAAATAGACTTGCTAATGAAGTAGCACTTTGAAGACACAACTTTTTCATTACCATGCAAAGTCTCGGCTTCTATGAAAGCTGCAGGCAGAAGCTGGTAGCTTGGCGTTGATAGCCTGGCTGATAGCCGGGCTAGCTGTATTGGTGGCGCTAGCTACTGCCCGTTACAAAGGTTACAGCCTCTATCGTCCCTCATTCATGATCTCCCACCCTTTTTGCATCCAACGTATCATGCCCGTTTTTTCTAATTATTGGGCAAGTGAGCCTGTGAATGGGGCATGTGCATGTCCCCAGTTGAGTAGTGGGGAGCTGCTCAACTGGAGATTTTAGTAGATGCTAACTTGTCATCTCTCTCTCTCTCTTTTTCCAGGCCACACCTTTGCACTTTTCAAGGTCGATGCAGCAAAGATCAAGCATGCTGAGCAAGCTGGACAAGTAGAACAAAACTGCTCAACAACTGAGAATAAAAAAAAAAACGAAAAATAAGAACATTTTGTCTGGTCTTTGAGTGTATAATGAAGCAAGTGCTCTGCATGCAGCATAGGCATCGATACAAATCAGAATTGATAACTAGCATTACACAAAGATAGAAACTGCCCTATTTTCTGTAGATAATGGATAGAGTTGAGGGGATTTGTCTGTAGAAAGTAGGCAGAAAATGGGTAGAAACTGCTATATTCTCCATAGTGAGATGTTAGAAACTGTGGCCACATGTCTACAGCAAATCCTTAGAAACTCTCTTAATGGCGCTAGAAATGGGACAGGAGTGTTGCTAGAATATCTGTATGTTTGCTGTACAGAGTCGCCACATTATCTGTATACTTAAGTCTACACAAAACCTGCAGGAAGCAGCGGCCAATAATCTGTAGACAATGGTTAAAAAAGTGGATACATTCTCCTAGGAAATCTATGCTCTTTAGCCATAATCATGTCTAGAAATTCTGTAGAAATTGGTTAAATTTTTTTGTAAGGGTTGTTCTCAAAGTCTTCGAGCGTGCGGGCGATATTTTGACCGTAGAACGGGTATCTTCGCACAGAGCAGGAAGGATAAAGCAGTACTTAATTATTTACTTATTTAAAATCGGAATATATTACGTGGCCTTCAATTTATTTTGATCGCACATGCACGGTTAGTTACTGATCCAGTGTTACTGCGTAGTTCTTGCCGTCTCTTTTAGTTTTTCAAATGTCCTTGATTCGTTTGGCACGTATATTCCTCATGCTGAAAAGCGCCGACGTCGTGTTCGAGCTAACAGTTTCCGACAGTGCACATAAATACACGTACGAAGCCGTTTTAGCACCGTTTTTAATGCGTTGAATTTGAAAGAAAAACGCCGTAACTGACCAATTATTTCGTCGGCCTGTCTGAGAAATGTTCCAAGCTACCTAGCATGTACAAATTATTCGGGATAATGCTCTTATGACCGAGCGCAGGGAGAAAATGCACTCACTTTTTCCCATAGAAATGCATTACCGGAAGTTAATTTTCGACTGGTTGCTGTCTGCTTCAATTTGCGTCAGCACACTAGCGCCACTTGAACCTCTAGCGTACATTATAATAACTCTATGTCGTGGCCGCGTCCCAACTACTGGCTTGTGAATCTATAGGCCCGTAGCTCTCAAGTTTTGAGCAGCGCTCCAGGCGAGCTAAATAGAATATTTGGCTCGCGTTTCGAACGTGCGTCATCACGCTTCCCCACTACAGTTTTTTTATACTCCGTTTCATTCTAAGTGCAGCGTAGCAGAGGCTACAAGAGCGAGCTCTGAGCTTGCAGTGTCCCTTCCAAGCACGCGCTCTCGTGCAGTGCGAGCATCGTTCAGGGGAACATGTTTTTGCAAGTAGCTTCGGCTTCGCTACCATGTAAATTGAGACATATGGGCTCACGGAAGATATGAAAGAACGCAATGAAATAATAAAGCTGATTGGGACGCCGAGGCCGCGAGCTGCATAATTCTTTTTTTTTTTTTAGTTTTTCTTTTTTTTTAGACGTTTTGTTATCTCGCGTCTACAGTTGCTGACCGATGCTTTCATTCGAACGTGGCACGTGCAAAATCGAACGTTACAGCGCCGCCTGAATGGTGCTGCCAGCATAACATGGTCGCGTCTTGCGGACGCGCTCGCGCCCCCTGCCCGAGAGCAACGGGTCTATCGTCGGCCTGTAAATCTCAAGAGCGAGCCGTAGCAGAACAGTCGGCCGCCCCACGTTCACCACCACCGCTGCATGTGACACCACCAGAATCGCGGCCGGCGAACACATGCCACTATAAAAGCGTAGCTCTCAAGTTTTTGAACAACGCCCCTGGCGAGCAACATCGGATATTTTTAGGTCGCGTTTCCACTGTGCGTAGCGTTGCGTCCTTTCAAACGCTCTGTTGGTGCGCGTGAACCTTGAGCAGGCGCCGAGGGAAGTTGTCAGACGCTAGTTTACCCCCGTGGAAGGTATACATGATGGGACGCTGGGGCGTCACTTTACATCAGCATTCAATGGTCGCGTCTCGCGGACGCTAGCGGGGGCGCCTCGTTTGTGGTCGCGTCTCGTGAACGCTACAGCGCCCCCTGGCCGAAAAAAAACAGCCCTATACGCCTCGCAAGTGGGCTCATTTTCGTCTTCTGCGCATGAGAAAGGAAGTAGCGGTGACGTCAGAACGCCGAGCCCTGATTGGCTGATCGCGACCCCCTTATCTGAGCGTCGTCTGCTCCTTTGCAACGTCGTCTCCGTCTGTCTTACCTTTCCTGCGACTTTCGGAAGTGCAGGTCTTTACGAGCGAGCTCGACTTCGCCTTTCAGAGAGGGCAGACGAAATAAATCGAGCGGTACGTTGTTTTTAACAACTAGCAGACGCGCATCAAGGAGAGAAGTCAAAGGACTCACTGGCGAGGTGTCCCGAGTCGCCGAGGTTTGTTTGCTAAGAACCGAGAGTGAGCGTGTTAGTGTCCGCAAGTTCCCTCCCAAATACTTTTTCCCTCCTTTCGTGTGCGGCGAGACTCCTCACTCTTTAACGGCGTCGGCGGGTCGGCGCAGTTAACATCGTCTGCTTTACGTCTGCTAGTCAAAGCGATGGCTGCTTTACCTTTCCTGCGTCTGTCGGAGATTCACCGCTTTTTCACCGGCGAGAGTCACCGCTGTCTCGGAAAACAAGGAGATGACAAGAGGAAGAGATTGAAGGGTTCACAAGGGTCGCGCGGGCATATTCCATTCAGCACGCCAGCCGGTCGTGGGCAGACGGTCTTGGACAAGGACCGTCGGAGCACCGCTGTGCCTGCTAGGCCTATCTCCCGAGCTCGCTTACTCGGGGTCGGTGGAATCGTGGCCGTTGGAGCATTTCCCGGGTGTTTGTGGATCCAGCGTTCTTGTTCGTCGTGGTTTATTTCCAGTACTTTTTACTTTTTTTCTTGCTGCTTGCAGTCGGGACGCGCAAGAAGAGCACGTACAAAAATAAACGTCCGTTGATCGTCGCGACCAAGTAACTGAGCGACGCTGTCGGCCATGCTGAGTTGATCGTCGTAGGATTCGTTGTAACCAGAGCAAAACTTAGGATAATTTCGTTTCGTGAATACGAATTTGTTCTCACGTTTTGTCTTACGCACTCTTTTGGCGTAAGATGGTTTCGTGAATCTGGCCTCTGCACTTCCGATAGTCGCAGGAAAGGTAAGACAGACGCAGACGACGTTGCGAGCAGACGACTTTGCAAAGGAGCAGACGACGCTCTGATAGGGGGGTCGCGATCAGCCAATCAGGGCTCGGCGTTCTGACGTCACCGCTACCCCCTGCGCAAGAAGCAGACGAACTTGCCCTCCGCATTGACGCGTCCCAGAAACCACAGTACCGCAAACGCGACCCATCAATCACGTGAGCCCCGATCGAGCGGTTGCAAACACTCTGAAATCTAGGCACACCGGTGTCCTCCAAATAACGAACGCGGGGTCCAGACTTCGCAGCACGGACTGCCATTCTCTTTTTTCGCGAACGCTCCCGTTCGCCCCACAGAAATTCATCTTCCGCTGGCTTCACAGACGGGTGTTTTTTTTTTGTGTGTGTTTGCGCTATACTCGAACGCAGAGACATTTCTCGAACGTCCTTCGCTGACAAAGCGAAACACATCTCTCTGGCTTCGCTCGCTTCGATCCGCGGGAACGCGAAGGCGTAGTACGGCAGGATGAGCGGGACAGGACCGAGGGCACTTTATCGGAGCCGTCACATTTCGTGGGGGACATTTCTTCTATTGGCCGTCCCTTCGAGGAACCCGTTATTCGAGGAATGGGTGCGGCGGCAACTACGACGACGAAAACATAAAATTCCATCATGCGTTTTTTTTTTTTTTTCTTGCCGCTTTAACGTTGAAGAGAGTGAATAAAAGGAGTCAATAAATAATCTACGCTTAGACTATGCCGACACTCAGCCTCCCTAATTTATTGTGGACTCCGGTGTTTTTGGAGCCTAGTGCGGGGTGAGGACGATGGGAGATCGCTATGATTTACTTATTTACGCGTTCAATTTAATACCCGCAGCGCCCTTTTGGGGCATCATCGTACAGTGTACAAATACAAAAATAAACGGAACACAGATGTAAAACAAAAAATAAAAATACATAAAAAAGGCTTCTTGAGCCTCGGATATACAGTGTCTGGACACTAAGGCGCTATCGGTTTGCTTTGTCGCGGAACTGTTTTAGCTCTTCTAGTGGACGAAAAATCGCTTTCTCCAAATCAGATAGAACTCGATACAGACAACAACGACGACTTTGAACACCAATATGGCTGGGGTTGCCGTTACTGTAAATTTCAAGAACGGGTTTACGCAGCTGCCAAACTTTCAACAAATTCACCAAACTTCAAATACTGCATGCGTGCTGGCCTATGTTATTTTTCCCCTTCTCTTTGTCCTTTATTAATTGCTGGAATACCTGTCACGTGGAGTCAATAAGTAGGGCATACGCTTAGAGTATCGACGATCCATTCCTCGGTTTTGTACAAGCCCGGACGACATTGTTTTTCTTTGTCTCGGACTGTCCTAACATTTGTGGAGGACAGAAAACGCGTTTCCTGCGATTGCAGATAAAGGTTCAGATAAATTGCGACAAGAACTTTAAGCCAAGTGATGGCTAAAGTTTCTTCTGCCACCGTCAGTGGTATCCCGGATAATCAGCTACCTGTACACACTTTTTGTATGTTAAATCGTCTTTAAAGGGCTCTATATGGACGTATTTTGTTTTTGTAGATGGATCCAAACTAAAACCGCCCAAGAATGTGGCCTTAAGCAGAGCGGTGCCGTTTAAACGAGTGTCTTGGACATAAACGTGCGAATCGCGAATCTATTCTATTACTATAAAAAAAAAAAACGTGTCTCGATCGTTCTAATAAACACGTGCGACATTGAATGTGTCGTGCTTTGCGTTATCCGTGCGTTACGATTTGCTATGCTTGGTAGCGGAATGCTTTTGCTGGTTTCGGATGCGCCGCCCGCACGACACGCTCGTGCACTCTATTAGAATGATCGCGACAGGTTTAATCATATTCCCGTGACGTCGTGAAATCACATGGCGAGCTGGGCTTGGTCATTCGGAAGCTAGCTGTGCGCGTCGACAGGTTGCCTTTGAATCGTGCTCGCGAAACTGCTTGCGCTCTACGTTCGTTTCCTCCAAAGCGGCACAAAGTGCCGAACTTGGCATAATAAAAAATGTTTAGTCTCTCTGTCTCTTTCTCTTTCCTGGTGGTGCAGAGCAAAGGTGTTGGGTTGTTGATCGCACAGACAGCGGTTCGCATCCCGCTGCGTATCCTTGTGCACTGCCTGCTCGGGGCTACGTGCGTTTTGTGTGGCCTCGTCCTGCGTGCATCGGTTTTTCGTTACACTCGAGCATAACGGTTTCCGCGTGAAAACCGTTACGCCCGTACGTAATCATATCCTGCGCTGAAAGAAAACCTACGAAGCAGCCTATATTCTTCAGTCTATTCTAACTTTATTCACTATTTTCTTTAAAATATCAATGGAATTAATGCAAAACTCGTCCGCACCATTGCGTTAATTGCATTAATACCAAAACCTCAACATGCGGCCCATTCACCCTTGTTGGTGTGAGACTGCTAACAGCTGATAAAGCCCGTCAGCTCTGCTGCTTATAAGCTCAGTTGGTAGAGCACTTTACTGGAAATGGGGAGGTCCCTGGTTCGATACCAAGACCAGGCGGATTTTTTCGGCCGCGCACCGGTCACCTAGCTGTGTTTGGAGATTTGTTTGTACCCTTGCTCCCCTTCTCCAAAGATCATTATCGTTTTTTTCTTTAAAACTTTAGAAATTCACACACACACAAACACAGACACACACACACACACACACACAAACAAGCAAACAAAAAAACATGTCGCCGAAGCTGGTAGGGAACACTTGAAAAGAAACCAGACTTTTCGCTAAGCGACTGACATTTTTTTAGACCGGCCACTAGCCTTAAAGCTGCGATCACACTGCTACCGCATCATTAGAAAAAGAGACTGCAAATACTGGGTCTGTCGCGGGTTTCTTTCCTCTCTGCACGCGTGGTCAAAACACGCATATGACCGAGCCAAACAACCTCTGAACATGTCTGACACGCAGATAATTGCGTCGGCACCCCTGCAACGAACGCCGTGTCCTTTCTATGATGTACAGGCAGT
The DNA here is from genome assembly GCA_013358835.2 of Ixodes persulcatus. Lineage (NCBI taxonomy): Eukaryota > Metazoa > Arthropoda > Arachnida > Ixodida > Ixodidae > Ixodes > Ixodes persulcatus. Next base: position 756,893 of record JABSTQ010009807.1, on the reverse strand, counting down.
CCGAACGCAGCTGAAGAGTCCACAATAAAATTGATCGTGGCACAACGAATCCCTAAGTATTTTACCGCTATATTTAGAATAAGGCGGAAGAGACAGTTTCCGGGCTTTGGACGTGACCGCTGTGTGTCCGCAAACGTTTACCCTCTAGTGCCTGCAGGGAGAGCTCGAGTGTCTGTATACTGTCGCCGACCAATCCGATGCTCCGATGCTCCCGAGGCAAACACGCGTCCATGACCGCGAGAAGTCAAACACAGCGGGTCTGCGGAGTATGTCGGTCCACTAACTCTGGGTACGCTTCGAGACAGAGGAGGAAAAGCAAGAAGAGGTAGAATCGAAACTCGCGCCAACGTTTACGTTGAGTTTTGGCTTCGCTAGCTCTAGATTGCTGCCTTATTATATTCGCTTCCTCTCGTCGCCTTGGCGAGAGAAATCCTTGCGGCAGCAGCAGCTCTGTTCCGGGTCAGGAAGATAAGAAAAGGGATCTGCTGGATTGGGGAAGGAACGAATGCTCGGGGGGATACGAAACGGCGGCGAACTCTCTGATGGCGAGCCTGTTGTTTGTTTATTTATTTATTTTATCGGTGTTCGTCTTTTTGAACGTTGTTGTGCGGCTATTTCTGTCCGCACTTCCGTCCGTGTGTCACAAAAAAAAAGAGTTTTTGTGACAGGTATTTGTTTTGTTTTTTTGTTTTGGTGGAAGTGTGCTTTTGTCCGTCTCCCGTTGAGAGATCTTCCCCAAACTTTGGCGACCGCGAGGGACCAGGAAGTTGTTTCTACTCTTCGTATTTTTCTTGCGTTTCGATATGCTTAGTGGCAAAAAGATTACGCCTTTCTTTCTTTTAATGAGAGAGAGCTTTAGTGTTTCTTGTTATTTTTGTTCGTTTAGCCGCTTCGTGTATTTTTTGCGATGGACATTGCGAAGTGCCGAATTTGGCGCCTAAACACTACTGAATGCTCTTTGGGGTGCCTGCTTGACACTTTTCTGCTTTCAGTTTATTCGTCACGGGGAATGTTTTTTACTACTTACTCCTAACTCGTCAAGCAATCTTGTCCCTCCAGAACTATCACTACAATCCTGCGAGCAACCTTTTATTTTTGGTTAAAAATATTGAATTATTAGCTTATCAGCATGTTTCATCCTGACTTCGGTAGGGTTCAAAGTTGAACTATAATGCATGTATATATATATATATATATATATATATATATATATAAATGTAGAAACCACCGAGGGTCAAACAAACTTGGAAGGTTTAATTCAACATGTATAAGTTATACAGAAACCGCGACGTTTCGAATGGGGACCCTTCTTCCTCAAGCGGAACTTAAAAAAAAAATATATATATATATATATATATATATATATATATATATATATATATATATATATATATATATATATATATAGATATATAAATTAGTGGCAAGGGGGGTCGACGCTTTTTATTTTAATACGAAGAATGCTTTACAATATGAATGCGGTACCTTTCGTTTTAGATGCGGAGCATCTCTTGCTCGGGTCTATGTCCCGCGGCGTCGGCGTTGTAGTCGGCACTCGAACTACGCACGCGCAACTCTCCTCCTTCCCTCTCTCCAACAGCTGCGCGTTACTCCAACACAACCTAGAGCGAAGGCCGCAGCGCTCAGAGTTGTGACGTCACAGATTCACGACGAGTGGGCCGACCTGAAAGGAAGGCTTCTCCGCAATACAGGCTCTCTTTTGTTTTTCTTAAATGTGTTTTCCCAAAGACGCCAAGCGGCGCATGCTCTCTCGGGGCTTGCGCAATAGACAATTTTTGCCTCCTTTGCGCACGGCGGCTTGCACAAGTGTCGCGGCGGGAGCGGCGGGAGTACGCGAACTGCTCTAACCGTCTCTTTTGTCTTTTGTGTTTGGTGTGCGTGGCGGTTTACGCGTGGTGGTTGTCAAGTTACGGGCGGCTTTCGGGCTAGCCATGTCTCATAAATGCTGTGTCTCTGGGTGCCATGGGAACTATAAAACGTCGTCGAAGAAAGTGTCTGTGTTTAAGTTCCCGGAGGATGAAGAAGTGAAAAGTATGGGTGCGAGCGATTCCTCGAAAAAAACCTGGTTCTATCGACGCATACCAGGGTGAGAACTCTCATATATTTTCACATTTTTTTAATTATTGAATTTATTTCGTTGAATTTTACGCTGACGTGGCAGCGAAGGCGACAAGCACAAGCTAGCTCTCGCTTTTAATTTTAGAAACTTATCTTTGTAGCGCAAGCTCCCGTTTTCAAAACCACGGTCAGGAGTCTGTAGCCTTCGCTCTATGTCCCCTTCTTGTTCCTACATCAGTGGCGCATATTATTAAAGGAATCAATGAAATCGTCGAGGTCTCGGAGTCTGAAAGAAATTTTACCATGGACGCCGAACAAAGGAACGCGACTCAGAGACGACTTTCAAGAACCAGTGACTTCTGCAGAGGACGATCCCAATGTGCATTTTTTTGTGCAGTCTTTTTGACTGGCTGGACGCCTGGCTTGACGTATGGGAGAGCAAGAACCTTACCAGTGGCACGCTAACCAAGGAGACTCACGGAGCACTCCGTCAAACAACCCGTGCACTTGTACAGATCACCGAATACTGCTTCACTGAATTCGGGCTGAACTATGTCCTGCTGGGAAAGATTCAGACTGTTAGCTTGAAAGACCGTTTCCGGAAGTACAGGCAACTGGCTGGCTCGCAATATCACTTATCTATAAGGCAGCTTTATGAAGGTGAAAATAAGCTGCGGCTGCAGAGTACGTTGCCGACAATCCCGTGTGAAGACGAGCGATGGGAGCATCTTGAAAAACAAGTAGACACGCCTCGGCCCAGCTGCAACATATAGTTACAGGAGAGGCAGTGTCACAAGCGATAAATTAGACCCTCCCAGACCCAGTCTCCGTGACAGGGACAAGGGTACACCGTTTATGCCTCTTTGAAAAAGCCGAAATGTCAAAAATCCAGTGCGGCGCTTACCGAAGAAGATAAGACGGTAACATTTTCACTTGCGCAGGAGAACTACTCTCTTGTCAAGCAATTGGATCGAGGGGGGCTCCTTTATCCAACTATGTTCGCCGTTAATGCCATGACACACAATTACGTTGTTGCTCAAGAACTCTCCTAGCAGACGGAGTTTATGAAGGTTCCGATCCAGCGTCAGGTCGTCAGCGAGCTTACAATGGAACTGCTGTCTACCAACGAGACTTCTGACTTCGACGCATGTGAAGAAGGACACACAAGTGAGCTTGTGCTGAAGAACTTGTTCTGGTGCAGCACGAACATTGTGCTGAAAAACTATTGTGGAAAGGTGAACGAAAAGCTTATGAGGCTAATCCCAAGTCAAAGAAAAGAAAATGTGAAACCCTAAAATCTAAATAATTATTTTATATTACGTGCAACAGTTGTCATAGTATTATTATTATTATTTACATTGCCGTACGTGTGCTGTGTCTTAGTGTCGCGAAAGCTACAGAGCGGCATCTAAGTTGCTTGTGTTTGAATTGTGTCAAGATGGATACAAGAAGAAAGTATGGATACACGAGAATATACAATTTGAAGCTTTCAAAGGTAAGAGAACTTATATTCACAGCGTCTATTCGTAGTGTGAATGAACGCGGGTAGATGTGTGCATGAAGCTCTCATAGCTGCATGTGTCCCTTACTGAAAATTATGCTTTAAGTTTGCTAAGTTTGCCTGCACTCGGTTAAATCAAAACTTATGCGCTTTGGTCTAGGCGGCTGTTATGTATTGTTTGTACGGCTCCTAGCGCCACCTATAATGTCGCATTATCCAATAAAAGGCCAGCGCCATCAGAGCAGCCAGGTTGGCCATGTGGGCACTGGCCGGACGCTTTCCAACACAACCAACGTGTCTGTGTGACATTTCCTAACGGAACACAACATATCATGGTGTCAGAAGTGGCCCCCGCGACCTAAAATCATGGCAAGTGCGTTTATTCAACCTCCGGCGCACTTCGAGCCAGGCGACGACCCCCAAACAGCGTGGGAAGAATGGCGAGAATCCTTCAAGATATACGAGGCTGCCTGCGAATACATGGCTAAGCCTAAACCGGCACGGAAGGCTTTGTTGCTCCATGTGCTTGGCCCACAGGCACGACGCATCGCGACTACGTTCCCCCCGCAACCATTTGGAGCGACGGCGGACGACACCGGAGATCCAGTTGAGTACATACTGGACAAGTTTGACGAGCTCTACCAACCCTACAAGAACGTCATTCAAGCGGCGGCGCTTTTCAACTCGATGGTTCAGGCGCCAGGCCAGACGATTGACGACTTCGTGACCGAGCTTCGCCGTCAGGCGCAGAGGTGCGATTTCGGTGACAAGTGCGATCGGCTCGTAGGCGACCGCATAGTTGTCGGAATTCGTGACGCAGCTCTGAGGGAGCGCTTGTTTCGGGAGCGAAATCTCTCGTTAGACAAGATCATCTCTGCGTGCAAGGCAGCGGAAATTTCGAAGAAGCACGTGAAAGAACTTACACCGAGGGATTCGGAACCAGAAGTGAATGCCATTCGAAAACACGGTCAGAAAACGCCAAGGCAACCCGGGCGTCCACAAGATGTTAAGAGGACTCCCCAAGCTCATCAAGCAACCAGAATGCCTCAATGCAAATGTTCACGCTGCGGGACGACACATTCTCCCCGACAGTGCCCAGCTTACGGCCGGAACTGCTACAGCTGCGGCAAATTTGGTCACTTCGCAAGTCTTTGCAAGCAACAGCAGCGACCAAACGTAACACCTCCACCATGAGTTCGACTGCTGCAAGAGGATCCACGACAAGACTCTCATGAAGAGTTCTTCCTCGGCAGCATATCTGACTCCGATCCCGGCGCACACTCGACAAAGTGGGACGAAACAGTTGACGTAAGTGGACATAAACTTACTTTCAAGCTTGACACGGGCTCGGACGTAAACATTATTCCCATGGAAGAGATCAAACACTGGTCGAACAAACCAGACTGCAAACGAACGACTGCAAGAGTATCGACATACAGTGGACAACAGCTTCCAATAGACAGTGAATGTGAGCTTCACTGCACGGTGAACAACAAGGAGTGCAACCTGAGGTTCCTTTTGGTTGACAAACCGTTCAAACCAATCTTAGGAGCTGCTGCGTGCACCGCACTCAACCTAATTTCTCGAGTGAAGCAGCTTGAAGAAATCTCACGAGCAACTGACCCAACACAGCGAAAACAGTACGAAGAGGTATTGAAAGAATTCCCGGACCTATTCACAGGTATAGGTCAACTACCGGGAAAATACAGCATTCATCTACGTGAGGACGTTCAACCAACTGTTTCAGCTCCTCGTAGAGTGCCTAGCGCTCTGGAAAACAAGGTTAAAGCAGAGTTAAAGCGCATGGAGGCAAGCAACATCATCACCCCAGTCACGGAACACACAGAATGGGTTCATCCCATCGTGGTCGTCACGAAAAAAGATGGAAGTGTCCGTCTCTGCCTCGATCCCAGGAATCTCAATGCAGCGCTAAAGAGACAGCACTACCAGACACCAATCCCCGAGGAACTCTTTGCAAGCCTGAGTGGCTCAACTGTGTTTTCCGTTCTGGATGCTAAGAGTGCCTTTTGGCAACTTACTCTCGACGAGCCAAGCTCCTGGCTTTGTACATTTGCGACACCATGGGGTCGCTATCGCTTTCTTCGAGTACCGTTTGGGCTTGCCACGGCTCCCGAGCTGTTCCAACAGGCAATTGACAAGGTGTTTGAAGGCCAAGTCATCGTCAAACCCTACTTTGATGACATTCTGGTAGCATCCAAGACTCCAGAAGAACATAAGGACCACCTGAGACAGGTCATGACTACAGCCAGAGAGCACAACCTAAAACTCAACAAAGCCAAGCTCAGGCTAGGACTTACAGCCATAACATACCTTGGACACCAGCTCTCTTCTGAAGGTTTGGCCCCAGATCCAGCCAAAGTGAAGGCAGTCGAAGCCATGTCAACTCCCACTAACAAAACAGAACTCCAGAGGTTCTTGGGGATGGTAACCTACTTGACAAAGTTCATTCCCAACTTCTCCACAACCACAGCACCTCTACGTGAACTCCTCAAGGCGGATATAGCATGGCACTGGACAACCCAGCACACGGAGACTTTCAACTTGATCAAGACCAAATTGGGAGCTGCACCTGTGCTTTGCTACTTTGATCAAGCAAAGCCAATCACAATCTCAACTGATGCCAGTTCCTACGGCATGGGGTCGGTTTTGCTACAAGAGGGCAGACCGATAGCCTATGCGTCAGCAGCCCTAACTTCAGCTCAACAGCGTTACGCTCAAATAGAGAAAGAACTTTTGGCTGTGGTGTTCGCATGTGAACGATTTCACTACTACACATTTGGTCGATCTGTGACGGTTGAGACAGACCACAAACCACTGGTGGGATTGCAGAGCAAGGACCTGACCAAAATGTCTCCAAGACTACAGAGGCTCATGCTTCGGCTCCAGGGTTACAGCACCAAACTCGTCTATGTTCCTGGAAAGCAACTCGCAGTTGCCGACGCATTGTCGAGGTCACCAAACCCTTCATCCACGATGGAAACTGCAGACCATGATCCAGGTCTTTCGGTGTCAAGCCTTGTCCAAGCAACGCCAACAAAGCTCAAGCAGATCCAAGAAGCGACAAATCATGATCCAGTTCTTCAGCAGCTAAGCAAATACATCAAAGAAGGATGGCCTGCAAGGATCTCCGATGTCAACCCAGCAGCAAGACCATACTTTCACATCAGAAGTGAATTGTACACCACTGACGGCTTTGTGTGCTACGGGCAGCGGTTGATCATTCCAGCCACTCACCAGGACGAAATACTTCAAAAACTCCACCAGGCACATCGTGGCATCGTGGCGTGCAAAGGAGTAGCAAGCCAGAGTGTGTATTGGCCGACTCTCAGCAAAGACATTGAGACTCTCATCGCAAGCTGCGACGTCTGCCAGTCCAACCAAAGGGCGAACCCCCACCAAAGACTGCTTGACCGAGATCTCCCAGTTCGCCCATGGGAAAAACTAGCAATGGATTTTTTTCATTGTCAAGGGAGCACCTACATCCTCATTGTGGACTACTACTCAAAGTTTGTGGAAGTAAAACAGATGGAAACGACGACGGCAAGAGCGCTCATTTCGGTTCTAAAGGACGTCTTTGCGCGGTTTGGAATCCCTAACGTGCTCATCTCTGACCAGGGACCTCCTTTTGACTCAGCAGCATTGAGAGCATTCGTGCAAGAATGGGACATCGTTCATGAGCCATCATCGCCACTGTACCCCAGATCCAATGGTCAAGTGGAGCGAACAATACAGACTGTTAAATCCATGCTCACTAAGTCGCTCAGCGATGGTAAGGATCTTGCGGTGGTCCTCCTCAACTATCGCTCCACCCCTAGCATCGGATCTGTTTCTCCAGCAGAGCTACTGATGGGCAGGAAGCTAAGAACATTCATCCCTGCCCTACCTCAAAGCTTGGAACCGATGTTTCCTACCCAAGCTCACAAGAAGCTTCTCAAACAGAGACAGCAGGAACAGCACAAGTATGGAGACTGCCACACCCAGGCTCTCTCGGCTCTCGCTAAGGACCAGCCTGTTTGGTTGAGGCACAAGAATACCTGGCAAAAGGCAGTCGTAACACAAGTTGGACCTGAACCGAGGCGCTATACAGTGCAAACTCCTAGCGGCGGTGTGTACGTCAGGAACCGCTATCACCTCAGACCCCGTACTCCAAGGGCTGAAGATGACTGCTGCTCAGCAGAGGAGTACTTTCCTGATGAACCCAGACCCACAACAACCGAAGACAATAGCACCATACAACAAGGTGTCCAAAAATCCAAGAACTGGTCAGATTCGACCAGGTGTGACACGTTCAGGACGAACCATACGGAAACCGGCAAGATACCGAGACTGAACTTCCAAAACATCTTGGCGGTGTTTGTTTTTTCTTTGTGCTTAAAAAAAAAAAAGGGGGCGTGTTATGTATTGTTTGTACGGCTCCTAGCGCCACCTATAATGTCGCATTATCCAATAAAAGGCCAGCGCCATCAGAGCAGCCAGGTTGGCCATGTGGGCACTGGCCGGACGCTTTCCAACACAACCAACGTGTCTGTGTGACATTTCCTAACGGAACACAACATATCAGCGGCGTCTTTGCCTCTTTTTTGTGTCTTTTCTGCGCTTAATTTTTCGTCTTCGTGTCTCAGTTTCGGATTAATTACTTTATGAAAAACATTCCCCAGTTCGCCTGCAGTTTTGTTTTTATTATGACATGTTTACTTCTGGTAAAAAATACATTTAAACACATTACATTTTTTCGTGCTCCAAAAGTCCACATTTTTTTAAATAATCTTCTTTTCATTAGCTTCACATACGAATTCAGTAACCGCACATGCCATCACCAACTTGATTGCTGCTGTTATGCATTTTGGCGGGTCCCATCACTTACAATAACGTTTCAGAGCATTTACTTTTTGTTTGTTTGTGTCTTCAGACTCCTAGAGATAATTAAAGCACCCCAGATTTGGATGCCTAAAACGAAAACCCATATCTCTCAAAACGTCGTTAACCTTGTTCTTTGATATCATAACAATAATTGTGCGTCCTAATATGCTGCCCGTGTAACAAAATATGTTTCCCAGTCATACAGATATTTATAAATCCTGTTTTACCAAATAACGAACGTTTGGGTCAATAAAAAGTGCCATTCTACGTCGGTAAATGTATGCGCGACGCCTTCAGTGCAGCTCTTTTCCGCGGCGCTCGCCAGCCGACTCGTGTGACGTCACCGGAGGAGCGCTGCGGCCTTCAGCTCTACGTGGTGTTGGTTACTCTCTCCGCTCTCTCTCTCTACCAGCTGCGTGCACTGCCAACACCACCTAAAGGAGAAGGCCAGAACACGCCTCGAGTGACGTCACGGCAGCAGGCTGACGTGCGCCGCGCTATAAGCTGAGCTGAAGGCTTCGCGCGTAGGTTTTACGTCGTAGAAACGTGGGTTTTTGCACTATTTATTTTTTATGAGCTAACATGAGAGCTGAGAACGCCGAGTTATTTAAAGAACCAAATTTAGAACGCAGGAAAATTATTATAACCTACAATTATCGTAGTGAAATACAAGAAAGTGATATCTTGAGACATATGTGTTCTTTTTTTTAAGCGATAAACTGGGTGGTGTAGTTGTCTCTGAACGACATGGGAGTTGTATAATAGAAGAATCGATGTGAAATGGCAATAATCGAAGTAATGGGACCAGATAAAATGAACTACAGTAACAATCGGATAAATGATGCAGAGGCATTAATTTAATTTCATTTACTTTTATTCACCTCAAAGGCATCTGAAGACGCATTACATGAGGGGGATTCAAAAATAACAGACAAAAAAGTAATTGAACATAAAAAATAGACACCAACAAAAAAATCGCACACACACACACACACACAAAAAAAAACGCTTATTAGCATGTTATTGTTTTGAGGCAGTTTTACAAATCAAGGTTCAGTTAAACAAATTAATGCACTTCTTTTTAAATGAAGTGGGATATCTCTCAGTTACAATATGGTCAGGTAGTTTGTTTCAGTCAGTGGTGCAAAGTACTAAGGAGGAAAAGAGGAAAGTGTAAGTATGGCACTGAAATGGTTCAATCTTGCAGGAATTATCTAATATGGATTCCCAGCACTAAGTAGATTGAAAATCGGACTCTGAGTAATATACAGCTTGAATAAAACACAATCGGGCTATCTTTCGTGTTCTTTCAATATTAGGAAGATTTATGCTAGCTTCTAAAGTGGAGACACTAGTTTCAGATGAATAATCACTGCATATAAATCTGGCTGCTTTGTTTCGAAGATTCGAGCCTCGAGATTAGGTAGCTTAGGTGTGGATTCCAAATTATGCTTGCACATTCTAATTTTGGGAGGATAAATGTTTTGTATGCGAGTAGTTTTGTTTTAATGGGAGCTAGATCCCTACTGAAAAATCTCAATTGCATGAGAAATTTCTGTGTCCAATAAACACATATGAATCAAATGAGATATATAAGAACATATAAGATCTGTATAAGATATATAAGAAACTTGTAAAAAGTTTCTTATACGGTTCTTATATATCTTATATAGTTTTCAATAGTTCTTATATATCTTGTAAGATTCATGTGTTTGTTAGACACAAGAAATGTCTCACACAAATGGCTTTTTCACAAACCAAGTGTTTTTAGTCCACTATTTGTTATTTGCTCAATCCATGATAATTAGTCTGTAAAATACACGCCCAAATCCTTGTACGACAATGAGTGTTCTAGTGGTTGTTAAAGTAATAAGTACTGGGTTAGTGTTTTAGTGGAGGACTTAATTATGGACATTTGTTTGCATTTACGTGCGTTAATGTTCATCTGCAGTAGGGAACACCATGATGATATTGTATCTAAATCGTCTTGGACAATATTGTGATCACTATAAGTGTATTAATTTCCTGGTAAATAACTCAAGCATCAGCGAAAAGTCTAATTGTCAATTTAATTGATGATGGTAGGTCAATGACATATATTAGAAACAATAGAGGCCCGAGTACACTACCCTTAGGGACACATGATGCAACAGCAACAGGACCGAAATTGCCAGACAAGTATAAAAGTGATAACATTCTAAAATTGTGATGTGCTGGTTTGAAAATTGTATTGCACATAGTTTGAAAATGGTATTGCACATATTTTGACAAACTTTTCTTAGACCTGTGATAAATCTGTATAGGTTCAGCAATTCAATGAACTTTGCCTGTTCAAACATAGTACTTGTTTTGCAGCAAGCAACCTATCCTATCTGGTTACTACATCGAAAAAAAATACCTGTAACCTATTTCTTGGCAATTTCATAATGTGAAAACTTTATCTTTGAAAAAAATTACCGTAATACCCGAGCGTTGCCCCATACGCTGATGTACTTCAGTACCGAGTCTGTGAAACGACACAGTTAGGGCGTCTAAAAACAAGTTTTGTACACAAAGAGAAGTGGGCATGGGAGCTTCATATTCAAAGTTGCTTGCATTTACAATACAGAATAGAGTTGTAAATAAGAAATTGGTCACCTTTTAACACTGCGAAGCGAGTTCCTGGTATCCATAAGTTCTGCAAATATCCGTCTTGAAAAAAAGTGATACACTTGCATCTTAGATGCTGTACATTTTGTGACACCGAGACACAATATCTGCGCAGCATGTCGGCATTTACGCTGTAGCACTACAAGACACCTAAGACACTGCTACAAGGACACCGACTATCTGCACACACACACACACACACACACACAGATTCACCGACTTCAGAGAGCAGTTGCCCGTGCATGAGGATGAAGTGCAAGCACGTTGCTGGCCGGACAGGAACTAATTTGTTTAGCGTTGACCCCTTAGCTTTTTTTTTAAATTTTGCACTGGCACTTTTCGTATTGTTGTCATTGCAACAAAGGTTTCTCAGTTGAATGTTTTCACTGCAGTCCAACACATGCTTCAGCTCAAACTCACAATGGGTTTACCATCACAGGCATCAGACGTACTCTTCCTTGGTCCAAGTTCGCTTCTTGACATCTGTGACGGTTGGCAGCGAGTGTCTTTGATTGCAGAGTTTCAGCTTTCCACTTCTTTTGTTTGGCATTCTTGGCATTAATGCGAACATTCATCTTGCTGCAAAGATGTCACAAGAAAATGCTTGTGCATTTTCTTGTGACAACACGTGTTTTAAGATGAGCTCACTCGTATGTTAATTTTCACGGTAGTCGAAGTCGGAAGTCTCCTTTTCGGCGAGTAGTTCCATTATGAGATATGTAACAAGTCGGCACTGGCTGGGCATCACCAATTGGTGAACAACATAGTTGTGTTCTACAATATTTACACCAGGAAAAACAAGCCCTTCTATAACGAGTTTCATTGCGAGAGCACAGTCTTCCTGTGCGAGCAAACTGTAGCCAACTTGTTTCGTGCTGTTGATGCGGCCTTGCATTTTTCGCCCCTTAGGTTTTTCAAGGTGGTGTAGACTGCATGGCTGGCCACATAGCCCAGGGCCGGGAGGGTCTGTCTTATTTTTTACACCCCAGGGCCACATTGCAGGTATATCACGTTGCAGGTAGGGCGTCAAGTATCCGCTCGCTTGGGAAGATCTTCCTAGTTTCCATCCTTGCTAGCTGTAGTGATCGTTGACAGAGTGCTCCTCAGCAGTATTTTGTTTTCATCTTCGTAAATGTGCTTTGTAGACACGTGATATTAGAAGCAAGCCAGTTGACTGTACATTCCGAAGCACTCTTCTAAGCTGTCAGTTTTCAGCTTGTCCCATGGAGGCCGTACAGTAGCCCGAGTTCATCAAAGCAGTATCCGGGATGTGTATTTGACCGCTTCTGCAAGAAATAGAACAAAAAAGGAGGAAATCATATTAATCCAAAGAAAGGTAATGTAATCAGAAATGGTTATAAAAATACAAAAAGAAAAGAAGAAAAAATGCTCATTTTCAAAGTGTAGCAGAAGTGGTTCCGTATTTGAGAGAAAACCCTGGCAGTGTTTCGATCTGGTATTTCGGATCACAAACATTAAAATTATTCCTGAATTTGATGTGCCGAATGCGCTATAATAATAATAATAAAGATAATAATAATAATAATAATGTTTATTGCACGAGCACATAGAACCAGGTACAGAAAATAATAATAATTAATAATAATAATAATATGCTCCATAGAGCTTCCTGGTGTGTGTTGGGATTCCTTGGGGAGCCTGAAGGGGCGCCAGCTAAATTGTTAGTATATGGCTCTGGTGTATGGATAAGTAAACTGGTCAATGAACCATATTCCGGCAGCTCAAAGACCCGCTAAAATATAGGTCTTACTAGTTAGTTGCGGCGGATCATTTCTGCGCTCAGATGAGGATACACAGAAGCGACACGATTAACTTCTTTTTTATTTAATTTTTACATTGATGTGCTGGTTGCAACCGCGATAACCCATCACTTGCATACCTTGCGAAAATCATTCCAATCTGAACTCATAAATCAAGTCATTTTTATTTAGGTCTGCACCTACAAGTAGCGCCAGCATTTGAATATGTTGCTTCCAGGCCACAACCAAATAGCGAAAAGTAAAAACAAGAAACGAAACCACGATCATAAAAATTGAAAAGTTCTCACCCTGCCATGCCGTCAAGGAGCGAGATCTTCCCGTCGATTCGCTGTATTGTCCACGCTTTCGTAGTCATCCTTGCAGAAACTCAAATATGGACACTTTCACATCCAGTTTTCCGCCAAGGCGCGGATAAACAACATCTGTACGGAATGACAGCACCAGTGGACAGCACCGACAATCGAAAAGCAACGCGCGGTTGTGTTGTATTCCAAAATGTACTCGATTTCACTCGAAAGTTGAGCTTCTTTCTGACCCTCGGCGTCCAAAAACATTCTCGCATCTAGAGTTCTTCTAGTTGATTCCTCCAGCCTCATTGTCACGTGACCCAACCCGCAGGAGTAACTAAAAAAGCCGTCGAAGAAAGGAACGCGACGGACGACCGTTGGGGAGAAAAAGTAAAAAAGAAAAACAAAACGCAACGCCGTGGCGCCTTTTTTTTTCACCGCGGCAAGCGTAGAGAGAGAGGGAAAGTAAAAGAGAACGTGCATTGCAAAGAAGCCAACTGTCAAGGGGAGCCTTGCGGAGAAGCGCACTACCAGTTCAGCCTACTCATGCCGACGCTCCTTGAAGGGAGAGAGGGAAGCGCTACGGCCTTAGCTCTAGGTGGTGTTGGCACTGCGCGTGCGTTCGCTTCTCCTCACACCGCGCGCGCACGCGCAACTCTCCTCCTCTAGTCTCCTCTCCTTCAAGTGTGAAAAAAAAATAAACGGCGAGCGGCGAGCGTTCCAAGTTTCTCTGCCGCGAGCCGCGACGAAGGCTCGCGTAGGGGGTAACGCTAGGGCAGTCGGTGGCGCCATCTCTCGACGTCAGCACGCAACTGACTCTTTCCTCGGAACCAACACGATGCTCCGCATCACCCCATGGTTCCCCTCGGGAAGATGGTGTTTTTTGGTTTTTTTTTTTCATATTTCTATGCAAACAAGATGTGTACCGAAAATTGGCGGGGCGGTATACCGGCTAGAGCGACAGGCTGAAAAATGAGGCATCCTAACTGAGGAAATTGTGCGAACGTACGTTTATTGTGTTTCGCATCAAAATTAACACTCACTGAAGACGCAACTTGATCAATACGTCTAGGCTTTCGCCAGACTGCAGGTGTTTACATTCACAGGTGTCACGTGGTCGCGTCCCTAGACGGGGTAAGCTTTCTCGCTAAATCTACCGGGGAAAGGTTGCACGCTTCGTCTGTGGATTTTTACTTGTCCGTGATGTTATATTAATTTTTTTCTTCATAATCACTCACCAAAAAAAAATGGCTCACCCTTTGTTTAAAATTAAACAACAACAACCAGAACGCGAGTTATAGAAAAAAAAAGGCTCCCCTCGTTAATATTTTTTTAGACTTTGTTAGGACAGGCATGTTTCACAAAAAATGTTCGTAAAATTTTTTTTTTCTGCCCAATATTTATGCTACAGAACGAAGTTTTCAAATTGCGGGCAAAACCGAAATTGTACCCTTGTGGGATGATGATGATAGCATTAGTACCCAACTGGTGTGCGCTCCGAGTGTCCAGCGAGCTCAAAGCGCATGCTATACTCCGTTCACCCTTAAGCTGAGACTAGAAGCTCCGCCTTCAAAGCGAGCTTTCTGCCCTTGCACTACAGAAGCCAGCGAACTCGCACTAAAGGCGGAGCTTCTATGAACGGAGCATGGGTACAATTTCGGTTTCGCCCGCAAATCGAAAAATTTGTATTGTAGCATAAGGATTGGGCAAAATATTGTTTTTTTGACGAACATTAATTTTGACACATGCCTGTCGTAAACCAGGTAGAAAACCAAAAAGACGTTTTCTCCCTGGGTTCAGTCATAGGCTTATTATAATGAACGCTAGAGGTGCAACTGGCGCTAGTGTGCTGTCGCAAATTGAGGCAAAGCGTCGAAAAATGACTTCGGTAATGAATTTCTATGGTCAAAACTCAAAAGTGAGTGCATGACGCTCGGTTATAAGAGCAAATATTCCAAATAGGCCGTAAGTACTAGGTAGCTTGGAACACTCCCCAGTCAGGCAGACAAACAATTTGAGCAATTACGGAGTTTTTTTTTTTTTTATATATTCATTGCATTAAAAACGGTGCTGAAACGTCTTCGTACACGTATTGATGCGCACTGTCGGACACTGTTAGCGCGAACACGACGTTGGCGCTTTTCAGCATGGGGGATATGCGTGTCAAACGAACAAAGGACATCTGGAAAGCAAAGAGAGACGGCAAGAACTACGCAGTAACACTGGATCAGTAACACCCTGTGCATGTACGATAAAAATAGATTGAAGGCCGCGTAACAGTCCGATTTTCAGTACCGCTTTAATATTTCAGCATTGTGTAAAGATACTTGTTCTACGCTCAAAACATCGCCCCCCACGCATGCAATTTTTGAGAACAAGTGCCTGATAAAAGCTGCCCGGAATAAAAACAATAAAAACATAGATACCTTTTACAGCCCACGTACATTATTCTTTACGTTTTGAATGTTTTTAACCGCCCGTAAAGATGCAAGACGGGGTCATTTTCATATAATGACAGGACTGGTATATTAGCAATATTAGAAGCGTCACCGGAATGCTGGCGAGCCTTGAACACACTCTATATTCCTTTCGATTCGTTTTTTTTTACTTAGAATCCTCGCTTGTTATTACACACCTGCTGTGGAACAGAGGTTTGGGCCAAAAATATAGCGAAGTTAAACATCGTTCACTGATGTAGAAAAATGCGCTAACTGAAGCAATGACACTTTTACAACGCTAATAAAGGTACATACTATTCCGAACGACCACAACAACAAAAGTGTTCCATGCTAGTTTCTGGCGAAGAGACAAAATGCACGGGCGTTTTCTCATATGAATCCACAGGAGCACCGCAAAAGTAGACTATAGTTGCTATCTGTTTTAATTTGCCTCCCGGAAGTCGAGTAGACACTAGCGCCAGTAGAATCTCTAGCGTACATTATAATAGCTCTGTGGGTTGAGTGCCCTTCTAAGAGCGCCAAAGAGACAGGAAATGGCGTCATCTATCGACGGAAATGACCATTTAGCCCCTTGGCCCTTCCGAACCGGCGGTTCTCTTGAGCGGGTAAGACATAAAACACTTCCGGCCGTTTAGTGACGTAACTGCAGCGGCCGTCATATCCCAATTCCGCCATCGAAAGCATTCGTGATGACTACGAGTGTTTAGATAGACGTCCACGTGATCCCTTCAGACCACCAGGTTATATTTGTGAACGAAACTCTTCTAGGAAAGAAACCTCACCGCTTGAGATAATATTAGCTTCTTTTTTTTTCTTATGTTCTTGGGGCAGCCTACACCGGTTAAACCAGAGAAGCTCGCGTTCGCCCACAGGCATTGCTCATGCGCAAAAAACAGATTCGTCAGAAAGTGACGAATCTGGTTTCTGCCGTCAGAAAGCTTAGTTGGTCTATAGACGTTTGCAAGTATACGGCCTCTGGGCGCCACCATCTTGGTGCTGCTGTGGGTATAGATCGTACGATTGTCAAGCGTTGCTGAGGCTGTGGGTACGCCTCAGCAATGCTTGATCATCAGACGATCTACCCACACCAGTAGCAAGATGGCGGTGCCCAGAGGCAAACGACTATATAGGAGTGTTGACTGCTGGCGTTCTAACTTCCATGTTCGTTTTTGACTTCGATGGTAATTGAGGACATCTATCGGTGCGATTCAGCTCCCAGAAACCGGGGGCCCGCTTCTGAACGTGGAAGAGCGGAGGCCAGAACACAGGCACCGGTGTACAGAGGAAAGCAATCGCGGGCCAATTTAAACATTCCAATGTACTTTAGTTGCAAAATAAATATATATATATATATATATATATATATATATATATATATATATATATATATATATATATATATATATAAACGCAAAAAACAGAAATTTTAAATGAAAGAACCACACCGAAAAAAAAGAAGAAAAAGTCAGGTGGAACAGGGACGACGTGAACCTGTGTACGCCGTCTTTCGCCCCACCCGTGTCTTATTTTTTCGGCATTCCTCAACTGCAGCAACGCGCTCGTTAGTCTAGATTGTCTTTAGATGAAACTTTACTTCAAGAAACAAACACAAAAAATAAAAAAGTGTACACTGTTCTGCCAGAGAGGTTAAGAATTGCAAGGCGTCTTGCGTTTTGAACACCTTGTCCTTGCTCCACCACCAATGAATTGCTTCATTAGCCAATAAAAATACAAAAAAAAACGAATCACAAACCAAGAAAGGGGTACAGTCGGGAGCAAAAGTTTGCGGGGCACGGGAGCGCGTGCCGAAATGCATCGCCGCGCCGTCCGACGGCGCGCCGCCGCATTAGGGAGCCGCGCTTTGCGCATGCGCGCCTTTCGTGCTCGCTATCATGTCTCTTTCGCTCGTTTCTTTCCGACGCACTCCTGATAACAAAAATCGGCGCAAGGGGCGCAAGTTAGCGCTTCGCTGGCTGTCATGCTGCGCGTCTGCTTCAGCCGCCTTCAGCGCGGCTGCCGAGTCAGCAGAGGAGGACGCGAGACATGACAGTCAGCGAAACGGCAACTTGCGCCCCTGGCGCCGACTCCGGTTATCAGGAGTGAGTCGGACAGAAACGAGCGAAAGAGACATGACTTCCAGCACGAAGGACGCGCATGCGCAAAGCGCGGCTTTTTAATGCGGCGGTGCGCCGTTGCACGGCGCAGCGATGCATTTCGGCACGCGCTCCCGTGCCCCGCAAACGTTTGCTCCCGACTGTACATGACAAGCCAGGCACTGCGTCTCTTAATATTCTACCTGGGACGATAGCAAACGTCGCGTATTTTACTCATCGGGAGAGGTCTCAGCGCAAAATGGAAACACGAATAAAAGTAAAAATAAGATTGATTGACGAGTGTCATATGACGTGCGGAACTCAATGTGGCCTTCAAACTCAACAGGATGTCTGCTCTAGCTTGAAAAAAAAAAGAACAGGAAAAAAAAAGCGACAGAGAAGTGACACCGTTTTTTTTTTTTTTTGTTCTCGTTTTTCCTTATGTTTCAAAAGAAGTTAGCATGAAGTTATTTCATATTTAAAGAAGCGTATTTGAAAAGTCGTTTGAGTATACTAAAGTGCTATTTAGGCATCTCAAGGTACTTCACGTCTACTTGAAATTTATTTTTGGGACGCATGTTTTCAATCAACAAATAAATTTTATTTTCTTTCGCAAAAAAAGATGGTAGCTGGGGCAAAAAACTGCAACAAATGCAGCTTGACAAGGCCCTAGCTCCAAGATGGCAATTTACGTACAGCACTTATCTAACACCGTGAAATAATAACTTCCTATACTTAATCTTATGTACCGAGGTGTCTTTCGCTTTGCATTAGTTGAGCAATACGCTTATATATATATATATATATATATTCATTGTACCATCTTTATTAAACACGTTGAATCATAGAAACTTCAGCCATAATTATCCATTTGATGACTTCATGTTGATATTATCTACCTTATAAAATGTTCATATATGTTTAAAATGTTTATATATATAACATTTTAAACATATATGAACATTTTATAAGGTAGATAATATCAACATGAAGTCATCAAATGGATAATTATGGCTGAAGTTTCTGTGATTCAACATGTTTAATAAAGATGGTACAATGAATCGGATGGATGCGATACCGTGGCTTGTGCGGAGAGTATATGTAAGTGCACTCTTCACATAGTCGTGTGTGATATGTTGTAGTACGTTTTAGTTGGAATTGATATTTGTAAAAAAAAAAGGAGCTACCTTTATTTTTCAGTGCTGCTTTATATCTGCCATGCGTGTCGCCGAGTGAGCGCGTGCTTGGCCGAATGGTTACGGCGCTTCACTGTTGCGCGGAAAGTCAAGGTTCGATTCCAGTCAGTCGAATGTTCTTTTATTTATTATTTCAACTTGGTTTTCTCGTAAGTTCGAGAACATTATCGTCTGATCGAGTTCCGAATGTTCTACGCGCCGAATGTTCCAAAAGCCCAAGCGTATACATAAGGGGCTCCGCATGGCGAGCCGCGGAGTCAGTCTCGCCCCAGCGTTCGATCCTGCTGCTACGCCGCCATCGACGCCCGCGACGCTCCAGTGTTACCTTCTGTGTTATTTTTGTTTTGGGCACAAGACGTTTAGTTTGTTTCAGTTTTCATCGCTTCATTAATTGTCATTTGTGACAATACAATAATATAAGCGGAACTCTAACAATTTTTATAAGATAATATTATCTTTATAAGAGAATATAGGCGGAATATAATATATCTTATATTATCTTATAATATATACTTTTTTATAAGAAATTATACAGCAAGCGGGATTCTAACAACCTAAAATTTAGTAAACATAGCACCTGTGTGAAAAAAGTGACACATTTGCGACCAGTCTTAGTGTTGTTTTTAGTGCAGAGTTAGTCTTGTTTATATAATGCAGGGCAGTGGTACATAATACGAGCTGACAATACAAAAAAAGCATGACTGCACAAGACCATTGAAAATGGTTATCTTTAGTCTTGTGCAAACAGTGGATTTTGATTTCGAAGCGAATTCGAAGCGAAAAGTGGTTCTGGCCGAATATTTTCGATTCGAATATCAAATAGTTTTTTCCACGCCTTTCACTACAATTGCATAATGCTTAGACGAAAGCCCAGTTAAACTTGTGAAGGTTGTTCTACTTGCTCATTTCTATGCTAAGTTGAATCTATCAATATTTATGAACTTTGACCTCAGAAGGTCTGATGTCTTGGGATGGAAAGTATAAACGACGGATTTGACATAAAATAAACCCGATAAAGATGGCCAACTATACCCAATTCAGTGAATTTACAAATCTTGCTATATAAAATATTCTTTCTTTAATTTTGAGTTAAAAAAAAGAATGAACCGCGCATGATGAACGCAGGTTAGGGGCATCTCTGCCTAACATAGTATGCTCTTGCATAACAGTCAGTTTAATTTTGAAACTTTTACTACAATGTAGATATACACATTCACAAAGTTTCCATTTATTTTCAAATACAGCCGGCACGCGTGCAACATGCCGGTTTGAATGTATGCTTTTCTTCCGTGCACGCAATTGGGATATTCATACTTTTCCAAGTGTTTATCGCGGCGGGTTGCCCCGTTGAGTGCGCTTCTTACCGAGCACTCGTGTAATGCAGAGAAACAACACCCGCAGAACTCGCTTCCGCGGGTATTGCTTTTTCGCTGTGCACCGTTGCTCGGTAAGAAGCGCACTCAGCGGGGCTAACCCGCCGCAATCGATACTTCGAAAAACGCAAATATTGCAGTTCTTCTCGAAGCGAATATAAAATAGTGTATTATTCGAAACCACTATCCGAAATTTCTAATATTCGAACAACCCTAGTTATCTTAACTGACGGGGTGAAATTTGTGCGGAATCTGGACAATGTGCACAGCCCTTCTCGCTTTTTTATGAATATAGTCGACGTGCTCATTCCATGATAAGTTGTCTGTAAAAATAGCACTTAATATCTCGAAGGACTTTACTACCTCAATTACATCCCCACCTCAAATGATATTTAGGTTAGATTCAATTGCAATGTCTTCAGCCCGCATTAGAATGCACTTTGTTCTGTTTGCACTAATTCGTAATCTATTTCTTTCTTTCCAGAGGTGTAGTTGAGAGAGCATGCGATTCGCTGTCTTTTCGATCTCGTAGATGTATTGCCTTTGAAACATAATGTAGTCTCATCGGCATGGAATATAACTGTACAGTCGGGAATACAATGCTCAATATTATTAGTGAATAGAAGATGTAATATAGGACATAAGACGCTTCACTCTGGCATACACCTGTAATCACTGTTTTTATGGATGATACTGAATCATTCATTTGAACAAATTGTCTAGGCTCAGCCAGGTATGATTTAAATAAATTGAGTGCACGACCCCGTATACCTTAGCATTGTACTTTATTTAAAAGTATCTTGCGATTTACTGGGTAAGATGCCCTAGAAAAATCTACGTCTATCGCTAATATGAACAGTTTGTTTTCGATATTATTAATGATTACTTCTTTCTGAGACAGTAGAGCGGATTCAATAGATCTTCCTTTTCTGAAACCGTGCTGGCAGTTCGTTATTAATCAGAAATGCTCCTAATATGCCGAAAGTTTACCATAAAGGATTTTCTCGAAGCCTTTGGAGGAATTATATAATATTGCTATTGATCTATAGTTTCCTAGCAAGTTAATATCGCCACCCTTAGATATCAAAACGACCTTAGCAATTTCCTTAAGTTTAAAAGATTCACGCAAAGACATCGAAAGATTCAATATGAACGTTAATGGTGCAGCTAGCAAGTCAATAGCACATTAGATTGATTCTGTATTCAGTTCCTTTACATAATATTTTTTGCTATTATTTATGCTTAGAAACGCTGATATTACTTCATTTTCATGAGTTGGACTTAAGAAAAAAGATTGCCTATGTTCATAAATATAGCCACATGGGTCTTCCTTGTTACACTCGAAGTGCTGTTGGCTAGGTTTATCAAGTAGTCATTGAACGCTTTTGCAAGCGACGTACCAGACATCCTTTCTCCACAGTGTTCAATTTCATTTAACATGGGTTTCTAAATGTAAGGCTCCAAAACATGGTTAATACTTTTCCACAATTTCTATGGGTTATTTCTCTGGATATTACTAAGCAGTTTTGTTTGATATTCAAGTTTAGCTTTATTTCATCAATGCGTTCAGTTTGCCCTGTATGTCTTAAACTTTGACAGATCTTTGATATCTTTAGGTCGGACAAATTTATGCTGCAAAATATTTTTTTATGTTAATATTTTTCAACAGATCATGTGAAACCCAAGTTTTTTCAACCTCTTGCCGGGCCTGATGAACTTGTTGTACGGAAAGCTTTTACTATAAATATCGTGGAATGTCCCCCAAAATGTATCGTATGCTGCATCAGCTGAATCATTATCGTATACTGTGCTTCAATTAGTGGTTTCGATTTGTTATTCTTTAACCCTGCTTTGTTATTCTTGTAGCTCCCGTAGTAACACATTCAAAACCCTTCGATTCGATAACAGAAAATAGCTCACCGTGCATACTAATCGGACAATCACAGTGGTAGCATATTTTGAGTGTATTTAACTGAAATTCTCGGGAGTGCACCTGAAATGTATATATAATATTCTATGACCAAACATATTTATTTTGAAATACGTGATGTGTACTCGAAGTGCACTGTAGCTACCACATTTACAAGGTATTTTTAAAAGTGAAGTTTTAACGCAGATCAAAATATTTGGTCAATTTAATTTCGACATCCTTTTAATAAATTTGTAGATGCATTGTACACATATTTCGAACGTATTACTTTTTGCCGAGGGTTACACTGTAATAATAGCTGTAAGTACTTTCCTACCTTTATGTTCGAAGGCGCCCATATTGCGTCGGCGGCCCTTGCAAGAATGCGCAGTTTGGGTACCTTTTGGTTAAAGTTCCCGGCACGGCCACCAGAGGGAGGTCATCTGGAGGTAAAAAGAAAAGAAAAAAAGAAACAGACCAGGTTGTGAGATGTACGACCAAGGTAAAACATTCCTTCCAAATATTTTGAATATTTTCAGGATATCTGATGACGTTTCGACCGGAGTACCGCCTTAAGTTAAAAGAGCGCCATCTGTCGCACGGAAAGGCAGCTAGCCCCCGACGCCATCTTGAAGGATACTGCATCGCTCAAGCCAGCGTGCGCACGTTTCAATGTTGCAATACTAATCACAATACGTTCGCGTTTCGTTGTAAAGTCATATGGAGTGTTTTGGCTGCCCGAATTAGTGAACAAACTGCATTTGTCTTGTCAGACAGCCGCGTACGATCGGGGTGGTCACTGCCCGTTCTCCGCGTTTGACGCGGAAATTTGCAAGTGTGCCAGATACAGATGGTTACTATTGTTATAAATGACAACTGTGCGGCTTTTATTTTGGATACGTTTTAAACACGACCTTATTATAGTGTGGAGGTTTTACTCGTAAACGCGGACAATATATAAAACTACGGTCTCGCGTGCTTGTCTTACAGATTTAAGCAGTTAATTAATGACCGCGTTCAAACGTCTGAGTACAATTCAAAGTGACGTTAATATTATATCAATGCGAAAGCAATTATTGTGCCATGGAGCGCAGCCGGCGTTGTCTGTAACCACAAAAGACGGCACCTAGTCCCATTGGCTGAGTGTAATTGCACCTAAATGCCTATTGGCTGAGCGAAACGGCACCTAAATGCAAGTCATCAAGCGAGCGCGTTCAGAAATAATACACAAAGAAAGTCACAGCAACGCAGATGCTTTGTCACGAAAGCCGATGGGGGCGCTCAAGGTCAAAGCGGACCAGAGCCGTAACGGCTCTGAAGCGGACGCGCTTCAGAAATAAATGCACACGCACTCCCGGCGCCGCACCGAGCTTCGCAGTCTCGCCGCTGCCTCACCCAGTGGCGCAACAGTCACCAGCGAGCCAGGGTGGTCTGCGCGACGCACCGCCGCACTCCCTACCGGCGCTGCGGCTACTTCTGCTCCTCTCGGCGCCGAGATTGCTTTCGCATTCACAACTCATAAGAAGTGGTTAGGTGTCCTCAGAATTTTTTTTTTTTTTTTTAGTTTATATGTGTGACAGATTGTTTTTCAAGTATTGATTGTTTGAGCAGCTACGTTCGACAAGGCGCGAAAAAATTATGCGGTCATGAATACGGCTTATTGAGCAAAAAATTAAAATTAGTTTCGTGCAACCAATTTTAAGATAGGTCCTTTATTTGTACGTGTACAATTGTCAGAACCTGTGGAAGAATTAAAACACAGCCCAGTGAGAACTGCAAAATAATCAAATTTGGCTTTTACATAAGCAGTCTTCACAGATGACGTGCTACTGCCATTTGAGCAAACGGAAAGAAACACTGCTCTCGCGAAACTGCTTCTAGACATGAAGCCTATCTGCTTGGAGTGCTGTCTGCAACCTGCTAGCGAGTTTGTCAGTCAGAAAAGCTGCGAGTGCAGCGAGTAGCAATCGGTGGACACGTAGTCACCTGATCGCCGACAACAGTGCATTGCGTGTTGCATATATAAGCTCGCGACTGGTCGCGAATAACCTCTAGAATAACAGAAGGATGCAACCGCAAGCCTTTCAACCCATGTAGCCACGAACACTCACTTATCTTTCACGAGAGGGTGGCTTTGAGCGCATTAACGAAACACATAAAAAAAAAAAAAACTTTCAAGGAACTAATTCACTCTTTTAATAAATAACCCCTCAGTGTCTCGTCCTGACCCCGAGCATAAAAAAAAAAAAAGAATTTCGTAGCGCGTGTTAAAAAAAAAAAGAAAAAAAAAAACCCGGGAGTTTTATTTCACCCACGACCTCCTCACCCCACCAGGAAACTCGTATTGGGGCGACGTAAGCACACCTGGAGCATCTTCCAAGATGGCGTCCGCTGCCCAGTGTACCCAGCCACTCCAATCTTTTTTTTTTTTTTTCACCGCTGTCAGACTTTCTGAAAGGGGTCTATACGGGGTGCTTAATTTTAATTCGAACATATCAATTTGGGCGTCATCGAAAACCAACCAATCAGTAAATTTGAGAGATTGGAAGCAAGTTTTGACGAGAAGATTATCATCTGCGTTTTTGAACTGCCAGCGTTGCATCTGTTCCGCGAGTGGTAACTTTTGGTGCACTCCTGCGCTTCCCACGTGTTTGACATAATTCCAAAAGACCGACTTAGGGGTTTTCAATGACGCTCAGCAAGTGTCTAATTGGAACGATACGCTTATTTTCACTAATTAAAAAGTGAATGAAGAGAGTTTAGTGAATTATCCGACTTATCGTGAGGATTAGCCTCCTGTATTACGTTCCCCTGGTCCTACGGCTCGCCTGAGCAGACCACAATAATCTACCTTTCTGGTCTTTCCTTTGTCTTTTTTTAAATAAAATAAATCTGTTCGATATAAAATTAAACACCCCGTATTTGCGACGAAAAAGAAGGACGTTAAGCGATGTTGTGGAAAGTTTGGTTGCCTTAAAGACGACGTCGCGGGTAATTTTTTTTACATATGTTCTCCACTCCAGTGCACGACATAAAAAGGAGCATTAGATTGCACACATATGTACTACACATTCGGATAGTTTTGATCAGATTGATGTTCAAATGCAAGACGACTTCCCTCGCACTTCAGTCGACTGGCGATTATAGCTAATTCCCGCACACTATCAGCGACTCTTGTTTTTAGATAAAAACAGAGCTCCATTTAAAGCAAATCAGAATAATAAAATGTGGTGTTTAACTTTCTGTAGAGCCAGCGCCATAATGGGCACTCAATGTTTTTCTTCCAAACCTACTGAGAACCCAGTTTCGGCGGTAACGCATTCCGATTTACGGGTAAGGGCGTTACTGCTAACGCGTTATTTTTTGGGTAACATAGTAACGTACTCGTAACCTTTTTTTTTTTTTAGAAGAGTATCAAGTAACGTGCTTACTTTACTCATTTTGAGGAACGGGTAACCTAGTTACGTCACTCGTTACGTCTTCTTTTTCAAAACTTAAAAAAAAAATTCCACTTGGGTGCCAAATCATATGAATTCTTGCGTTTTTCGCGTTTTCGTTTACCTTGTGAGTATTCAGGTGTAACCGTAAAAAAAAAAAGAAGTAATTATGTTAAGTTTTTGCATGAACATAATATTTCTTGAAATTTGTTGCTGATACACACGTGTAACGTCAACGTAGTAAAATGTTTTATTTCACGGAGAAAACGTAACCCAAAAAGGAACGTGCGTTCCTTTTTATCGGTAACGGTTAACGCGTTTCTTTTATTTTGTGGTAGGGTAGCTCGTTCACGCGCTCCTTTCATTTGCCGAGCAGTGTTGATTGTTACCACCGGGGAGCTTCTAAACCGAACGCAATGAAAACTGAGTTCTTTATACTCGGCAAGTAAAGTAGTGAGGGAGTATTTCTGTTTTGTTTATTGTTTATTTACGTGCGTTTCGATCCTCAATATGAGCATGCTTTCGCATATGCTCCATTTTTAATTCTATTATGCCCCCCCCCCCCCTCCCCTCTTCGCAGACCTTTCAAGCAGGGGTTCTCCATGGCAACAAGAAATTGAATCCTTCGTTGAGTGTGCACGTAACTATACATTGTTGAGTAGTATACATTGAACGTGGACTTATTAGGGAAGAATTTAATATCAATAGAGGAGCATATGCCTGTCTACGTAAATATCACCATGGTAAATTTTGGAATTACACTTATTGAAATGAACGCAAATGCGTAAAAACAAATTAGTCTCACCACTCTACGATTTAGAGTTGCCCGTCGTCAATGGCTCTCTCCGTGTTCCGCGCGAAGGCGAACTCGCAGGCTTGTGTTTAGAGTGTTTAGTCGCGACTTTTAAGACGGGGTCACACTGGTTATACATCGTACAAAAACACAGTCTGGAGGCTCATTTTTTTTTTGTATAAACCTCTTGTCACATTGGTTATAAAAAACAACACAAAAAAAAACTGTGCGCGGAAATGTTCAATGCATTCGTACCAGTAAAGAGAGAATGCTTCATAAATGCTCGAAGCTTGTCAACATATAACTCTTTCGAAACATCTGCAGCGAATGCCGTGTGTTTTGTGTGATGTATTATGAGCTGTGCGGCTTTACGAGGGTTTAATGCGACAAATCAAAACTTGTCTTTCCTGCTTCCGAAGAACAAACAAAAAAAACGGAGGCAGACAAAGAGAGAGAAAAGGTGAGAGGGAGAGAGAAGAAGAAGAAGGGAGCTTTGTGCGTAAACACCATTGCTCATAGCGAGGACACGCCATAACGGCAGTTTAACTTGGCTCCCCGTTGCGCTTTTATGACGTATATTTCTCGGTGCTAACGCCGCCTGTCACGTTAGCGTGGGCGAACCGCGGCACTCGCAGAGGCTCTTCCGGCCCTTCGTTAGGAGCCCGAATTGTCCACCAAAGGCAGCTGTGCAAGCAGCGATATCACGCACAAACAATTCGGCCAAGGAGGTCCCACTTTGTCTTTTCCGGCAGGACCTTCTGGGTTCCGGTTATTGTGGACATTTCCCCCTCCGCTTCCCGTTTATAGTAACCGGAGTATCGTCTGCTTGAAACTATCGGAAGTAGCTAACCTGCGTTTATAAGCGAATTAGTTTTTCCCCCCATGCAACTTCGTACTCATTCTAACCATATACCCGTTTTCACCTAAAAAAAACGTGAAAAAAGTAGTCCAGTTCCAAGCGGAGTATTACGGTTTCCCCCTTCATGTGCTGAATTAAGATATACGTTGGTGAACTTTAGATAAGATATATGTTATCTTATCAAGGCGTGCACGTACAGACGCCAAAGACATCCCTCCTCCCTCCGACAACCGAGTCTTGTAAGAACTATACTTTCGCGCCGCGTATGAACAATCCTTAAAACTTGATTTTCGTTTCTGGAGGTGACAACGAGCACAGAACCACTTCAGAGACAGGACACGTCGGCCAACTTTGTCCTTAAAATCAGTGTTGCCAGTTATTTGGAGCTTTATTTTAAACCACAGGAAAACGGCTTTTCCGCCTTTTAGGAGCGCTACGAGACGTTCGCGATATAGAGTCACATGATGTCGGCTGACGTTCTCGACGCGGCCACTAGAGAGCTCTGGGGAGTCGCATTCTCGAATCGCAACGGTCAAAAATTGCGCGCGTTCTGCAGGGAGCGCCAAAATGGCGTCGCCTACAGGATAATCGCGTAGCATACTTAGTGGCTCTATAGCCCTAACTTCAGATAAACCGATGCAGTTTCAAACGGTCAGGTTACCAAAACAACATGCGCAGCGAAAAAAAAACACAAAAAAAACACGCGGGTTTACAGAAACCGTGTTTTTCACGTTTGCAATACGCGAATAATTCGTCGTATATATTTTTTTTTCTGGTAATACAGTATAGTATAGAAAAGCCGGTGAATGATAAAAAAGAAAAAAAAAAGAAAAGTCAAATTCCAGGCAGAGGCACCACGACCCCTTTTTGGGCGAAACACAGGAAGAAGGATTGGGCTAGACCGTGCAAAGATAGCAGAAAACAAAGGAAACGTAATATAGGGAACGAAGAAGAAAAAATCGAGCGTAAGCGTCGACAGCCAGAATTTATTCGGTAGTTTTGGCTCTTGATTACGTTTTTTTTTTTCTTTTCTCTCCAATTTTTTTGTTTGTTTTGTTTTCTGTTCGGATGGCTGCCTTGCCGTTCCTTGGCAGATCCTGCAGTGAGATGAATAGACTAAGAAGGAAAGGGGGGGGGGGGGGTGGGGAGCGACAAGCTTTATAATGTGTGTACACACACGCTACAAAGACTGGGCCGCTTTTGTCTGTGAAAACAAAAACTCATAAAAAAAACAATAAATAAACTAATATGGGTCGTTGAAAGTGTGCGTTTGCAACAACTGGTGTACTAAGACAAGGAGGAGCAGTTGGAGAGGAGGCGGAATGGATGAGGCTAGATTAGATACAATCGCCCCATAGATTTGAGAAAGTAAAAAAAAAAGTAAAAAAAGTACAAGAGCACACGAAGAAGACAAGTAGACGAGAGCAAAAGGTGTACTCAGAGTGCACACTGATGCTACGGGGAAAGGATGTACGGAAACTTAGAAGGAAACACGAAATAAAAAAAAAATATTACGTAAAAAAAAAACGTATGTTCGTGTTTGCCTAGGGACGGTGTGTTTTATTTCGATGTGCACGCATTCGGGATGGAGAATGTCTCGGAAAATTTGGGGATTTGGAATGCTGTTTTTTTTTTCAATGTTCTGGTTACTACTATCTCGTATTTGAACAATCCCCTTAATTCGCTAGGACTTTGGATGTACGGAGGATTACGGAGAAAAAATAAAAACGAGAAATAGCGAGGGGAAAGGATTTTATTTGTTATTCGAAGAGGTTGAGATGAAGCTTCTAGGAGCTGACGACAAATCTCTGAAAAACATATGCAGGCATACATTCCCTTTTATCTCACGCAAAAAAAAAAAGATAGAATAGAAAACGTCGAAAGTAAGTGAAAACGAACATAGCAAACTTTGCTCTATGGGGGAAGTTTAGAACTCTCAATTCTATTCGAGGATGTCTAAACCTCCGTCAAGCCGCGCTCACGCTGCTGATCCAGCGTACAGCAGACGGTCTCTAGACAGTGCAGAGTTTTAGGGAACCATTTTTGCACGTCCGATACGGTACAATGGGCCCTCCGCTACGGACTGCGCATGTGCGAGTCTTCTGCGGTATAGCGCATGCGCAGTTCGTACCGGAGGGCCCATCCCCACTCACAGGTCATCACGGTCATCACACTCACAGCTCATCGCGCGACCATCACACTCACGAGTGCTTGGAACTCACACTCACACACGCGTGAGTTCGCATGTAACTCACGCTCACAGTTACACTCGTGGGTTCTCCAAAGCTCGCGCTCGCACTCACACTCACAAGTTTTTCGGAGCTCACGCCCACACTCGTGAGTTCGCATAACTCACGCTCACACCCGCGCTCATGAGTTTCCGAAACTAACGCTCACGAGTTTTCGAAACCAACGCTCACGCTCACACTCAAACTCATGAGCTTGGAGAACACATGCTCACACTCATGAGTTTTCAAAACTCACGCTCACATTTATGAGTTTTCAGAACTCACGCTCACACTCAAGAGTTTTCAGAACTCACGCTCACAGACTCATGAGTTCTCAAAACTCACACTCACACATATGATTTTTGAAAACTCACACTCACGCTCACGAGTTTTGAGAACACACGCTCACACTCATGAGTTATCAAAACTCACGCTCACAGTCGCGAGTTTTCAGAAATCACGCTCGCACTCACGCCCATGACTTTACGTAACTCGCGTTCACACTCACACTCAGGAGTTCACAAAACTCACGCTGACCCCACTTGCAACTTTCCTAGACTCGCGGCCTCACCCACGCCAACCTCATATCTGCCGATGAGTGTGAGTGAGCGTGGGTGATCGCGGTCATGAGTGAGGGATGCCGAGGTATGATGGACAGTCTGACTGCGGCCCTAAGCTGCGAGCTCTTTTTAGCCCCTGCTTAAAAAACCGACGACCAGTTCGCGCTTTCCACTTTTCTCCAGTTTCCTCCTCTCCCCCTTCTACCCTGTCCACCTTTGCCTGTTTCCTCCTCCCGCACAGTGAGGAGGATCTTCTGCCTTGCAGAACCTCGAGTCTGGTCGTCGGCCTTTAAGAACCGAGTTTCCAGCGTCTTACTGTTTCTCCGCGGCTGAAGAAATCGCGGCGTTAGTGATAAGAGCGACCAAGACCCAATCACGAAGCCGGAAGCGTGTGCATGTTAAGCCATGTCCTTCGTTTCTTAAATTGTCGGCCACTACACGCTTTAAGAGAAATCGGAAGCGTCTGCATCTCCCGCGAAGCACTTGGGAAGAGCCGATCGCTGTCATCTACGGAAGGCGCTTGACCGATTGACGGAGCTGAGAATGTGTTCATATCTAAAAAGAAATAAACGGTCCATGCTGTGGCACTGAGCATGAGTTTGAGCATGCTCAATACCGCAGCACCGACTCCCCCTTTTTTTTTTTTTTTCAGGCCTAAGCAAATTGTCAGCCTCGTCGTTGACCGAGCTCTTTCCATAGTTTTGCAGCGATTGGCGTTTCCTAAGTGCTTTGCGGGAGACTGAGACGTCCAGGCTCCTTTTAGTCGCTGTCATACTGCTCATACATTATACAAAGACACGACAACCCTATTTTTTTCTTCTTCTTAGGTCTGAACCTATTCGCGACTCCAGCGACCTATAGGGGGCGCAACCACCAAACAAACATGGCGGCTGAGTCCAGGTCGCGTCGGCTCGGCCGGGCCGCCTGTACCGGTGGCGCATTCAATTTAACAGATTTTCTTTTGTTTAATGCCCAATTTTATAGGTATTTGAACTGCGACGGTTAAGTGTAGCCGGTGCACATAAACTTGCAGAGCATAGTTTTGTTTTCCCGGTGTTTTTTGTTCTTTTCAAGTCAAACTTTCGTTTCGGAGATTTCGTTCAAAACCGAAACTATGGGCTACGGAGAGACGGTAATACACTCTAATCAGTTTTGATCAGCTAAGGAAAGCGGCGATGACTTCAGAATTGTTCCACCGAGAGTAATTTTCAGCTAACTCGCATGCCTCGACCATGCGACTTATCTGTCCGCGAAATCGAGCTTTTGTGCGTATCTGCGTTTAAGAACAGTTCCAGTCGTCTGCTCGGTCAACAACACAGGCCGCAGAAAAATTATGAAAATTAAGCAAGTGCTTCTTGATCCAAGGAGCATGTTAACCCGCTGGCGCCTCACTAAGCAGCTGATACTCGCATTTCAATTCAGGTTTTAGTAGCAATCGAGAAGTCATTTTGACGAATATGCGGGTTATGTATTATATTACGTACTATGTCTCACTAAAGCAAAATTAGTATATTCTTTGGGTTGAAATATGAGCTTAGTTGACTAGCTATTAAGTGAACTGCTGAATAAAAGTAGATTTGACAGACAGAGAGATACTACTTAAACTCAGCCAAATAGTTCTGGCCGGTAGCACGGAGACGAATGCGGACAAACTGAAGAGAGTCTTCATCGGAGATACACGCAGAATCTCTCTGCATTGAACTTGACTTGGAATCCTGGACGGAGAAAATGAGTATTGTTTGTGGCCGGTCAATCTGAGCAATGTAAACGTATATTGCGGCTGGCTTCGACGGGGGTATAATATAAATATTGGAGGCGCGATAGATTATAATGGCCGTGACAGCTTCTAACTTTGCGAGACGCGTCCCCCAGCTTTTGAAAGCAGAAAATTTCCCTCATTAATCGTATGCAGTGAGCAGGTTTTCCGGAATCAAGTAATTGCGAAATCAGCCCAACTCCTTCGGTGTGGTCCAGAGGCTTTTTCGGCGAGAAGCAGCGAAGATGAATATCCAACGCACCAACCGGCGTGGGTGGCTCAAACTTGAAGCTAATCGAACACAACCAAACTCAAGAAAAGCAGCTATCGAACCTTCCCATTCACTTGACTGCAACATTGGTGTTTTTCTCCAGTGAAACACCTCGTCTCTCGACCTCAGTCCACTGTTCTACATTCTTATAAAGAAACCCCTTATCTGTTACCAAGTAGTCGTCACTTTGAATGTGATTCGAGACAGACAAGAAATCAAAACCTTTTTCGTGATTCCTCCCCATCCAAGAAATCGAAAGCACGCGACCGTGTGTTGTGGAGTAAACGGGCTTTCAAACACGTGATGGAAGGAAACAATCTACCGAGGCTTCACCACACTAATGAACACTCAAGTAAACTTAAGAAATTTTCGGACCTTCGTCAAATTACATTGTTCGCCACCGCGCCGACAACACGTGTCCGCGAAAGCCACCAGAGACGCGGAGAGGCGCAAAGCGACCTGTTCCGGCTGGTTCCCGGTTTTCCCGCTTGGTGGCGTCCGTTTTGCTGGAGTCGCGAATTTTCAGCATCGTCATCCGCCGAGATCTCTACGGAGATTGCAGCGATTAGCTTTCCCGTTGCTCTGCTGGAAAGCGGACGCTTCAGATTCCTTTGAGCGTATACATCATAGACAATATGTATATGCAATTTACCGTGATCCGAAAGGGTCGCGGTGATACGGCCCCTCGCGCTAATGGTGTCGCCACGGGCGCAGTCGGCAATGATACGGCGACGGTCGCCATTGGCAACGGCCATTTCATCGAGGCATTCCGGTATCGCGAAGAGAGCGGTTTCATCGAGGCATTCAGGAGTCCCTTTCGATTGACTAGGCTACGTAGCAATAACGCCACGGGAGAGTACACCGCCTTCACTGGATGTAGTTGTTTGGTCGACGCAACATGTACACGCGTGGTTGCACGAAAATAGGCACTGCTTAACACGGAAACAATATTTGTTTTAACACAATAAAATGTTGCGATGGCAACGCTTAAATCAGGATATTAAAAGTTCATTGTTATCTCTTTCTCTCTCTCTCACACACATTTCATTTGTTTCTACTCGTTCGTGATACAGACCGTTGCAGAAAATGTTACATGAGAACTAAACGCACAAAATTGGACACGGCAGAAGAAGGGAAAACAATCTGTATGGAAATAGCTCTACATATCGCAAACGTATATCTATATATATCTATATATATATATCTATATATATATATATATATATATATATATATATATATATATATAAAGCATTCTATTCTTTAATATCCGTCATCAAATTGGAATAGTTCACAGAACGTTGAAGCGATCTCTTTTTTACGCTGCTATAAAAAGAACAATTCAAAAGAACTTTCGACACTGACAGCGTGTACAGTGTCTGGAAGGCGTCTCCGGCGGGCGTTTTTTGCGTTTTGTACCACCCATATGCATCGAAAGTTGTCCCAAACTGGCAAACAAATGCCATCGCGGAAGCCGGGGCGTCATGCTGTCGGGCGACGCGATCATGGTTATTGGTCGTTATTGGTCGTAGAAGTTTCGGCAAAGCCCCCCCCCCCCCCCCTCCCCCTCACTCTCCCCCATAAAAGAAGTCTGGGTTCGATCAATTATAGCGAGGACGTACCCTTGGCCATTTCCGTGGAGGCGAACCGATCCCGGGCACTTTGATGAGTATACCCAAAAAATCGACGCACACCCTCGACGCTGCCCGAAGTCACCCGACTCTCGTTCGTGTTGAGCCGCGCCTCCAGCGATGAACTCGCGAAACTAAGTTAGAACACACAAGTCACGCTCGTCAGGATGAAGCTTCAGGTCGTATAGGAGCGAAGCGCCAGCAATCCAGCGTCCGTGGTTGAACCAACACGCTTCTCCCGCTTCTATTTCACGTATATAAAGACATCAACGTTCCCTACGCAGGTTCGAAAACGTGGGAAAAACTCGTCTAACTGTTTACGCGGTTTTCGACCTCCTACACGGCCGACGTTCCTTCCCTCCTGTCCCTGCCCCCTTTCCCTGACGCCTGAGCGCAACGGAGTTCCATATACCTTTCCTAGCTAGCTCGGAGAATATGTCTCAGTTCCGAGCAAAGCCCCAGAATTTAAAATGCATTTCTCCGCGTGAATGTAAACATCGCACCAACATAAATATCAAGAGGTGCGTTTTCGGAACTTTCAACAAACAGCAATTCGCTTCGCAATTTTGTCCCCTTTGTCGGCATTAAAGGAAACAAACAAAAACAAACAAACAGGACACGAGAAACGGGAAGACGATTAGAGCAAGGTTGGGCGTATTATTCCCGATTCCGTGTATCCTCTTATGCACTGTCTCTCCATGATTGCGAATTTGGATCCTAGATATACACTTGTTCCCGAATACAAAACTTGTCGACGCCGCCCCCGCCTTCGCTTTACGATCTTTTTTTTTTTTGTGTGTGTGTGTGTGTGTGTGCATTGTAGATGGTGACAAGCTATAGCGGCGATGCATCGATCTAAGGGAACAAAAGGTACCGATTCGTTTCTTCTTGGTTCAAGTCGTTTAATAACACTCGCCCGGTTGCAAAAACAAGCTTAAATATTTATCCGCCGCGGAGAAAGTTTTTTTTGGAGTGCGCTTTGTTAAGCTCTCTGCTCGGAGTGGGTAGTCAGAAGACTCGATCTTTGGCTGGATGGCGAAAAATAACAGTGAGAGCTCGCGAATTACAAAGGGAGTGCATTTGCGGCGTTAAATAATGAAACCAGTTTGAATTCGCGACGGTAGATGCGTTTTCGTTTAGTTCTTTAGAGCGAATTCGGCCATTTAGAACACAAGACGGCGCGAAAAAACCTCGTTCAAAGATCGTGGAGAAAGCATTAGTGGTGCTTTATGGGCCTCGAGACCCAGATTGAATTTAGGGAAGCGTGCTCTTGCTTATCCGTGGTCCTCGTTGGCTGCGTTCCAAATCTTACCCAAATGAATCTGCGACAACTCAGATTGAAAAACGCTGGGGGCAGGTAGGTTTTAGAACACCAAGGTACAAAACCCTTACCCTGGCGCACCCTGGAGTAAGATCGAGTAAAGTTTGGAACACAGCATATGAAATACGTGGTGATTCGCTCTGTTCACAACCTACCTCGGCAAAACTCACTCGTGAGTGTACTCACTCACCTCATTCACCCTCACTGATCAGGCGTGAGATGAAAGTGAGTGAGTTCATATAAGCCTCGAAAACTCATGGGTTTGAGGTTGAGTGAGGGGCGTGATTTCAGTGAGTTTGGTGTGTTCAGTGAGTTCATGAGTTTGCTGAGGGACGTGAGTTCGTGAGATCGGCGAGCTCGTGAGTACGGTGAAGGGCGTCAGTTTATGAGGACGGTGAGTTCATGAGTTTGGCGAGGCATAAGGTCCATGAGAGGCCATGGATTTGGTATGACTTCTCCGTAGACTTCCGGGGAATTTAAGTGGACGCTCGATTCACGATGGCGGTGTTAGCTCGTACGGATGGTTCTCTACGAGTGATAGGAAAGGAGGAAAGGTGCCTAATTGATTTTTTCTGCGCTCTTCAGCTCCGGGTCGCTTCGCGGCGGCTTGGCGTGATCTTTGGCCGCTGGTCGCTGCTTCGTGGCGGGAGGACGAGAGAGGGGGCAGTGCTCTCCCACTCGTCTCAGCCGCTCTCATGTAGACTGCGGGGCACCGATATGCGGGCTGCGTTTTATTGTTTCGTGAAGGAGGCAAACGAGCGCTACGCCGGTCCGCCTGAAGGCCGGCGTTTCTATTTCGTGTGCGCTCGTCTTATGCACGGTCGCTAATCCTGAAGCTGATATTAAAATGAAAGCTGGCTGGGAACTGTCGCGATTAGCCTGTATTCTTACTTGTTCAAATTGTAGCCTGGAGTTCTGTAAAAAAAAAAAGTAAGCATACACGGGTGGAGAGAAAGCACCCACACTAACGTCACAGCACGCGTGCAAGAGTACAGGGAACGAGCCTTTAGCAGCTGATTCCAGTGCGTGAGCGCTGCATTGGCGCCTCCGTGGCTTCGGCCTCGCGTGCGTAGCATTCGTTTTGCTCCAAGTATTGTGCCGGGAGCGCGTCTGCGACTGGTGTGTTGAGCGTCCTATCCCGCCCATACACCAAAAGTGGTCCCGAAGTGGCAACAGATGACGTCACAGAAGCCGGAGTGTCACGCTGTTGCCTGTCGCGATCCTGGCGGTTGGTCGTAGAAATGCCGGTGAAAGGCACGAGCGAACGCGAGGGTCGCTGTCGTCGCAGTGTCCCAGGCGTCCCAACTTCCGGCTGCTGTAGCTTCCGTGGACTGTCACAGTGGAGAGCGACCTGCAGCAGAACAGGCATCTGCCACTTCCACCCCCGCTGTTGTGACACCGCCAGGATCCCGACCGGCGACAGCATGATACGTCTATGACGTCATCAGGCGGAAATTGAGGGACCAGTTTTTTGGACGCGGTAAACACACCAGTCGAAGACACTCGTTGCAGGCACCATACTCCAAGTAAGTGTTAAACAAAGCGTAGTTCTGCTTTTCACCGCATGATCCGTGCCGATCAAATCTCGAGGCCTTCGAGGCGATAGGGGAAAAGAAAGCAGCACGCGCAAACAAGCTACAGTCGAATACAAGTTAAGAAAGCGCCAAATAAACACCACCGCATACCTGAGGTCCGATTTTGTTGCGCGAGATTAAATTTGCCCTTGCAAGCTAATACTGCGTTCACAGACGGTTCGTCCACTAACGCGAGTGAAGAACGCGGTTTGTCTGTTACGAAGCGCCGTCGCAGACGAAAATACAACAAGAAATCAGCCGTACGTCGTCTGCTAAAAGACCGGGGAAAAACAAAAGTTAATCGTCTGCTACGAAACGAGCGCAGCGACGACGTGAGATTGGACGCAGGCTGAAATGGTGATCGTCTGCTATTTCACTGTTGGAAGCCACTAACAAGTTACAACCCGCGCTTCGTTTGCAAATCTCAAGTTGTTTTGCTGTCCTGGACAACCTAACATCGACCGGTGGGTGAGTGAGTAATAAGGACAAGCACTCTAGATGCCGCGAGACCTTAACCGCTATTTGTATGTTGGCGAGATGCACTCACCAACATATTGCTCGAATGTGAACCCGCGTTGACGCCCCATCCAATCAGCAGCCAAGAACAATCCGCTCACTCTGTGACCAAAAATAGGATTCCGACTACAGCATCGAATCTCCGTGGACAATATTGTTTTCTTTCTTGCCGAGGAGTTTGTTTCACTAAAATAGTGGCCACAGGCAGCCAGGATGTCATTTATTGTACTGGCGACCTTAGGCTTAGCTGGACGTCGGCTACTAGACAAATTTCGTTTTTTCGCTTTCATTTTATTTTGTTGTTGATCCGGGTGAGGTCGCGGTCTCGAACTTTCGAAATCATGTACGGCTAGAACCGCTAGCTTTACATTCTGACGGAGTTTCAGTTTTCTTCTATGCGTAGTTTATCTATGCGAGCCATAAAACCGACTTTCAATTTTTCGAACGAACCAGGTATATAAACGAACTTCACAATGTATACATTTCGCAACTAACAATGCGATTGAACCGATTAACCGATTAATTAACAAAGAAAAAAGTTTCTGATGAGCAGAATGAGTTTAGACCTTACAAATCGTTGCACAGCAAAAAATGACCACCAATAAATGTCTTCAATTTTAATCATAGCTTTGCGAGGCACCCTTGTCGAAAAGCCTCCGGAAAGTTTTGAATTGTGGAAAAAAAATGACCGGGATCCTAATGAAACGGGCACAATGAGCGAAATTACTTAACTCATACTTCGATTTCTATTGTTCGAGAACCGCGGACACCGTCAAAATTAAAGCGAAAATCATTGAAAATTTAAAATCGAGAGAAAGCGCTCGTGCTAATTGTGAATACCTTCAGAACAAAGAGTTTAAACGATTTTTTTTTAGATATATAGTACTATGTAATAAATACAAAAAATTAAAAAGACGGACGATTGGCGTGCAAATTGTTCGACGACCCGAAATACAAAAATGAAAGCAGAAAAAAAAAAATCAAATTGTATTTTTTAATTAAAAATAAGTGTGTCCAATTTCGGCCACGAGCCTTATATTGTTTAAAAAGCAAAAAAATAAAAAAGAAATAACAACGACCGAGCGATTTTGAAATAGGGTTTGCAAAGAGGTACGTTTGTTTCTTAAATCATTCGAAAAAAAAGAAAGAAAAAGGTCGTTCGCTTTTTTTTTTTTGGCGATCTTCGTGCTTTTGATGCAAAACCAATTCTTATATAAAATAAGTTAACCTAATATAGGATAAAACACCGTAAGAATGACAGCACAGGCACGAATCCATTCAATGCATGCGCTTTGAAAAGAAGTCAGGGACTCCACTTATCGCGCAGGAAACACAGACAGCCAATCACCGCGAACAATCGATGAATCCTATCGGGTGACGAAACACAGAATACGATTAGGCATGAAAACAATATTTTGTGCAAGAGGATAATAAAAATGACGTTTCGGTTGCCTGTTGTCCCTGCAAAATTTTTTTTTTTCAAGTCTAGTTGTATTTCTAGCTCCGTCATTGGCTAGAGTATCTCTGTTCTTCGCGATGATTGGCTACCTGCGTGTTACGCAGGAATGCGAACGCAGATTTTTTTGTTAGGGTGTAGTGAGCGCCCAACCTGAGGGGCTATTATTGGAGACCCAATCACACGCGCACCAACCAAAAGTAATAACAGGGCGCGACTCAATCTAGAAAAGTCACGTTTCTCTAAAGCCCTACCTACAAAAGTTTTTCCGCGGGGTAGGAAAGTTTCACTCGCCACTCTTTCTCTTTTCTCCTCTCCAACTGCTGTCTTGAAGGGGGGGGAATTTGTTTGCTGCTGCATCTTGGGGCTGGATAAGCCGGCCCAAGATCCCGGTTTATCTAGCCCCAACAAAAGGAGTTCCCTCCGTCAAGATAGCAGTCGGAGAGAGAAAAATGGGAAGGGTTGCGAGGAGGAGTTTTTTACCTTGCGGAAAAACTTTTTGTAGGTCGGGCTTTAAACTAAAGCTGCCCTTTTTTTAAAGTTGCCAATGTGGTAGAATGCGGTATAACTAAAGCCCCGCGTTTTCGGATAAATCCGAAAAACTCAGAAAAAACACCCGTCGGTAAAAATTCGGTCAATTCGGATGTATCCGATAAACTCCGAATTTCGATGCGCCAATCCCCCTGCTCCCACCCACCCACTTACCACACACCACACCACACCACACACACACGCATACACACACACGCACACACACACACACACACACACACACACACGCGCACGCGCACACAAACACACACAAATCACGGTATATTACAATTAAGTTTGATCTGCTTACAAGAACAATGGTACCGGGAATCTGTCACCAAAGCTATCTTTCGAATTTCGGACCATTGTTAAAAGGGATCTAACCGCTTACCTCGTCAAGGTTAATTCGTTAATTCGCCTGACATTTGTTTGAGTGTCCAGTGGTGAAAGCCTAACATTTCCAGATAACAAGAAAAAAACACACACACACACAATCGGACGCATTAAGCTACCGTACTTTCATATACTCAATATTAATTCATTAAAATAAAACTTAACCCAATAAACCCTGTAATTTAATGGCAAAAGCAAGAAAGCGCCTGAACTTCGGCCAGTTGCTCAAGGCACCAAGAAGCTGCTGTTGGCATGTGCTATAGAGCACACAAGCAAAGGGGCCTGGCGAGCCACAAATTGGTGACACCCACCAACTATTAAGTTAACAAAACTAAAAACGACAAAGCAGTCCCAAAATAATTGTAACACAATTAGTGTGGCGACTGTGCCATCTTCCAGGTAGTTAATTATATCTATAAATGGGTCCCTGTTAATATCTCGCGTAGCTTTCCCTCATGCTCCCTCTTACTGAGGCAAAGCCACCTTCTGGTTGGTCACTAGAAGAAAAAATCCGGTTCGAAGCTGTGAGTGTAATCAAGAGACCGATCTCACCAGCCAGTTTGACTTTGCCACCGCTGCCGCAATGCATCGAGGGAACTTCAGAATTTATGCACGTGCGACAACCTAGCTGGAGCTCTGCGCGTGTAGAGCACGAGACGGCCCGAGCTGCTTCGTGCTCTGCAGCCTGCCTCCTGTGAACTAAAGTTTGTGGAAGTCGCTGGTTTCCCTCCCCCGAGAAGGCGTAAGCTACGGACGTTCCAGGCGGAGTCGTCTGACTTCGAGCCTGGTCGCTCCGTATCGTGTCGGGGAGAGTACGCCACCACGTTGGCCTACCCTCTCGCACTCCTCCGCGCGTCTCTCGTTTTGGATGAACCAGCGAGATCGCGCGGGAGAGTTGGGCCTGCCCTCCACCGAGTGGACGGCCGTCTGATCGAAGAGTCCTGGATTGGACTCCGGGCGACGGGTCGAGTCGCGGCGTGAGCTCGTCCGACCGGCGACGACTCAACGCAAGCGTTTCCCCTGGCTCTGAGAGCCGGCGTCCCCTCTTTCTATCGGACGTCCGTCGGCTAAGAGCCCTGGCCCAAACTCCTGCGGCGACGAGTAGGGGCCTGAGCTCGGCCCACCGGCAATGACGCCGCTCGCAATTATTCCTTTGGCTTTCAGGTCGGCGGGCGCTGCGGGCACTCTTTGTCCACGGCTCACTTGACCGCAGTGTCTGGTTGTGGATCCCTGGTTCTCAATGAACACTGTCGGATGCCGGGGTCATCGTTGATGGCATGGCGTTGGCCGAACCCGGCGCGGCGACCACCCTCGCTGGTAGCCGTAGGCCGCGCGGTGGGACGGGCATGAGTTTCCCCTTTGAGCACCGGTCCCTAGACGTAAAGGTACGTAATCCGGTTCCCCACAAGTTATGGTGGCGTCACGCATGTGCTGAACGTTGCAGAAGCTTTGGGGGGGGGGGGGGGGATAATCGTAAGCTCGCGCTGAGCCGGAACGGAGTAAACAATGGCTTACAGTGAACGAAAGCTTCGGCAGTACGACGCGCTCGAGCGAGCAGGAAGTCACTAATCTTCGTGCCGCGATCGCCGAACAGCACCTACAAACTACCGCCGCTAAAACATACTGAGGCAAATCCAGCTTCCTGCTTACAAACTACCGCCGCTAAAACATAACATAACAGGCATAAATCGCCCGCTAAAATGGCTTAAAACGCAAAAAAAAAACAAAAAAAAAACACGGCGACAGAAGTGGTTGTACAAACGAGTCATCTGCTCGAGTACGAACATGACGTCGGGGCACACGGTTGCTCGACAAACAGCCAACCCACTGAATGCCTGCTGAGAAGCTGGTGGTAGGATTGATAATATCGATTTTTAACTCGGATCGCCGTTTTTCCATTAGCGTAATATTTTGACAGGGCTCGTATTGAATCTCCGCGAATCGATATCAATCATTTATTCTGGTTCGACTTTTTACCGGAGGACTTACCCTTCAAAGCAGCAGCCAAACTCCTCGCACGCCGCCCCCCCCCCCCCCCCCCCCCCCAAAAAAAAAAAAAAAAGGACACGGCGTTCGTTCGTTTGCTGCCACTCATGATGCAAGAAATTTGTTTGGAAACGCCTCATCCGTGTTTGAAGCATGTTTACTGCACACATATGTGTGCTTAGTACATGTGAAAAACATCCACTATGCGCGATGAGCTTTTTTCTATTATCGAATCGAGTGGTGTTGAATGTGTTACTACGGGAGCTACAAGAATAACAGAGCAGGGTTCCACCTGATTAGATTACTTTGTCACAAATTGTGCCCAAGAAGACATTTCTGCTTCAGGAGTGATTAGCTGCGACATTAGTGACCATCTATACATCCTCTTCCTTACTAACACACACTCCTTGACTCAACCTAGAAAAAGAAATGAAAGTGAAAGCTTTCACGTACGCACTATTACACCGCAAAGACGGGAGTCATTCAGGAACTTCATCGAATCCACTATGTGGAGCACAGTATACGAATTGCGAATTGACGCAAACAAATACAAAGTGCACGCTACTCCTGGCTAAAAACATTGCAATTGTATCTAATCTAAGTATCCTTTTTAGGTGGGGGTGTATTTGAGGTAGTAAAGTCCTTCGAGACATTAGGTATTAATTTTACAGACAACTTATCATGGAATGAGCACATCGACTATATTCATAAAAAGCTAGAAGGGCTGTGGGTACATTGTCCAGATACCGCGCCATTTTCACCCCGTCAGTCAAGATCATAATTTTAATGGTCTTGTGCAGTCATACCTTTTTTTGTATTGTCACCTTGTGCGGGGTACCGTTACCCTGCAAAACGTAAACAAGATTCTGACCCTGCAAAATAAAAATAAAAAAACCACTAAAACTGGTCGCAATTGTGCCACAATGTTATCACACTGATGCTTTTTTTTACTCAATTTAAGGTTGCTAGAGCTCCAAATCTACATTATCACCGGCTCCTATTACCGAATAAGGCAGCACTAAAAATAAACAAAGCTGTTTTTTGTTTTTTTTTCAAATGTCAAACTTAACTAGAAATACTATCACCTGTCACGCACGGCTATGTGAAGAGTATCATGTACCTA
Source organism: Ixodes persulcatus (assembly GCA_013358835.2). Taxonomy (NCBI): domain Eukaryota; kingdom Metazoa; phylum Arthropoda; class Arachnida; order Ixodida; family Ixodidae; genus Ixodes; species Ixodes persulcatus. The sequence goes on along the minus strand of JABSTQ010009807.1, from coordinate 714,250 downwards.
CTCCCGCACAAACCACAGTATCGCATCCATCAGATTCATTCTACCATTTTTATTAAACACGTCGAATCATAGAAACTTCAGCCATAATTGTCCATTTGTTGACTTCGTGTTGATATTATCTACCTTATAAAAATGCTTTTCTTTTTTATAGAAACGTATTGTGTGAACTAACGCAAAGCAAAAGACACCTCTGCACATAAATTAAGTGTGGAAATTATTTCCTTCTGTTAGATAACTGCTGTACGCGAACTGCCATCTCGGAGATGGACCTTGTCAAGCTGTATCTTTCTCTGCGAAAAAAAAAAAACTAAATTGATTGATTGATTGATGATAGCAGAGTTTTTTGCATGACCAATGTGACAGAACCACCGAACAAAAAAGAAAAACACGACGCAGGCAGTGTTTTGCAGAATTTGTTGCATTAGCGGTTTCAAAAGCGCAAGATGCGGTCCTGAGCACCTTTGAATATCTCTCCTCAACCAACGACATTCCAACATTACCAAATAAGTACGCGGGAAGTTATATTTTAGGAGCACAAATATATATATATATATACCTGTTATAACGAAGTCAATGGGAATCGGAAATCACTTTGCTATATTCGCTTGTTCCTTATATCTAAACTCCATAAAAGAAACACACAAAAAAAGATAGCACGGGTTTTTACGAGCACATGTTTATCGTGCCTGCAGAAAGCGGTTTAGGCTTCCCTGCACGAGTGTCTCCTAGATCGGAGCCGCTTTTTGCCAACTGCGAGAAGCTCCAATCGAGAGAAAATCCTGCGAGCTACGTACGGACCGTGTCGACCTCTGCGATGGCCGCCGCGGAGGACCCCGGCGGAAGACGGCATTCTATACGTCTATGCGCACTTCGTCGAGGATGGTGGCACGCTTTGATTTCGAGGAGATTTTGCCTTCATCTTTCCCGTCGCGGTGCCGGACTCGCCATCGTTGAGTGGCGATGATTCGTTCGCCGAATCGGTCCTTGAGCGAAGCTATAGAGTCTCGCGCCGAGAGTGACGTACACACCGACTAGCGACGCCGACACGAAACACGAAGCAGACAAAGACGCGCGCAGGGCACCGAGTTTGCGCTCAAAGGCTCAAGTTTGTGTTTTGTCGGAATAAAGAGCTTGGATTTAAGAGAGGGGGCAACTGATCGATCGGAGTAACGTAGTTTATGTGCAGCGTTTTTAAAAACGAGCTGCAGCCTGCGAGGCGTCAAAAGCGTTCACCGCTCTGCAAACGTGTCCGCCTTTCCGCTGGTTTCCTCGCCACGCTGGCCGCAAGACAACCAAATGCAGGCCCACTTGCGCCAATCTACCCAGGATGCGTCCGCCATTAAATTAAAAATGCTCTCTATTGATGGTGGTTGCTCCCTTTCTTAAATCTAGGCTCTTTCCGTCGTCGCCGTTCGGACGTTGTCGCTAGGGCTCCGAACGCCCCAACCGGCACGCCACGACGGCTTGTCCGCGTCCGGTGCGAGAAAAGCCTCTTCCCAGATAAGGAGCGGGGAGCTGACGATAATGCAGACGCTGCCGCCGGCAACCTTTGCTGCACGTCTACGGCCTTTTCTGGGTGGCTGCCCGGCTGCGGCAGCAAAGCGCGGCGGTCTGTGACTTCGTAAACTTTCCAAATTCGATATATATAATTTTTAATTGTCACAAAATTTCTCTTCGCTATATCTGCTGGAGCTGCTCAATTTCCTTCGATAAAAACAGACGCAAATGCATTGAAAAAGTGCAAACGGGAATGGAAAATCGTCATCGCTTCGGTATAGCCGCTATTTTGTTAACACCGACTTCGTTATAAACGGTCGCGATATATTGACGCAATAATTACGTATGTAACAAAACAGTTTTCGTTCATATTTTTTTTTTGTATTGTGCCATGTGGAAATTATCGGTGTACGCGCGTTCATTGTAATAAATTCACTGTTGTTTCTGACAGCTTGAGAAATTCTGGGCGCGGGTTTTTGTTTTTTGTTAACGTTTCTTACGTTGTGATTCGTTTCTTTCTGCTTTCTCATTTCTGCCAAAATTTGTGTTATTCGTATTTTTCCACTTCGTCCCCCCCCCTTTCACACTTACTCTTTCTCTATTTTTTTTCGTTTGAAATACTTTCTATTTTTATAAAATTGAGACAAAAATGTAGAAAGGAAAACTGAAGAAATCCACATACCAATTGTGGTTCTCATCCCGAACAAGATCAAAAACTGGACATTATCAAAATATGAATTGCAGCACAAACAAATAATACGCAAATCTACTCAAAAAGTTGAAGGTGAAACTTTAAAAAAAAAAAAAAAAAAACCTGATTTCTTCCCAAAATTTTACAAAAACTAATTAAAAAATGAATAAACGAGAACAAACTTGGAATCAGGCAAGATGACGCAAGCTACAGCCCGTTCTAAAGAGTATATTCTTTAACGTCCATCCATCCATCCATCCGGAAACAAAACTTGTATCCACCCACGAGCAAGATATAAGAAAAGGAAACCAATATATTGGACGGTTCAACGCGGTCTTCACGCTCTCATCGATCGTACACTTTTAGGGGGAGGAGAACACGGCCCTCGGTTATGCCGCTTGGTCCAGCCTCAGGAACGCAATAACAGGCCATCGGTGCCGAAGGGATGAAAAATGCCCAGAGAAGATAAGCCCAAAAGATGGATCAGGATAACAAATAAAAGCAGTCGGCCAAGCCATCCCAAGCCAAGCCAAGCCAAGCCAGAGATAAAGATACGGAATAGACGAGCCCCCCCCCCCCCCCCCCCCTTTCTTTCCTTCCCCAAGCATGCGAGAGCCTTCAAGTTTCAGGTCTCAGTGCAGTAACGCCCCAAGAAAGAAAGATAAAGAGAGAGAGAAAAGAGAGGGGAGGAGGAGGCTATCTTTCACAACGGGTCAAAGGGTTGTAGTTCTGGGTTGGGCTGGGGAAGGTATGGGAAAGGGGGGGGGGGGGGGCAGAACCAAAATGGCCAGCGATCTCCGACGTAGGTGCCAATCTTATCGACGCTGGACAGGGGCTGGGGAGAATGTTTGCTGTGCCACGGAAAATGAATGGATGGCCGGCAATGGGAGGGCTTAGATGTACGTGGTGAGGGGGAGGGGGTAAAAGGGGCGAGGGAAGCGATTGTGACCGGTGAGATGGACCATAATAAAAGGGTGGCTCTTCTCTACCCTGGAGATTGGAGGTTTCGGTACACTTTGTGGATGAGTAGAAAGGGGCCGACGTAGCGCGGTTTCATTTTTTTTTTTGTGCGTCTGGAACTACGTGTGTTTGAATGAATGGAGGAGGGGGGGGGGGGTTAAGTCGTTTTTGTAGTTACGGTCGTGACATGTGGTTACCAGGGACGCAAGTTTTGGAAGGTATCGACGGTGGAAAAGGGAACACGAAGGCTGTCAAGGCGTCCGTTTCCTTGAAGGGTTTGCTCTCGTTGGATAAACCAGTCACGCGGAGAAAAGAGCGAAGATTCGCGGCACACTCACTGGCCGCGATTGCTTTAGCCGCGATCATAGCAAACACACAAAAACGACAAGAGCCGTGACTGTGCACGTTCGGCGCACTTTTATTGACTGCGTTTGATTGTAGCCACTGCTGTAGTCGGCCTTAAAGTAAAACGAATCATGGTCGATATTATCGTTAGCATTGCCACCGTCGCTCCATCACCACGAATATGATCATCAGCTTAATCATTATCATGTTTCTGTTTTACTTTTGAATTTACGTTTTGAGTACAATTATATGAATTTCACTTTTTTTTCTCCCCGACTGCTTTTTGTACCCTTCCATTTACCCCCTAAAAATAAAAAAAATAAAATGGGCTATATTCTTGTTTACCCGTTTTGTGTTTCTTTGCAACACTCTGCCTGTATACGTCCTCCTAGAGTACACTTCCTGTTTTTGCTCGTGTGTCATTCTTCTATTCTTTTTGTACTAAAAGGTTTCCGTTGTAGCGTGCCTCGACAAGAATTACAACAAAGGGTAGAAAAAAATGGCGAAGAGTAATAAAACAACAACAACAAAGAGTTGTTTACGGAAAAGCGCCCCTTAAATCGAACGGACGCCATTTTTTTGTAGTTTGTCCTAAGGTTTACGAAAGTACGGCTTCCGTTGACACACTGTGCAGCCGTATGAATAGGAGGGGCAACTGTGTCGGAAACAAATGCGGCACAATAAAAAAAAGAAAAAAGAGATCGGGAGTTGAGAACGGAGTATGGAGGCTGAATGCGCAAGATTTTTCTTACGATGAATGAAAGCTTAAAAAACTTTTTCTCGCGTGGAAAATTTAAGAACGGCCGTTGACCCTGAATAACAAAGGTCAGTGTGCGTCGGACGACACTTAATTGTTCAATTGGTTTTCACGGTTTGTCTTCAGTGTACTCTCCAAACATTGGCTCTGCACAAACCTTTCCGCGGAGCACTTGAAAGGTCCATTTTAACGATACAGAGCTGTAGTGGAACGTTTCGGTAACTCCGATAACGGTACCCAATAATCGGCTGGCGCCTTCGGGCATGCATCGTATCGTCATCGGAGGCGCGTCTGACGGATCTACTCGAACTTCCATATCAATAGGAGCACGTGCTCGGCGGATAAATAACGATTCCCATTAAACGACTTCTCCCCGTAACTGAGAGGATTAAACAAGAAAGTCGAACGCCAATTAGAAATACAGACAAACTGTGCGTAAAAAAGGAAACAAATCAAGTATGTTTTTTCAAGTATAGTGCACGAAGACATCCTAAAAACTAAACGTGCTGAAGCACAAAAAGAAATCTTATTTCCGGGGTGCACGTAAACTCAGCTGCTATACTTCGTCTCACCCTAGGATGAACTAAAGGCAGAAGCTACGAACTGCCAGATCTAATCACGAGCCACTTAGACATTGCGTGCTATTTCGTTTCGATGCACGTATCGGTGCCCGCGTCTCGGATCACTGATGGAAATGGGCGGACAGTGGTTCCGATTGAGCAATGAGGGACTCAACAAATTTACATTGCAAATAAAGCCACGACCTACTGGCTCTTTTCAGTGTCGAAGCTATAAAAATGGCGCAGCGTTTTTGGATTTGGAGCATTATTCGTCCAAACCTAATCAATGCTAAGCGTGTAGTAGTTTAGCGTGGAACGTGATTGGACCTGACGGCCCGTGGCTTTGGCCTCTAGTCCATCGTAGGGTGAGACGAAGTGTAATAAGTTTGAAAGGGAACACCTAACTGCTAGTAAGGTAAAGTATAAAATATGCACAAAACACAAAAGGGAAACTTGGAAAAAAAACATTCTCTGCAATTCACAGAAAAAAAAAAACGGCGTGCATAATATATTTAGTGTTAGCAAATCTGAGTTCTAGCTGTTACTGTTCCATATTGCTTTCTCGGAGGAAATATGAAACGTGTAGACGCAACTAGGCACGAATAAAAATAAAATAACATTCTCTGTCATCCGCGCTGAAAATGTAGAGGCCTCAAGTCAGGCACGTAGCCAGGGGGAGGCCCATGGGGCTCGCCCCCCCCCCCCCCCCGAAAATCTTCCATTTTGCTGGGACCTCCTCTTCCCCCTCCCCCTCATACAGCATTTTGTCATGGGCGGCCACCCCCCCCCCCCCCCCCCCCCCGAAACAAAATTGTCGCTACGTGCCTGCTCAAGTACTAAAACACGACAGCGTTATTTTTCTTCCCGTCGGTAATTTTATTTGTTAATCAAACTCTCGAAAAATACATATAAGTAGCAAATATGAAAACGAGCGCGCTACACAATATCCAAAGCGCAGGCAAAGTACTTCGAGCATTTGACGACACTGAGAGCGACAGTGATGACTAAAAAAACATCTACATTAAACGATTTATTTTTTCGCGAGCTGAATATTTCGCGATTTAGGTCAAAGCTGAAGTTTTGGAATAATTCGCTAATTCTGATTTTCGCGACGCGGTGGGATCTCAATATAGATTCCCATGTGCTTACATTTTACCGAAATTGTTCACGGGACCTATTTTTCGTGAATTGTAGACGATTCGCGAAGTTCGTGAAAATTAGGTCCTCGCAAAAATTAAGTCGTTTACTGTATATTAAATTTAAAAAAAAAAGAAACAAGCCCAAAAAATAAAGTCAACCCCACAAGACAGTACATGAATTCATTAGTAAAGAAAAGTGTGATAAACGACGCCATCGCCCCTATTCTTGGCAAGACTGAAAAGAACATTCGTTTTCATTTCGCATCAAGAAGGAAACAAAACATCCAAAAGCGTAGAGAACAGTCCGAAGTGAAAGAAGCACACACGAAGCAACGAAGACGATTCATCACAATTACCGAGGGCTCCTTTTGCGTCAGACCTATAGCGGGCCGTACTTTAAATATAAGGCGGTAAGGAAACACCAAAATTTATCGAACCCTATACTAACCAAAGTGATGTTTTTTTTTTTGTTGTTTTCTTCTTGATTTTACATTGTTTATTTGAGGCAGCGGCAAAGGAGTAACACTCCAGCAACACACTCCGAAGACGAAATTCCCGAATGTGTCTCACCTCAGCTGCAACGAAAACTTGACAAAGAGGCCTTGAAACGATGCCTACTTAACACAGTGCCACGGACAAATGTACAATAAAGCTAGTTTGTTCAAAAAAGATATTGTTTTTCTAAACAAATACGTTTCTCAAAAAAAAAAAAAGAGCACAATTTATTCAGTTTTAAGGCACATTTGCTCAGACACATGCCTCGGTCCCACCTGACAAAATCATCAAATGTAGTTTGATCGTGATGTTTAAACCCTGAGACTGAGAAAGGAACTTGAAGATAAATTAGAAGGAACAGAAGAAAGGTCACAGACAGCGTCTAAAATATTTTTAACAATAATGCGTATACAAATAGTGCGCTCCAACTCGTCTGCAGTTTAACCATTTTTTTCTCGCTAATATGTTTTGTGGTACGTGAAGACGAGGTGACACTTACAAAGGACAGTGTGCCGACGCTGCCTACGGCGTATTTGTTCCTTGTGCATGACATGACGGGCCTGCCACATTGGCCATGCAAAATCTGTCTGCAGGCATAGCATACATCTTATAGCCTCCTTTATACTCACAAGGCCTGGCAGTTCGACGACGGAGCCATAGAGTGCCCGGTCGCAGATTCGGAGCGCGAGGATCTGGTAGCACAGGGCATCAAAGAGTCATTCCTGGGGGGGAGGGGGGTGGGGGACCTGGACGTCAGAGCACAGCTTTTGCAGCGGCGAGGACCCCAAAACACACCTTCGGGTCCTCGCGGCAGCGGCGAGACGCTGCGTTTCGGCGTCTCGCCGCAGCGGGGCGCCAGTCACGTGGCTTTCCTCTCATTCGTTGTCTGCCGCTCCACCTTTTTTCGTTTCGGCGTCCGCTTCTCGTGGCAATAAGCCAGGCTTTGTCAGTATATGGGAGGCTATGCATACACATATGGTTGAAGAAAACATGCTCCGATCATACCTGAGGCCTGCCCGCACATAACTCTGTCATCCCTTCTGCGTGATCTACGAGCACTGTGCCCGGGGCGTTAGAGGCCCCTTTTTCAAAAGTGCGCGCGCCATCTGGCGGCAGCAGCGCCAGTTATCGGAGCCCGTCACTGTTTGGGCGTGTGTTCCCTGAGCGCGGATTGGACACGAGGGCAGCGTCAGCCTTCGGCGAAGACTCGGAGCCAATCAAAAGCTCCGTGCCCGAGGAATGGCGGCCGCCAGTGTTGCTCGGTGGGGTTTCGAGAAGGGGTTCTATTCCCGGTGCATTCCTGTTTTTAGATAGGCGCAAATATACCGCCACTTGCGACGAGAACGCCATCTATTGTCGCTGTGAACTCACAATCCTTTACGCTAGGCGCCATTGTATCTATAGTAGATATATTAAGGAACTCCGATCAAACATATGTTTTCGACACTAGGGAGAAAAATAAAAGAAGTGGGAGTGTTCGCGTAATTCGAATCACGTATGGGAATTGAAATCCCAAAAAAAAAGTAAGCATCCAATAAACGTTTTGCGAAATCATTGTCCGCCGCTGTTGAGAATTTACGCTAATCACTTTTTTATGACGTCACGCACGTCATGTTGAGACGAAGAAGGGTGAACAGGCAACGTCACGCTTCTTGTGGCTCCTGTTTTTAGCCCCGACGGAGAAAAGGCATGGAATGAAGGCGAACCGGCGTGTAATCTAGAGGCGCTGCGGCTCGAATGTGTTTGCTGCTATTGCTTCTTACTGCTGCTAACAATACGATTACTTTGATGCAATGCACGTACCAGTTATCACGTTGCCTTCTCTTTGAGTTTTTTTTTTCTTCTTCGTAACTGTTTATCTTTGAACTGTGGGGAATAAGCGAAAAAATAAAGTGGGCGCTAATATCGCGTAACAGCTAATACAGTTCAAGGCCCTTCTCTCGAAAGCGAATCCGTACAGGGTGCGAGGATATGAAGTTAACCGTGCCTTCGTCACACCGTTACGAAATTGAGCTAACAAGGAAAATGCACGCACACACGCACACACACGCACACAGACACACACACACAATACACAGAGGCTTACTGAGATGCACGTATGAGCGATCGAAATACACACACAACACAAACAGACAGATACTTGCGCAGTTACGCGCTCGCTTTCAGTAACTATAGACACAAAACTTGGTCACGAACGGACTGGAATGCAGATTGTAAACACACGCATACACAGACACACACACGTGATTTCATTCAGACGCGTGTGCACATACATTTGTTCACACGCACGCACGCACACGCACATACACATGTAACCTCATTAAGACGTATGCACACATCTGTGAACACACACACACGTAATCTCATTCAGACGTATGCGTTGCGTACACATATTTGCACGCACACATACCCACACACATACACACAGGCGCGACGTCAGACGTAAGCGCAAACATTTGTGCACACGCACACACGCACGCACGTTCACACATCCCAAAATAGCAGGATAAATAATGAATTAAACGGAAAAGGGGTGGACAGTACGGGAGCAGCAAACATACATGACCGAAATAAAAACTAGAAAGACGTACGGGCAAGCTGGTGTGCGATATGCATATTTAGGCCGCGACTGGAAAAGTAATATAAACAAATAAATGCATAAAAATCAAGAAAAAAGAGAAGGGGACCACGAATAATGTTTTCGAAATCCCTAGCACTGCGCCTTCCCTAAGGAGATGGTCTATAGTTCGTTTTACCCAGACTTTTTGCTATCTTAAGTACTCTACTCAAGGTACTGTATTTCAAATACTTTTGGCAGTTTTTTGGTACCTTTCAAATACATTTAGTCTAGAGTATTCGCTACTCTTTCCTAATTACATTTCCCACTATTTTGTATACTCAGTATCTCAAAAACATTTTGCGACATTCGAACAAAAATGTTGCCGGAACAATCTGCGGAATTAGGAATCGTCAGACTCCAGGGCAAAGCTGAACCGATTGCAAACTTGGAGCCAAGCTATCGAACACAGAGCAGGAAACTAGACACGCGCTAAACGGCAGCCTCCAAATGCCAACAAAATACCAAATGGATAGCCTCAAGTACGCCCGCTTCTATGTGTCTTCTTGCTCACTTCTCTTTCATTCTTTCAAGTTATCTTTGAATGACAGGTCACGCTTGGAGCTAGGGGCTGATTACGCCATCTGGATTTTACACCCAGACCCCACTTTTTGTCTCGAGCTAGAGTGGTTCCGTCGCAGGTTCAGGAAGTTCCACTATGAAAATGCGCGATCACGTTTTCACGCGAGCACGGGCACTCCGTCGGCCAAAGAATCTAGATCCTGCTGGTTTTATCAAGCTGCAGTGTAACCTAGATTTGGCTTTCCTAAAGCTCATTGTGTTCCTATTGTGGCTTAACTATTGCTGCGAAGCTCGGTCAAAAGCGTTCCTTTCATTTCATTTCAAATGCGAGCATTGTTTGTTTCCTCAAAATCCTCAGAAGCAGTTTTCCGCCAGTTGGAGTCATTTATAAACTAGTAAATTTTGATCCTGAAATCTTGACTATCTTGACCTCACTGCGTCAAGACTTGTTCTTAACTGGTGCCGAAGGGGGCAGGGGAAGAGGGTTTAGAAACGGTTTTTTGGGCTCCCTCTTGTGTTTCCAGTGTTTCCCTCTTTACTTTCCTGACATTTTTGTTGTTGTTGTTGTTGTTTTTTTGACAGGGAAAAGGTGCAGGCGCTTCTTCTCGCTTTTTACTGGGGGGACAAAGCACTCGCTCTCGGATGTTACTCAGCGACAGAGGCTGATGTCCTCCATTAGTTACTTCTCCTGAGCGTGCACTTGTGTCGTTCACTCGAGTACTGATCAAAACATCTCGCCGCCTGATCAACTCCTAGTTCGGCTCTTATTGATGTGCAATGCCGGACTACATTTCAAGTCCCCCGAATCGCGGCGGGGAATATTACGAACTTATTGCGGAATGCGTCGTGACTCGAGCCTGCCGTCCAAGTAAAGCACGACATGTAGGTGCCGCCATGTCTACAATACACGAGTTTCGTTTGTTCCCAAAAATATTTCGGCCCGAATTATGTTGTACATCCCGAATTATTTCGGAGTAAACTTCAATGGCAGCAGCTAAGACGCTTCTCGAAGGTCATAGAGATCACAGCAAACTTTGATTTTCGGAGAAGTCATCGCAGATAAAGCGCCCTCATTCTGACTTTTGTATTCTTACATTACCAGCTTACAAAACTTGCCAGTATCTTCGAATGTAATTCAATTACTCTTTCAAAGTATTTGTACTCTACTCAAGATAGTTCGTACTACAAGTAACTTGAATACTACTCTACATACATTTTCAAATGGGTATTTAATATCTTATCCTAAATACTTTTGTTGAGTATTGGGAACCGCCTCAGACTCTACGAGACATCGGAGCCCACGGGGGAGGGGGGGGGGGTGCATAGTCACGTGGTCCATTCACAGCACTGGATTGGTTGGGATGGCTCCAATAGTGTCCGCAGCAGCCCGTCGCAAGCTGAAACAGAGTATTTAGAGAACGCGGGCGGGGGGACGAAGATGGGGATAAACGGGAGAGGTACCCGTTCGGTCTTTCAGTGCGGGGGAAAACGGGTAGAGGGAAGAGACGGTGTGTAGGGGGAGGAGAGACGGCGGTGGTGGTGCTCCGGCGCTGGCCCTCCGCGCTGCCATCGATTCCTTGCCCCGACGAAGCGTGAGCCTATCTCGGATCGATGCAACGTCGTGCGACCCAAGGAGCCCGACCATCTCTCGCGCTAAAAAGGGGGTGGTGAAACGATCCCTTTTAGTAAATGCCGCTCGAGGATGGTTTACACGGGGCAGCGTTTAAGCACGTTACGAAGATTATACGTGCGCTCGTGTCGAGAAACGACTGCGAGTCGACGCGGCACTTTCGTGCTTCGTATTCCGCGCGCCATGAGTTGCTTCTTTCTTAACTGTTTGCAACGCTTCGTACACGAAGCGCGAATGGGCCGGTGACTGTCTGCCATGTATGGATGTAAGCGTACGTAAGCTTCGTCCCGTAAGAAAACACTGTTGTGTGAGCCATTCTTGACGTTGATAACCTACGACACCCGCGTTCGTTTTTCTCTCCACACAATCGCAGTCGCAGGCAAAAAAACAAAAAAAACATAAAAGAACGAGCTACATTCAGCACCTCAACTTGCAGCCAGAACAAGGGGCAACGTACATAAAGTAATTTTAAATGAAAAAAAAAATGTGGCTCTTTTTTTTTTTCTTTTCTTCACTAGTGTTTCTTCTCGCAAACGAGAGGTCGTGCCCCATACCGAAAACCGTATGCAAATCTAGTTTCCAGGCGCCTGCCTTATAAAATGCATAAAATACTGTGAAACAAAACACACAATATTTTTTTTTTTTCTAAGAGGAATAACATGTCGCCATCCCACTCACAAAAAAAAATATAATAAACACGCCAACAAAACTAAGAAGGAGGGGAAAAAAATGCGAAAATGGACTGAAAGGATATTGTAAAAAAGTACCGAGCCCCAGCGAAAAGGGATACTATTCAACAAATTAGTGAACACAAATTAAAACTGATTACCTTCATTCGAGTCCATGTCTTAACGCCTCAAAAATAAATATATAAAAACAAGAAAAAAATGATAAAGAGATGAATATACCGCTCGGAGAGTTGATTAACTTTTAGAGGATTAGGACGGATTTGAGGTCCTTTCCGCAAAGGGATTAGGAATACTAGAGGCCCGGGAAATCCAGCAGGTGCGGGAGGTCGGATTTTGGTTGAATCTCGGATCCCCATAACCTCAGAAATCCAATTGCACTCCCAGCTTTTTTTTTTCTTCTTCCCTTTGCTTCTTCTCAACGCGACCGGAAAGAGTTTATTGTCGGCACAGCCGATTCAGATTCAACGTTGGCGGGAAGGGGGGGGGGGGGGGGGGGGGAGTCTTATAGTTTTGTTTTTATTATTCTGATTCTGCTTCGTTTGGTGTCACCAAAGTTTGAGAAAATTCAGATTACGAACTCGGCGCTACGTGTTCGCTGCGAAGAAAAAAAAAAAAATTCGTTGCTGTTGAAATTGTTTTTTTTTTATAGTGGAAAGATCTTCGATATACTAATTAAACGATTAATTACGCACGCCTGCTCCTAGAAGATTTTACAAGAATTACCGCTGAGTGTACGTTCTACTCTCCATTTCGGAGTGGAAGGCGGCTGCGATGAAGCAATTAAGAACGACAATGAACACTGGCATGCGCATAATTATCTTCAAATGCATGCCTCGCAGATCATCGATTGAGATATGCATCCGTGGAAATGATAGCCTTCTGCTTCGATAAAACGAAATACGAGTTTTTTTATTCAGCTTAACGAGACTTTCAATCTAAAGATATCGGGTGTCCGCGAGAAAACCGAACCGTGTTTTTTCGCGCCGCAAAGATAAACTAGACACTGTGTAGAGCCCGAACTCCGCCAGAACGTATCTCAAGCCGTTCGAGCAAGATGCCAAAGTTTCAGCTCCAACCGTTATCTTATTCAAAAGTTTTAAGCGATTTTCTGAAACTTTCAATGAAAAAAATGGCGGACGACAAAGCTGTCGAATAGATGGAGCTATATGGCGACAGAAACCGAGAAACGGGCGAAAATGGGCCCCATTTTTACATTGAAAATTTCAAAAGATAATCTAATAACTTTTGAATAAGATAATGGTTGGTGCTGAAACTTTGACATTTGCACGAACGGCGGGGGCTACGTTCTTATGGACTTTGAGCTCTCCCCGATGTCTAGTTTATTTTTGCGGTGCGAAAAACGGGGTTCGGTTTTCTCCCGGACGCCCGGTATATTTCTTTGCGCACGCACGCACATAAAGTCAGATACACACACTCGAACACACCGATAAATAAACACGCAAGCACACACTGAAACACACGCAAGTAAAGATTGTTGTATTATTCGAAGGGTTCGCTCCTGTATTCCGAAAATTTATAGAAATATATATATATTTTAACTAACCAATTATAGATAAGGTTGGAACACAGCAAATAGTTTGCCGCTTGTTATACACCATTCCCGGGCACGTTTAAAAAAAATCCAAGTTCATCATGCGATCATCACAGCCATCATCTTCGTGGCTTTGAAGCGTTCTCCCGCCGAACGAGCGCTCGCTAGCTCGCGCTTGTATTTTTGGTTATCTGCAGACAAAACAGCCTCAGACCTACAGACGCTTTGCAGACGCGCCTATTTACAGCCGCCATTGCTGACCTTCTCTTGTCTTATACCTCGATGCCGAGCCACTGGAGCGGGCGCTGACGAGCCTCCACAAAGGCCAATGCTGGGTAAAAGGACACAATATAATCCATGATGGCAATAAACTTGTCCTGCTGTGGTAATGATGAAGTGAAGTAAACGGAATAAGAGGAGAAAGAAACTAAAAGGTCGGTTATGGTGGCGCCCTTGCAGAGCTGCTACGAACTGTCTATACGGAACTTCAGTTTGTGTTTCCTCTTAGTTTGATCACTTTAAACATCCCCCCCCCCCCATCCCCCAAACGTCACGATTAGTAGATCCAGATCACCATCAGCGCGTCTTGTAGTGGCTCAAAACGAGCGTGACGTAAGCACTGGCGACGCCAAGACGACGTCGAGTCTTCCGCTTTATGGTGGCTTTCTTCGAGCTACAGCGTGGTTGTTGCTTGGGGCGGGCTGGGCGTCCACCGTCGGTGACGTCGTGCCACAGGCCTTGTCCTCGAAATGGTGTTGGCTCGACGTGTGACATAAAACAAAAACGTCGGCGCGATTTTTGTTTTTATTTATGGCGATTGCGTTGATTTTACGAGTAAAATCGGAACCAAGCCTGACACAGGTATATTATAACTTGGTGCCTATACTTCCAAACTATCGCAATTTCTTTTTAATGTGTTAAATTTTTTTAGTGTTTTTTTTTTTAAGTTGAGGAGGATAAAAAATGTAAATCCGAAAAATACCATTTTTTGTTGCAAATATCAGTATTGCTTTTTTTTTTTCATGAACGCGCAGTGTTTATTCTGAGCTTTGGCTAGCCACAGCGAGAACAAATCGTTTCAGGGTCCATTTAGGGCCGGTTGCACCAACGTCGTTTACCTTAACCCAAAGTGGCTCTTTCCTAAGTCGGCTTAGCGCCCTAAACCGAGCTCGGGTAAGCACGGGTTTAAATTCCGGTTGCACCAACGTTAACCCGGCTTTACAGACGCGCCCCTAGCTAAACGCTGGATTTGCCTAGGGAATGTAGGGACAAACAGAGCGAACTAGGGAACGCTCAGAGGAACGAATACGATTGGCGGAGAGGAATCTTGTGATGTAAACAAAAAAACCTGCTGTAGTAGCCGTCGTCGAATTATGCTTTTCGCTGTATTTCTTCGGTGAGTAAAGAATTAAAAGTCTCCAAATTCAATCATTTTTTTCGCTTAACTTTCAAAAACAGGAGTCAAAGCTTTAAATAAACACAAATGCTCTTTACATCTGTGATTGTGTGTTTATTATCGGTTGATAACAGAATATTTTGACAGTGACAGTAGTTTTCGTGCTCACATTTTGAGATAAAGGAGCCATCGGGGGCCCCGAATCTCACCGAACGCGAGAAGGACGCTCTACTCGCTACATCGCTGAAGACAAAACGTCATCGAGAATAAGTAGGCAGGTAAGATGACTACTAAAATCAAGTCATGCCTGAGACCAATGAAGTTCAAAACAGTGACGAACTCGCCACGGCAGCTGCGAAAATGCCCGGAAATCGTCGAATAGAAGTCGTCGAGTTGTCGTCGCCACGAATAGAAGTTGTCGTCGCAACGAATGAAATATATAAAGCAAAATATTCCTAAAAAGCGCGATCACCAGAAAAGTTACGGTTATGGAACGATACAGTTTTCTGACGCCAAGATTCTACTCGCGAGAAGAGGAAAATTCACTGAAGATTGTCTCGAAACTCAGAAAACGAAAGAAATTGACTTTTCGCTGTTTTATAACCTAAAAGCGCCGCAATCTGATGCAAACGGCAGAAGGGTCGACAATCAGCTGATCGCCGAGATCATGTACTGCCACTATTCAACGCGCTGATCGGATTGAAGGATATGCGTTGCAAGTAGAAATAAACAAGCTGGTAAATAACAATACGTTACAGTTATGCGAAAATCAGTAAGGTATACATACGAATAAGCTCGTTGACAGAATAACCAACGTGAAGACAGACGTGAGCCCCACAGCTCCGTACCTATGTCCGTACGTATCTCGGTTAGGGCTAACACGCACTGAGAGTGGAGATCCAGCTTGAAAACAGGGGTCGATAAACACTTCACGCGACAATATTTTGCATCCTAGTCACAATCGAAGGCCATTCTGTCGAGAGTCTCACGCTGTCGTAGCCTAAAGCACTTTGTACAACCAATTTCGTTCACCGCGTCGACCGCCACAAACCAGCCGCCATGTTTTAAAGCCAGGATTAAGAAACAACCAAAAGCAAAGCGCCCAATGTTGAGCGCTTACGATAAGCGTAGTTTAGTGCTAGGTTTAGCGATAAGCGATTTTGGTGCAACCGAACGAAACCGAAACTTAGCTTAGGTTCCCGGCTAAGCTCTGCTTTACGCTAAGCGGCGTTGGTGCAACCGGCCCTTAATGAACGAACGCTACCAAAACCCCGTATACAGAGCAAAGGCTTGCCACGCGCGCCGACTTCCGCACCTGTTGTGTTGCCGGATATAGGTATACGGCTCGTAAAAATACCGCGATCAGTCTACGAGTCCCGCACCACCTCTTTTCACATTTGTTTTTTTTTTTCTCTCTCTGTCTCTCTTTCTTTCTCTCTTCTCTGTCTCTTTCTCTCCATTTCCTTCTTCACGCCATTATCCACCTTTTTTAACAACGGGTAAGGCAGCCAATAACTGCGGGCGAAATCACCTGCAGACGCTTATCTCATCAGTCAACTAATGGCTCTATAACGAGCTACTAAGAGCGGGTAAGCTATCCAGCAATCCCTCCTCCTCTTTTCCTTCACTCCCCCACCCCCTCTCTCACATTGTCTCTCCACTTCCAAGTGTGTGTATATGAGGAATGAACCTGGAAGGCGAGGAGTGGGGGAAAAAAATTAAGTGAGAGAAAACGAGACTGTGTGACGTCATCGCGTACGTCACGCCGCGTGGACCGTTATAGCAGGGCGGTACGGTCGACTGCGGCGGCGTTGGGCACTTCAGGACCAGGAGCTCCTGTCATCAATTGTGGATCGGAGCCAGCCGCCTGCTCCTCGCGTCCAATGAGACGCGAGTAAAGGACGTGGTTTCTCCGCACTGGCTTAACGGTACCTACAGGGAAGCGGCGTGGTATGAACAGTGGCGCCGCCTAATGTCGTAGCGTCGGTTGTAGAAGATGTTTAATGTGAACACAATTTAAAATTCACCCGGTACAGAAATACTGTATGAATAGGGTCATATCGAGAATTGGGCGAGGAAGGACGCATGTATAGGAATTTCATATATAAATTGCCATGTATGGCCTTATTTTCCCCAATTTTCGATATGGCCATATATGACATTTCTGTACGGGTCAAGGTACAAACGTCGAGAAACTTACACCGATAGTACGTTGACAGAAACACGTTACTAATTTCTTCATAAAGATTAAAAAAAAAAAAACACCTAAGAAGTTTGGTTGAAGAAAGGTTGGCTTAAACGGTTCCAGCTATAACGGAGACCGTCACTATAGACACCGGTCGTGGCACTGTACCGCTGGCGCTTCCAGGAAGAGTCACTGGGTCTCTACGCAAGAATCACTCATGCGGATGCGCTTAAGTCAGCATTCCTATGGTTCGGATTCAAAATTTGGCGTCTATTTCTGGTTCGACATTTTTCCGAGAGATCTGGGCTGCATCGTCTCTTTCTATTCTTTTCCTGCCGTGACTTTAGAAACGTGGCGTTATGAGCTGACGTAGAAGTTAAGCGCCAGACCATAAAAGTGACGTCATAAACAAAAGTTTATGACGTCACTTCAATGGGTTGATGTCATATAACTTATTCAAGTGACGTCATAAACACCTATCCATTAGAGTGACGGCATAAAAAACACTTTATGACGTCCCTTCTACCTGGTGTCCCAAATAGCGGCCAGGGTCTTTAAGTCGACCGCAAAATTAGGTTTTTTACCTGTCATGCTACGATTTTGTACAGCGTTGGCCACAGGTGGTGCATTTTTTCTATAATATTTGCAAAGAGCGAACTTACTTGAGGAAAAAGTAAAAAAAAAGAAAGAAAAGGCTTAACTGCTACGCAAACGCAGCAAACTCACCGGTCTTCAAACAATAGGGCGCCCTATTGATTGAAGACCGGTGGCTTCGCTGGGTTTCCATAGGAGTTAAGCCTTTTTCTTTTTTTACTTTTTCCTCAGGTAAACTCGCTCTTTGCTAATTTTACAAAACAAAATGCACCATCTGTGGGCAACGCTGCAGAAAATTGTAGCGCGATAGGTTAAAAAACCTAATTTCGCGGTCGATTTGAAGAGGCTGGCCGCTATTTGGGCCACCCGGAACATTCCCGCAAAGTGCTTGAGATGGTCGATCACCGGACAAAGCTTAACGAGTAACGAGGCCAGCAATACGTTTAGATCCTACAAAAATACACTCTGTGCTTTCTCTCTGAGCTCGACGTTTCATGTACTCACGCCAAACTCGGTGTCAAAGCGCAGACTGCTATCTTATGTCTAAGCATGCTTTGAGCCTCCTCATTCGCCAAACTCCCGCCATAAATTGCAGCGATTGGCTCTCCTGATTTTGTTGTGAGAAAGCAGACGCACTGGATTTTTTTAGAGTAATGCGTGGTTTATTAGTACCTCGAATAACGCACTAAGTTTCGTAACTGTATATTCCCAAGTTACGTGAGTTTACAAAATGTCTGTAGCCGTTATCGTGATTCCAGGGTATGCTTGTTTTCAAGTAATACAGGGTGTCCTAAGCGGACCTTCCACTGTAAAACGATCCTAATCGGTGCCTGCACGTAGAAAGCTCAAAGTGTCTAAATGTGCACTGAACAGGTCTGATTTAACGCGTGCAATATCAAACCGCAGTTCTCTTCCTGTAAAAAAAAAAAAGAGCAAACAACTAACCAAAATCAAGGTTAGGTACGTTCGCAGACGACCGAGTGAGCGGTGTTATTTACTTGTGGCGCCATCTTCTATTAGGCGCAGCGAACAGGCAACGTAATGCGTCGTCTGCTCGCTTTCACCTATCGGCAGATGGCGCCTCAAGTAAATAGCGTCGCTAACCCCGTCGTCTGCGAACGCGCCCAGGCTTGCCTCTGGAAAGTGTTTTGCTAATTTTTTTTTTAAACGAAAGATGAACTACGCATTGAGATTTCACACGATAAATCTGACCAGCTCTGTGCACATTTAATGAAAGTTCGAGCTTTCAACCGTCGATTTTTTCCCGACCGTTTTACAACAAAAGGTCCACTTGGAACACCTTGTAAATATACCGGTCAACATCTTCATCATTGGCTTGGGTGACTCTCGGGTAAAAGTCGTCGAAAGTATCGGAAGTTAATCGTTTATTTATTAACAGTTCTGCAAGACATTTAAATTTTGTTTTTCATACTCACTGACGTCTTAAGAAACGGACGGCGTGGTGAGTTCCGCACTTTTTATTATCGCTGCACAAACAATGAGATTGCAATATTATCTAATAAGGTAGCCGAGGAGCCAATCAAAATGCAAGAACCGTGAGTCTAATAAGTCCAGCTCTCCGTTTCTTAAACTCTCTTAGCCCTATAGACGTTCAAGTGTACCATATCTGCTCAAATTTCGAGATAAGATCGAAGCTCCCAAGCTCAAACCTCTTCCACCCTCACTCCTCCCCCCCCCCCCCCTTGCGTCAGCTTGTGTGCGCATGACAGAAAATCAATCACGCACTATAACCGAAGCAACTCGACATCGAAGCAAACACCAGCAGCCGTTCTAATGACCGCACACAAAAGAGCGACACCGCCGCGCTGTCGGAGAAAATGGAGACGAGATCGAGAGACTCATCGGAAGAGGCACGCTAACGAAATCCGTGTCTTCCGCAGAAAGAACAAAAGAGCAGATGAGCGAATGGAAGGCAAGAGAATGAAAGACGCGACACCAAAAGCACCGAATCTAAGAGTTCGTCTGACAGCATACGACGTTTGCAAGAGGGGAGGCATAACCCTTGGCGGACGGGCCCGCGAATGACGAATTCAGTCCTTGTTCCTGACGGTATTCTCGTAGCGTATAAAAAAGAAAAGGTTAAAAACAAAACAAATACAAAAAGCAAAAAAAAATGGTAAGAAAGGAGTAACGAGAACTTCCAGGAGTCGACGTGGACAAGACGACAAAGAAACCAGACGACGCTCGAAGAAATAGTCGAAAGAGAAAGAAACAAACGCAGCCGGAAATAACGGGGGAAAAAAAAACAGGAGCCACTCGTTCCACCGTCCCCCCTTCCGAACGAAATCAATCATCCTTTGGTTCGTAATCATCGGAACTAGGCAAGCTTGAAAAGAGCCAAACCTGGCCGGAGCCTTAGCCAAGTCAAGCATTCACCTTTAAGTGACCCGTGGAGAGTTCCTCTCTTTGGAGCAAATGTAGTTCCAGCTGAGATTGCGGCGGGGAAGGTTTCGATTGGGATGGTGCGGGTGCCGTGATGCCGATGAAGAGATTGTTTCTAGCTGGATAGAGGAAGGAAACTGTATTTCGGAAACGATATATCATGGTTCGTCAATACACGCAGTGATCGATGCGAGTGAAAGCTGCAGATTAAAAGGAACGCATGCTGGCAGCACGCTGATAAAAAGCGTACGCAGGCCCTCTCCTTAACGCCGGACAGGGCGTCATTTTGACAATAATGTTTTACACACACACACACACGTCACAAACAAAAAGTTGGAATAATGCAACTTTCAACAAAAACACATTTTACGCGGTCTTGTACATTCCGTTGTAAAACGAGCCGGAAAAATCACCGCCTGCACATAAAAAGCTAAAACCTGCACTGAATGTGTACTGAGCAGGTCAGTTTTACCGTGTGAAATTTCATGGCGCAGTTCTCTTCCTGCAAAAAAAAAAAAAAAAGAGCAAAAAACTTTCCAAAGTCAAGGTTGAGAGAGTTTGCAGACGACTGAGTTAGCGACAATATATACTTGTGGCGCCATCTTCCGATAGGCGTAGCAAGCAAACGACGCACTCTGTTGTCTTCTTGCTAAGCCCATCGGGAAATGGCGCCGCAAGTAAATATCGTCGCTAATTCGGTCGTCTGGACCCCGCCTCCCGCCAAACACCTCGAAACCGACAATTCAATCAAAGCATGCCGTAGTATTCTTGCCAACTCTTCTAGCAACCTAATCTCCAAATCCCGCAACGCAACCCCACAAGACGTTACTGCTCTAAAATCCCTTCGAAACCGCACTGACATCGTAATCAAGCCAGCCGACAAGGGTGGAGCCGTCGTGGTCTGGCGTTGTGATCTCTACTCGGAAGAAGCTCTCCAACAGCTCTCCGTTTCTGGTTTTTACGAACCCTCTTTCCTCCGACCCCACCGCCGCTTTTCAAGATAAAATTATAACTACCGTAGAGCTCCTAATTGAAACTAACTCCCTTCCCCCCGCTGCAAATTGCCTAATCGTTCGTCATCCCCGCGCTGCCTCATTCTACCTCCTTCCCAGAATTCACAAAGCAGGATCTCCTGGCCGACCTATTGTGTCCGCCATATCCTGCCCCACTTACTTCATCTCCGCTTTTGTGGATTCGGTCCTGCAGCCTATTGTACAAAAGCTGCCCAGTTACGTTAAAGACACAACAGACATCCTCCAACGCTTGTCTAATCTGGCCCCTACCCCCGACACTATCCTCTTCACAATGGAAATCACATCTCTTTACACGGTAATTCCTCATGCCGAAGGACTACAGGCTCTCTCACATTTTCTTGATCAGCGTCCTTTTCGAAACCCCCCGTCTCACGCCGTAATCCGCCTCGCCGAACTCGTTCTAACACTAAACGCCTTCCAAT
Source organism: Ixodes persulcatus (assembly GCA_013358835.2). Taxonomy (NCBI): domain Eukaryota; kingdom Metazoa; phylum Arthropoda; class Arachnida; order Ixodida; family Ixodidae; genus Ixodes; species Ixodes persulcatus. The sequence goes on along the minus strand of JABSTQ010009807.1, from coordinate 692,762 downwards.
TCGACAACTCCTTCTATCGCCAGAAGTGTGGTGTAGCGATGGGCACAAAGATGAGTCCCTCGTTCGCCAACCTTCTTGTCGGCTACGTCGAGCACTCGTTTTTTAATTCCTTTCCACACCCGCCGCCACAATTCTAGGGTCGTTATATTGACGATAGTTTTGGTTTTGGCCCCCTCCAGTAGTTGACCGCTTCACCAAGGCACTTTGTAACGCCCACGCCTCCCTCAAGTTTACCTCACTGATATCGAAATCCTCTGTCAACTTCCTGGACTTAAAAATAACCAGTGACGGTCACAAGTTCCACACCTCTGTGCATTATAAACCTACTGACAGCCATAGCTACCTTCTCTACTCCTCGAGACACCCTAGATCCCAAATCAACTCTATTCCCTTCTCACAATTTCTCCGCCTCCGTAGGATTTACAGCGATGACATTGATTTCCGTCATCAGCTTAAGACGATGACCACCTTCTTTATTGAACGTGGTTACCCACTTGGCCTTCTGCGCAATGCCAGCAGTCACGTTTCTAACATTTCGCGTCACGACGCCCTATTTCCTCAATCAAGGTCTAAACCCCTGTGCAACCCCCTCATTTTCACGTTCCATTCCTCGATACCTAGGCTCGGCAAACTAATCATGGACGCCACTTCCCACCTCGTAGACTCCAAAGTTCTTTCTAAAGCACCCGCGCTAACTTACCGTCGACAGCCCAACTTACGATCCCTTTTAGTACGCAGCAACCGTTCCATAAGACCTCAGACTTTACTTCCCGGTACCACGCCGTGCGGCGCCCCAAATGCCTTACGTGCCAACACACCGGCCCTCCTCCCAACCTGCCAATGAGAATCCCTGACAATCACACCTGTAAATCTTCTAATCTGATATACATCATTTCCTGCACACTCTGTCCAACCTTATTTTATATCGGCGAAACTGACCGCCGACTCCACGAACGCTTCAGAGAACACCGCAGACTCGTCACACTGGAAAGAGCGGGCCAACTCAAACATGACCTCTCCACACACGTATCTAAGCACTTCTCCACAAATCACTCTGAACTTAACATGCGAATTTGCGTCATCAAATCAGGCTTCCATACACCCACCTCACGGAAAAAAGAAGAAAACAGATTAATTTTTAACTTAAAGACGGAATTTCCTTCCGGTCTGAACAAGAAACTTTTTTTTGGCTATTAAACATTCCCCTTTCTCCCGCTTCTTCCTTTTTTTTATAATTTGGTTAGGGACGCGGGGGTTATAAGCTTCCCCCCCCCCCCCACCCGCATTCCTCAACTTGTTGACTTCAAACCTCGCACCCTACTTGACGACTTTTCCTCCTCCCTCTCTTTCTCCACAACGTCACGTCTGTCACGTGCTACCTGTGCCTTTTGTATATACGATATTCTTATTCTGCTCTGTCATCTCCTCTTTTACCTGAAGAAGACCGTTTGGTCGAAACGTTGTTCCCCTCCTTTCCTTTGGCACTTATCTTTCACTTCATATTCCTACTAGAACGCTTTCAACCTCGACTATGGCAAAACGTTTTCCTCTCATTTTCGCGCGGGAAGAAAATTACGCAATTTAAATTTAGCACGGTACAACTGACCTGCTCGGTGCACATATACGGTAAACGTTTGAGCATTCTACGTGCAGGCACCGATGTTTCCGGCTCGTTCTACAGCGGAAGGTCCGCATGGACACCCCATATTGTTTGACCCGTCAAGGCGTCTGGCTTTTAAGCCGACGGGCGCCGAACGAGCGGAGTGGGACAATGTGTGTTTCTGGCCTTCCGGGTGCTTATCCCTCACGGTGGTGGGAGGGGATTTAAGCGGCGCCGACTGTCTGCTGGAAAACAATCCAGGGATCGTCCAGCGGCCAATTTGCAGACCTTGGAACTGTTCCCCACCCCATTATACATGGCTTGCACTGACGTCACATCGCATACTTTTGACCACCGTGTAAGAGGAGGAGAGGGAGGCTGTTTTTCGTAAGAATTTTGAGTGACGGGTTAATCCTCTATAATCCTCTGGGAGCAGAATACCGACGTCTGTGCAAATCCGGGAGGCACGTGGATCCTAGTAAGAGGGAAGCTCTTTCTTCCCCTCTTCTCTCTGGTGGTCATCAAAGGGCTCTTTGAATGACGTCACGTGAAAGCCATGCACAGGATTGGGAGTGTGTGGGATAATCGCCGTCTTGCCATTTTCAAAGCGTTAAAGGGATTGTCCGGTAAAATTTTGAATTCGAGAAAACAATTGAATATCATTGCTATTTCCTCGAGACGCATTGTACGTGCAATATCTGAATTTGATGTGCCCCTCTGCATGAGTAATTGAATTTATACTCGTTCAATCGCATCCTAGCGTAAACGCTGTTTTCGTTGGCAACATTGGAGCTCTGACGTCACACAACGCAAAGCGAACATCTCCGTCTCGTCGTTTGCCTGCGAGTGAACGCCGCAGCGTGCTTAGTTTTTGTTGTTGCGCTCAACTTGTTTCGTGGATGGGTGAGATTTTTGTTGCGCGGTTGGGTGCCACAACCACCGGGCAACACATGCGAGCCAAAACGTGACGTTCCACACTTTTCCGCGAGACGTGCAAAGACGAGCAAAATGGATAGTCGCCGTGTGTAGGGACCGTAGGGACTGAGTTCCCGTCAAGATCGAGATCCCGCTTTTGCAGCAATCACCTCACAGAAGAGAGCTACGAGCTGAGCTCTAAAGGCGCATTCACACAGCGGAAAGACGCGCGTCGTGGGGTGAATTTTTTGCTTATTTTTGTATTGAAAAAAGTCGCGCGCCGAAGAGGACGACGCAGGGAGACGACGCCTCGGAACCCAATTTTTCCCTCGACGCGCGCTTGAGCCAATCAGAGAGCGTCCGGACGTGACGCGTCGCCCTTTTCCGGTTAGGACATGTTTTCGCTGTTTTTATTTTCGACCCACAATGAAGCCGAAAAGGCAGAGGGGTCGGGGGATTCGTGCACTCGCCAAACGTGGCTGAAGCATTTCAGCATGGAAAGAAGCAAGCCGATGGGAACATCTGACTGTGAGCAGTGTTTTATGTGCGTGTACAACGCCGTAAAACTACTCTTCATCGTTTGTGTGAAAGCTGCCACCGAAGTTCGCGGTGTGTTCCTACCTCCGACTGTGCGGGAGCGATCTCTCCGAATCTGTTGTGTAGTCTTCGTGTGCACCCACCACTACGGAATACAACATTTTTCCATCGAAAACACTCTCGCACAAGCTGCGTGCAGTGTTAAAGGTACAGACGCAAAGGCTCTGGGACGCGCCGGCGTAGCACCGTGCTTTGTTTGCAGAAAAACGCGGCAAAAAGAGCACCTTCTGAAGCTGCCCGTTCGAGTCCGTGCCTTTCGCCAATGCTGCGTATAACCGGAGTGTAAACGTATATATAATCATCGCCGTGGTCCATTCAGTGAAGACGGTTGTCTCTCACCGCATATGCAATCGCGAAGGCAAGGCAACAACAATCGTGCGAAGCAGACGAATAAAAAACAATTTCGTGTTTACTCGACAAACGCGAGATTCCACGAGAAGACGCCGCCGTCGGGTGGCCCTGTGTGACTGCTTCGTATTTTACGACGCCGGCTGTCGACGTCGACCGCAACGCGCGTCTTTTGCTCAGTGTGAATTAAGCGGACAGAAGGCTCGTAAGCTGAGGTGTGATGCTGTGCCAACGATATTCAACTACGTTCACCCACTTCTCGCCCGAATCGGATCAATCGGTTTGATTATGCAGCGAAACCGAAACCAACAGCTAGGCCATCTGGAAACGATGCCAAAAGTTGTATTTAGCACGCGTGCAGCCAGATTCTGTTTGACCCGCGTGTGAAAATGGAGCGTGGCTACGATTCGCCAAGCTCCTCCAAGTGACGACATCCATTTGAACGATTCGCCGTTTGCCTTCGACCCGCGGACATCGCCTCCGAGGGAACAACCCGCAGCCTCATCACCGATCCAGGGGATCCGCCGATTCGATATGTGTACCCAGATGCCGCTTCATGTACCTACGCATGCCGCTTCAGAGGCAAAATCTGATTCCTTTGCTTTGCAAGCGCTCCTAGTTCAATTGGTGGCCGTCGCAGTTGTGTTTGCGCGAAACGCCATAATTTTGTTCAAAGCATATGGCTGTTTTCGAGTAATATCCTGCTAAAAGGCGTGAATCTTTTTGCACACGCTTGGGAACTGCATTAAAAGAACCGTATTTCAGTAGGGTACAGCCTAGGAGACTATAATTCGGAACAAAATACAAGACATCCATCCACCACCGCTTGTTATCGCGACCATCTGACAAACCTTTGCGTTTTGTGACGTCACGCAGCAGCTACGGATGTCAGCCATTGACACTGGCGAAATTCGGGGTGCAGTTTCGTACATCCGCTCATAAAAGTTTTTGTTAATAAGGGAAGATCCTATATCAAAATAAAAATGACGATTGTCTACATGAAAGCTCCCTCGACGTAACGAGCGCAAAAACTTAAGTACTTCCGGTTTTGACCGGACAATCCCTTTAAGCTACCCTTGGGGGAGAGCTTCGCTGGTCAGACTGCCGTCAGTCGCTTCAGAGGAAGCATCACCTACGAAATCCTCCTCTCCCTCAGGTGTCAACAAAACACCCCAAACCGTTTGAGAGACGGTCGTCTTCGATCTGATATTTTGCTATAAAATAAACCTGTTAAGTTTTCCCGATCTGTTTCCCCGACTGACTGGCTTGGACGTCGTTCGTGAGAAAGGTTGGACGCCAGCGAGATGGCCATGCCACCCGAGACACCAGGCTGGGCGTTGACACCGAACAGCTGAATGGCGGCGCTGGGAGGCTGAACAACGCGGATCATGACACCCCCGGACTCCACGAACCGATGACCACACATGTGGGTGAGTGTTCGGCTTTTGTCCCTAGAGACACACCAGGCTTCGCTACATTTAGTTGTTTTGTTAGACCAAGCGGATGGTTGAGACTATTCTGAAGCCTGGGTTTTAAAGAAGCCGTCACGAGAGTAAAGGCCTGTTCACACATGCAGCGGAGCGCTACAAGCATGGCGCTGACCTTGCGCTAAGCGCGTGCTCACGGTAGCATTCACCTGCTTTGTATCGCACCGTCAAAACTGTTGCTCATGGCAGACGATAAGTAGCCGACGACACGTGAGTAGCGCTACATCAGCGCTTCGCTGCATGTGAGAACCGGCCTTTACAGAGACAACATTCAGAGCAATCATGAACCTCAGTTCGTTAGGCAAGTCAGATCTGATTCTGATTTGTGAGGAACTGGGTGTGGATGGGGACAAGAAGCAAAACGAAGGCGCTCATCATTGAGGCCATTAGAGCCACTGGTGCAGATGCGGATGAGCTTGCGGGTAGTTTGGACTTAGCTGAGGACAAACAAAGAGATGAGCTCGAAGAGAGGGAGCGAAGCGACCGCATTCGTCGCGAGGAGCTCGAGCTTGAGCTAAACAGAAAACACGAGGAGATAGATCTCAAGACACTATATCTCGAGTTAAAGAAATGTACATCGGACTGCGGAAGCGGAGCGCGCTCTGGCGGCGGAAAGAGGATATCCTTTAAGATGAAGAACCTTATGCAGCCCTATAAGGTAGGAGAGGATATTTGCCTGTTTCTGGTGAATTTCGAGCGCACTTGCGAGAAGGTAGCGTTCACTTGCCTGACATGGCCGCAGAGACTGTTAAAGGAATGCTGAACCGAAATTTTGGGTGGAAATTCTTGGTCGCAATGGCATACATAGCATGTCCTTTACTTCTAAATGACGTTGTTTTGAGCGAGAAGGCGTATAAAATTGAATAAACACGAAAAATACAATTTTACGCGACCCCTGGTGAGCGTCGTGGAAAGCTCGCTTCGTGACGTGCGCATTCTCATTCGTCTAAAAAGAGAGACGGAGCCAAGCCAAGCCAGGCGCTAAGCCGGGTGGCGTTTGTTATTGTTTGTACCACGCGGGCTCTGCCGCATATTTTGGATTTCCGTGACCTCGGCTGGTCGGCGTTCGGCATTGCCTTTTGCGATCTCTTTACTAGTATGGCGACGTATAAAATCGTCGGCAGCAGCAGTAGCAGCAGCCTCAGCAGCCTCAGCAGTAGCAGCAGCCTCAGCAGCAGCAGGAGCAGCAGAACAGCCGCCGAGCGAAGAATCAAGGCGAGCACCAACGAACGAGGAGAATGCGCACGTCAGTTCCGCTACGCCTGCTCTCAGAAGGACTCACTCGCGCCGGCGGCTTCCGGCCGAGGATTCGCTCTTAATTCAAAGAAATACAATAATTCGGGCCCCATCCGTCTGATTGCCGCTCGGGCAATAATTATGAGATTTCAAATATCGGTTCAGCATCCCTTTAACCCTGTTGCCGTGTCAAGTTGCCGTGTCAAGCAGCCGACGTCGTAGCGCGGCTCTCAAAGGACAATGCTGAGAGCTACGACGTGGTGAAGTCGTCTCTCCACGGAAACGTTCCGGCTGTGCTTTCGGCAGGCCAAGAAGGGGAAGGAGGAATCATACCTCGAGTTTGCGTATGACCTAAAAGCCAATCTCATTGAATGGATGAAGAGTGCTGAAGTGTTCGACAATCTTGGGCGTGCTGGAGTGCTTCTGCTTGGAGCAGTTTTACCGCTCTATCCCGGAGAAGACGCGGCTTTGGATCTTCGATCAGAGGGTAAGTAAAAACGACCCAGAGGGCAGCAGAGCTGGCAGAGAAGTACGCGGTACGCAGAAACCTGCGCGAGGAGGACCGCTATGGTTCGGGTCTCCGGGACACAGAGCCAAAAGGCTATCCGTGGAAAGGGAACCTCGGAGAAAGAGAAAACCTCACAAACATTGTACGCCCGAAACACAAGGTAACGAAAAGAGGGGTCGCCTTAATGAGAACCATCAGGCGATCAGGGAGAGTTCTGGCACAAAGCCTGAACAAAAGAGGGCGTTCGAAGCCAAGAAGCCAATGGTGTGCTTCAAGTGTCAGAAACCGGGGCATATCACAGCCGGTTGTAGGGCTCCCAACGTCGTGTTTTCTTAAATAAGCGAGAGCGAGGAAAACATGAGGCTGCTGGAGCCGTACTTGAGCGACCTGACGGTGCACGTGAAGGCGTGCGGGGTGCTCCGAGACTCGGCTGCCACAATGAACATGATGAACGCAACCTACGTGGACCCTATAGCGGTATTACGGGGGGTTGTGCGTGGATCAGGCAGGTGGTCGAGGAACACAGTGTGTGCCTCCCGGTCGCCCGAGTTTGCATAGAGGGTCCCTTCGGTGCGTTCCACACCGAGGCTGCGGTGTACGGCAGCCTGACGCTTCAGTACCCCTACCTCTTCTCAACCAAATTTGATCAGATGCTCCGAGAGTAAGGTCTTAGCTTCTCGGTGGGTTCTGTTCCAGCTCTAACTCGCTCTAAGGCGCGAGACCTCGCTACAAAATTGCAGTACGAGTCGGAGTGCTCGGATTCGGCAGAGGCGGCGTGTAAAGAAGTTGCCGACGAAAAAACAAAGGTTCAGGCGGAAAGTGTTCAGGCATCTGTAAGGGAGACTAATCCCGAGATCGAGGAGGCTGAGCCAAACGCGTCAGAAGATGCTGAGCATCCCGCTGAGGAGCTGGAGCCTGAGGGAATCGCCCTGACACCGGCGTCAGCTAATTTTCAGAGGCTCGGGGTCGACCGATCAACTTTGATCGCAAAGCAGGAGGGGGATAATTTGCTCCAAAACTTAAAAGAGTGTTGCCATGAAGGCCTAGCTCGGAAGAACGTTACGTTCTACAAGCGGTCGGGTGTCCTGTACCGAAAGTATCGAGACCCCAAAAGTATCGAGACCGCAGGTCGTAGTCTGGCCATTTGGGGCCCAAAAAAACCAAGACATCCTTGCTGGAGGAATTTTACCGGCCCGGTTGTTTTGAGATTCAGAGCGATTTGCGAAGTTCGTTCACAAGCGCGCTAACTACCACCTTCTTTGAGAAGTGTGGGATTTACATTATCCACAGCTCGGTGTGCCATCCTCAAAGCAACAGTGTGGGAAAATGGCACTCGGCGCTCAAGCGTGTCTTGAGAGCCCTGTACTTCGAGCACAAACGAGACTGCGTGTCGTGCTTGCCTGCAACAATGTTCGCGCTTCGAACAATGCCTCACGAGGCAACCGGATTCAGCCCGGCAGAGCTGTGTATGGCCACGCGTTGAGATAGCCGCTACATTATGGTTCGGGGAACCTGGAAGGACCGGGTTGGGGGGGGAGGGGGGGGGAGGGGGGGGAGGATTCAACGGTTGTAGAGTATGTTTTGTAGCTGCTCAAACGCCTGCACGGCGCAAGGCGGGTACTAGGCCACACCGTGAAGGCAGCTCAGACGAAATCAAAAGCTTATTATGACAAAACCGCTAAAGTTCGCGGTTACGAGCCAAATGATCGAGTCATGCTATTGAGACCGTCGAAAAAGAATCGTTTAGAGGTTCAATGGGATGGACCCGCTAAGGTTACGAAAAAGCTCCCCGAGACTAACTACGTAGTGAAACTGCCTGGATGGCGTAAGGAACTAAAAATTTACCACACCGACCTAATGATACCTCACCGGCAACGCGAGGTGGTGGTAAACATGACTCTAAACGCACCTGAGGAAATGGATCTAAAGATGCCAATACTGGGTGAAGGAGGCCGGAAAATCGCAGTCGAGGATATGTTGCACTAAGTAGTAACAAAAGAGGACCTGCAACCCGATCAGGTTAAAGGGGCGGTGCAACGATATTCAATTGGAATGTTTTTCACTTTACACGAGCTTACTGGCACTAGTGGGACACAAGGATACTCGCACGCAACGCCACTGACCAGGAAACTCCTTTGTTGCGCTGTAATTTCGAGGACAAAACCGAGCGTTTTCATTCAATCTCTCCTTCGCAAAACCTGGTGACGTAGCTGGGCGGTAGCAGTACCGCCCAGTGACGATATTTGAATGCGGCTCATAGATTGGGCCCGAGCATTGCGTGGGCACTGGGCTCGTGATAATCTATAGCTCGAGAAGAATTGGGGTAGTGTCCTGTGTCCAATCGCTGTAATGACGACAACAGCCGAACCATAACAATGTCTGGAACTCAGTGCGTGTCCTGTGCCTTGCCAACCACAGCACATGGCTATGATCAACATTGGCGGCATATAATAGGCTCCAGATCACGTGGCCGCTTGCTCTGGCTGCGAGTTGAGGAGGTGAACTCTGCTCGTTTTTCTTCATTTTTTTCTGCGACTTCGATTGCGTGTGGTGAAAAACCAAAAGGTCATTAACGTCAGGGATCCGTTCTAAGCGGTATTTGCGCAAAATACAAAAATCGTTGCATCGCCCCTTTAATGAGAGGGTGAGAGTTTTCGGATTTATTTTTGGAAACACCGGGTAGGACTTCACTCGTCACTCACGACATTGGCTTCGACCTCACCGGACGCGCCGGTGAGGTCGAAGCCCTACACAGTTTCCCCGCGACAGCGCGAGGTAATGGAAGCCGAAGTTCGGCGCACGTTAGAACTGGGTGTAATTGAACCCGGGGAGAGCGACTACACATCTCCATTGATCCCAGTTAAGTGCCGGGAAAAGCCCCAAGGCCCTGTATTGATTACAGGAAACTCAACGTAATCACGCGAGATCAGACCTATCCAATTCCAAACATTGTGGAGAGGCTCGAGACGGTGAGCTCGGCCCAATTTATTTCATTCTTGGATTCGGTCAGGGGCTACTATACTTCGTCTCACCCTAGCATGGACTAACCGCGAAGGCTGTGCTAGCGCGAGCGGCCAGCCTTGACTGCCTTGACTAGAGCACTTGCTACACGAGCGCTCGTGCAGCCGCCGCGGCTTCATTCAAAGCGACTAGCTCGCGCTTTTAGCACGCGCGGCTAACAATAGTCCATACTAAGGTGAGACGAAGTATAGCAGGTACCCCTCACAGAGCGTGCTAGACGCTACGCGGCATTTGTTTCTTTTTTTGGGTACATTTCGGACGCTAATGTTGAGTTTTGGGCTCAAAAACGCGCCGTTCTGTTTTTCGAGCCTGATGAATAAGGTGCTACGCGGATTCGAGGGCTTCACGCTGTCCTACCTTGACGATGTCGTGGTGTTCTGGTTAACGTTGGAGGAACACGTGGCGCATCCTAGAAGTGTTCTAACGATACGAAGCGTCGGCCCCACAGTGAAAGTTAAAAGTGTCAGCTAGCTAGAGGAGAGGTAACCTACCTCGGACACGAGACCGGTCGCGTACGTAGAAGGGCCACCGAGCTAAAACTTGCCGCTGTCAAAGAGTACCCGCGTCCGCTCACAAAGACGGCGATTCGTGCCTTTCTCGGCCTAACCGGCTATCACCAGCGCTATATCGCTAATTACTCTGAAATAGTCAGTCCGCTGACTGACGCGCCCCGAAAAACGGAACCGCAGCAGGTTCTTTGGAATGACCAGAAAGAGCAGACCTTCGGCACCTTGAAAGGCGCGTTGATGTGGAGGCTGCAGTCTTGAGAGCGCCCGATTACGAGAGGGCCTTTGTCATTCAATGCGACGCGAGCGACCGCGGAATGGGAGTGGTGTTGAGCCAGACAGATTGTAACCGCGAAGAGCACCCGATCCTGCACGCGAGTTGCAAATTCACGACTCGGGAAGAAGCCTATAGGGCCTCCGGAAAAGAATGTGCCTGTTCGGTTTGGGCCGTGTAGAAGCTGGGCTTCTACGCTGACGGAACGAGATTTACCATTTAGGGAGGCCACTGTCCTCTCACCTGGCTAAGGAACATGTCGCCCAGAAATAGTCGTCTTCTCCGCTGGAGCCTCGCGCCGCAACAATATTCGTTTGACATTAAGTGCAAGCGGGGTAAACTGCATACGAACGCCGACAGCTTGAGCCGCTGCTCCTAGGCTGATGGTATCGATGTAATGGATTTCCCTCTTATGCGGAAAGTCTATTTGTGCGTTGACAAAATTGTTAGTGAAGCAATTGACATTACGTTTTAATGAGTATTCCTAGTTTGTTTGAGTGTTGGCGGTGTGTTGCCGTTAGTTATTTGGGGGTTTCTTTTCACGGGAGTCCGAGTTTATTGCTTTTGTTCTCCGTTTCCTTCCAAGCAATAGCAATGTTGAATTTTTGTTTTGCTTTTGTTAAGAACTTCTTGGTGTTATGCCTGGTGTGTCTCGGGGGATGGGCTGGTCACTTGCCTACTGGGTGGTTTGAGGTTGCCGACGACGGAAGTCTTGGCCATCATTGTTGTTGAACCGACCCAAGGCAAGGCCAATGCAGGACCTAAAGCGGCTGGGATTGCAGCGTCACCCTCCCAGCATCAAAGACTGAACGACCTTCGACCGAGCGGCTGTGCTGACCGACTCCACCCCAGGATCGACTTCGGGCGGCGTAGATGCTGTAATGAACCGTCAAGGCGCCTGGCTTCTACGGCGGCGGGCGCCGAAGGGGCGGTGTGGGACAATGTTTGTTTCTGGCCTTCCGGGTGCTTATCCGTCATGCTGGTGATAGGGGAATTAAGTGGCGCCAGTTGTCTGCTGGGAAACAATGGAAAGATCGTCCAGCGGCCAGTTTGCAGACCTTGGAACTGTTGCCCACCTCAAATATAGGATTGGGAGTGTGGGGGATAATCGTCGTCTTGCCATTCTGGATTATAGGTCATGTCACTCTAAATTAGTAAAGAGGAGTATAGCGGTCTCTTGTCTCGGGTCTGCCCTAAAAAAGTCCTGCGTCCACTTGATGAAGGAAAGCTTCAACGGCCAGGTTAACAGACTAAAACTTTCAGGATTTCCACCAGCCCTTTTGACCAAGGTGGCTAGCTCCCTGTTGAAAAAAGCTAAAGGGAGGGAGAGGAAGACTGAATTCGACAAAAAAAAGAATGGTGGTCGTCCCCTATCTTCATCAGGTTTCCCATAACCTGAAACAAGTCGGAGGTCGCTATGGCGTCCCGGTTGTGTTCTCTGCCCCACAAAACATGGGTCAGATATGTGCTAAGGTGGGTGCTATTGCCGAAAAGCGGTTGAAAAACAAATGCACCAAAAAACACGCAGTGCCGTTTGTGGCCTGTGTGTCTGGCGTGGTCTATAAGATCCCCTTGTCTTGTGGCAAAGTGTACGCTGGACAGACGGGCCGCTGCCTAAATGATAGACTCAGGGAGCATTCGTATTCACTGGGGGCTACGGTCGGGGGGTTGCTACCTTTTCACTGCAGGGACTGCATGTGCCAGCCTAATTTTAGTGAAGCCACTGTTTTGGACAGACATAAAGACAGGGTGACAAGGGGAATTATCGAGGCCTTTTTTATTTCAGAACTTGGCGGGAGATGCGTCAGCGAACCGTCAGTGGCGTTATCTGACAAAGAGTTCGGGTACCTGCGATCGACTATGACGGGCATTACGTAGACACCGATTGGGCCTATCGCTACATAATATGCTGCTCGGTTGGCACGTTTGTGTGTGTCTATATATTTTTATCTGATTAAGATACTTCTTGTTTTCCTTCTTCCAATTTTGTGTAATAAACAACAGTTGTTAGTTCAGCGCCGTCCTGTCGTGTTTGTTCCTTTACTCTTGTCCAAGTTTCCTTGCCGCTGTTTCTCTCCAAGATGTTCACCTCAAACCAACTAGCCCAACACGTCACATTGTTCCATTCCCTAACGTTAAGCTCCCCTTGGGGAAGAGCTTCGCTTGTCCGACGCTTCAGGAGAATCCTCCTCTCCCTCAAATGTCAACAAAAGCCCGACCGTTCGAGGGACGGTCGTCTTCGATCTGATATCTGGCTATTAAATAAACCTGTTAAGTTTTCCCGGTCTGTTTCCCCGACTGACTGGCTCGGACGTCGTTCGTGAGAAAGGTTGGACGCAAGCGAGATGGCCACGCTACCCGAGAGACCAAGCTGGGCGTCGACACATAACAATATATGCATGGCTGGCACGTGACGTCAGTTCACCCCTCTTTCTGGTGGCCAGAAGCGCCTCGCTAACGCAGCGGAAGCTGCTCTCTCAGGCGCCCTTTCCAACATTGTCTGACCGATTCAGTGACGTCAGTGCAAGCTACGTATACACCAACACGCGGAGATGACGTCACGCGGCTGCGGTGGCGCTGCTGTCGGCACGGAGCATGCGCTTCACCTAACGCGAATCTGGTTTCTGCGCATGCGCAATGCCCACACTTGGTCTGGGAAAACACGGGCTTGTTTGTAAACAGCGCGACAGTTCTTCCGCGATCTTATGAGCTTTTTCCGCAATCTGATTGCAGAGCGAATACTGGATGCGTAAAACTTGTCAGGTTTTTTTTTTATTTTTTTTAGTAAGCTGTCAGCGACAGTAATCAGTGATAGATTAAGAAACCCAGGAGGAGGCGAGACCTGTGAATATCATTAATGCTCAGCAGCCACTGAGATATCCTGATTAGCTGATATAGGCATGCCGAAGTACTTATTACGATGTACTACTTATAAACATGGCCCGCGTTGTTTTTTTTTAAGACGTCAGTTACCATAATTTGTTTAAGCGTTTTAGTTCTAATGTCTGTTTAGTTTTCGGCGTTCTTGAGACGACAAAACCTTTGGCCGTGACCAAAAATGCAGGGAGTTTCCGAGGAAAGAGAACAGTGTATTTTGGCCCGGGTGAATAAATGATGCATCGAAAAAGCTCGAACTTCTTGAGAATCTGAAGCTATAGCAGTTGGGATATCGCGCGCGAAAGTTTGAGAAGTTGACGTCGCTAAGAGGAAAAGATAATTGAGAACAAAACGAAATTTGTTTTTATGAGCCGACGTCCACCTAAGCCTAATATCGTCAAAACAAACACGTATATTGTGAACGCGGGTGGGATTTATGTAAGAGAAAAACATTCATCGGAAAGAAAGAGAACATTGTTTTCTTTCTTTTTGGCAGGGTTGTTTCACTGAAATAGATGGTATACAGGCGCCCACAATGGACCTTTTTCACATACCGACGGCACCAGGCGGTGGCTGCACGAACTAAAAATCGAGGAAGTGACCTACCTGCGCTACCAATCGATAATGGCAGCTACGCTACCAGTTTCTTCGCTCTCCTAGCAGCGGCGCGTGCCCAAGGCGACTCTAAAGAGGGGGATCTGTGGCGTCCACCCAAACGTCATGTTTTTCTTTCCGTCCACTTTCTTTTTTTGTGTAACACAATTATATATATGTTGCAATTACGTGTTCTACTTGCTGATTCACAGCCTCCTTCCGAATTTCCTCGATTTCTAGTGCCGACTTCCATTTCATTTCATTTCATTTCATTTATTATACCCTTAAAGCGCTCGTAGGGCTTTACATAAGGGGGGGGGGGGCAAGTGCAACATTATTCAAAACACAAACATAAAAGAAATAGAACAAGAAAACAGGTGTTACGGTTGCTATGCGTATAAGTAAGTAATAAGAGAATCTCTGAAAGCAGAGGATTCTTGGATGATTACAATATTATCAGGAAGAGAGTTCCATTCGTATGAAGCTAACTGTAATGGTGAAAATTTAAAGAGGTTTGTTCGTGGAGTGACCAAATGAAGTTTTTGCGAATTGTCAGTACGTGCGGAAATATGCGGTGCAGTCCGGCAATACAGTTCTCTCTTCGATGGGCAGTGGTAATACAAAGTATGTAATGATGCAAGTCTTGAGATTTTCCTTCTGTCTGCAAGAGGTGGTAGCCCAAGTTTTTCCTTTAGTGAGGTGATGCTTGTACGCGTGTAGTTTTTAAGAACAATGCAATTTCTTGTTTTGACGATAGTAGGCTTAGGTGACTGTCCGCTCATGGAAAAAGATAGTTTTTCTGCATTATCTCTTGATCCAGATAACGTCATGTCCTCAAACTTTGCGTTCTATCCCAACCGCTAACGTCACATCATCTCACGGAGTATTCTGCGATACATAGTTTATTTTTATAGGGCCGAAAAACACGGTCCAGTTTTCTCGGGAACTCCCTGTGCCTACGCTTCCACGAAAAACAGTATGGCGGCCACCAAGACGCACTGCGACAAAAAAGACACCCCAACGATTAGCGCGGCAGACATTGAGAACAAAAACAACAACAAGCTTAACCATACTTGCGTCATACATCTGCTCCGAATGCAATCTTCGTAAGGAAAAAGGAGAAAAAAAAAAAAAACGACAGAACGGCGTAGAGCATAAGCAAGAAGGGAGCTTAGAGGAAAGGCGACAAGTGTGTCCAGTCGACTGCGGCCAAATCAGCGATCCGCTCGAACGAGCGCAGCGCCACCCCGTGACGCTGCCGCTCCCTTCGCCGTGCCGATTGCAGCGCCAGGCAATCCACCGGCGGCAGCGGCGGCGGCAGTGTTCGGGCGCGATAAGAACGGCCAGGAATCGATTCCACTATTCTCCGTCTCACCGTAACCCGGCAAAAGGCGAAGGCGACGGTCCCAGCGAGCCAATCAGTGCATCGGACGGAGACACGTGACTACACTCTACCTCACTGGTTGGGCGCAGTGCTGTCGAAGCTACGGGCGAGAAAGAAAGTAGAGCCGCTTTTGTACGAATTTTTAGCGGCGGGCTAATCATTCTAGGACACGCAGAGGAAGGCCCGGGTGAGAGGGGAGCTCCGCTTTTCTCTCTTCGCAAACTGCTTGGGTTCCGCTCTTGGGCCTGCACCTTTGGTAAGGGCTGTCACGTGCTTGGCCTCCGTCGCTCTGATTGGCTGGAGGGGGCCGTAGTCTTTTTTACTCTTTGCCAAGTTAGGGAGGCCCGAAGTTTAGACCTGCGCGCGACGTGAGCCCACAAGTCTGGATAGCATCCGGGGAACCCCCAAGGTGGACGCTTTCGTAATTAAGGAACTTCGGGAGAGAAGAGAGAGTCGATACTCTTTGTCTTCGTTTCATCGTTAGTCTTTCTTCCCTGCTGCTCTCCTGAGCGGAGAGCCCATAAAGAATAACGTCTAAGAAGTCTCACTAAAGTGTCTAGCGAATCTTAAAATACAATCTAAGAAACCTGGAACGTCTGCATCTTCCGCAAAGCGTTTGCAAGAGCCAATCGCTGCAATCCACGGAGGCGGCTCAATGAATGACGGGGCTTGAAATATATATAGAGCTGTAAAGAGAACAGTCTGCGCTCTTCTCTTTAGCCATGACCTATAGCTTTCACCGTGGTCAATGCCACAGCGAAGAGTTCTGTTTTATGACTAAGCATATTTTTAGCCTCGTTATTCGACGAACACCTTCCGTAGAGTGCGAAAGCGTATCGCCGTGGCGCTCGTTGTCCTTGTGCCTTTTCCGTCACCGCCACCACCTAAAGTTCCTAGATAAGAGACTTACTACTAGATACCGGAGACTAGATAAGAGAGATAAGAGATATGGGACTTAGCTCCACCTATCGCGCAGAGTGATCGCGCGATAGGTGGAGTGCGTGATTGAGTTAGTCATTGATAGTGAACGCACAAAACCTACGTGCGCCGTGACGATGTACTTTTGGTACTGCTTGATATGCCCTTTTTAAAAGTCCATCGAGCAACATTGGCAGTCGCCCATGCTAGGTTGCGCAAGCTACCGCCCGTTACAAAAGACACGAAGCGCGTGATTGGATCCGAGTCCTCGCCGAACGCTGACGTCACACTCGCGTCCAATACGTGCCCAGGGTAGGTTGAGCAAACAATGGCGTACAAGCGTCGTTGCGGACTCTTGAAAAGGGTCTATTGACTCCGTCGGAACATTGCGTCGGCTGCGCTCGGACTTGGTATGAAAGAGGGAATATGGGCGGCATCTACCGCCACCTATACTCCGTTTCACACTTACCATGGACCGCGGAGGACGCTACGAGTCGTCGAAGCCAACCCAGCGCAGTACGAGTGTCACGTGATCTTTAGGAGGGGCACAGCGACGCGTGGAGCGCGTCATCACGTGATATATTGGCAGCACTGGATTGGTCGGGATGGCCGGCAACGTCCGCTGAGGTCCGTCGTAGGGTGAAACTGAGTGTACCACGAGGCATCGGGGAATTTCAGCCGCGGTCACACCAGTCTCAATGCTAATTCATCATACAAATGACAGTCAGCAGAGACTGTTTGAGCATGGATGGATGGATGGATGTCCATGACTATACCCTTTGTAAAGGGCGGTAACTTACGTCACCTAGCCTAAAGCAACACCTCCTAGACTCTAAGGCTTCTCCGCTTCCTATGACGTACGTCATGCTACGGGCCAGGCCGCCTAACATCTCTATTTTTCAGCAATGGCGGCGGAGACTATGGCGTAATGCATTTCGTAGAATTCGCTTTTTTTTCAGTTTGAAGTTATCTTTGACCGAACCAGGCATGATTTGTGCGTGAGAGTGTGCGCTGTGAGGTGTACTCTGATGTGAGAGGAATTTGACATCTGCAGTGCAGACAAAGGCACGGACACGAGCGCAGTGGCTTTGGAAAGTGCCTTCTATGCACGAGTTCTCGTACCTACTGCAGACATTTGTGAGATGAAGTTAGAGGAAACGGTTCCGATTACGCCTCGTTTCGTTTGACTTGGAGACGGGAAGTTCTTCTTGACAACCATACGCTACTGTTTAGTTGTATGCAATTTTGTGTGCGACGGTACTTCTACGCGCTTTGTATGAACGACTAAACCTTAACTGGTTTAGGTGAGAGACCTGCTGGGCACGAAAGCTCACCAAAGGAAAGACGACGACGAACCCCCGCGAAACACGCAACGACCCGGACGTTCTAAGCTCTGTGTACGTATTAAATACCTTCCACCTTCGACGACTGCGTGTTTCGACGAATTCGACGACGTATTTGACGACGGTAGGAACAGCGTGGGCGAACAGGCTGGAACTTGGCCGGCGGTCCGGCTCGGCTTCTTCGAACCGAGTCGAGACGACCGGAGAAGCGGCGGACACCTCGGTTGACGTCACGCCGATGTGGAGAGGAGGTACTGGAGAATCCTTGGCCGGTCTACGTGGTGTTGCTGAGAGGCGTTGTATGGCGGTCCTCTCACATTGGTCACACAAAAGCGAGAGAGTTTTAGGGAACCCTTTTTGAACATCCGATACGGTACGATGGGGGCCGTCCCATACGAACTGGACATGTGCGAGTCTTTTGCGCATGCGCAGTTCGTACCGGCGGGCCCATCGTATACCGTATCGGATGTGCAAAAACGGTTCTATAAAACTCTCTCATTCTGTGGTCCTGTTTGCAGCGACCGCGTCGTTTATATTTGATGTACTGGAAGTGTGACCCCGGTTTAAAAGCTCGCCAGTCACTGCACTCGTCGTGCGCGTTTTTAGAACGCGTTCTAATGGTGAATTCGGGTGGTCGCCTCTCTCCTCTGACCTTGAATCAGCAGAGCGCCCCCTCCTCGCCGCCAGAGCTACTCGGGATCCTTTTCAGCCGATCACAACTGCTGGGTTCAGTGCGCTCCGAGATCCTCAGACCAGTAATGGAAGAAAAACTTCTTAATTTTAATAATGCATTAAAAAAGATATATATTTTACAGCGTACGGTGGACGATTGAGCAAAATTTACGCTCGCAACGTGATGAAGTAGCGGTTGTGACGTAAATTGTTTTACGCATCGGCATATAAAAAAACAAAAAAACAGCAGTATGCCCCTTGATTTTTGCAGAACAGAACGAAAGCCAATGCTTGGAAAGAGTTGTCAACTCATCGCGTTTCCGACAGTGAGCACGAAGCGATAGCGGTCATCCGTACGGCAGAGCAGGCAAATATAAAATGGTTAATAAACCGTATTTTTCTTACGGCGAAATATTGTGCAAGCTGGATATAACACATATCGCCATGATACACAAATGACTGTGCATTAGATTCGGCTTTCCCTTTATTTTACAACACAAACCTTTGAACGCACTTTTACCAAACCTGAAAATTTCTTGAAGCGACCACAAAACCCGGTAAAACAGCGGCGAGCTCGGCGAGCTGTTTCTTCGTCGGTTAGGCTTAGCGGAATCACCACCGCGAGATTTATGATCTCGTAAAAGCACTGGGAATACTTCACACGTCCACTTTTCCTGTTACGGTCACAAACAAACGTCGTCCCGTCCGTTGTAATCCTCGCACCGTCGAATGCACAAGCACTTTGTAGAACCACATATCAATCGCCGTCTCGCCGGACCCCGCACACTACCACAGACCACTGCCGGCCATTGTCAACAAAACCACGGGATCCCCGTCCAAGTACCACGTGACGCCTGCACCGCTCCGCACTCCGACGGCTACAGACGGAGTGCTAGAGAGCGCTCTGAGAGGGAGAGGCGCCCTCGGAATGAACCGCCCGATCAGGCCACAGCCCTCTCTTTCAACCACCCGATTTCGCGCGCTCTGGAAAGAGCGCTCGAGAGCGCGCAGAAAGAACCACTCGAATTCGCCATTAGAGTGCAGCGGAGACAAAGGCAGCTATAGCTTCTAATTATTCCAGTCAGAGCTGGGCGTTGTGGCGCGTCTTCGCGCGCTCTAGTTTCCTCCTCTCCCCCAGTTTCTGCCCGCGTAGATTCATCCCGAGCCACTTCCCAAGGTAGCAGGGGACTTGGTGGTGTCTCGTCTGTAACAAAGCAGACGACGTGCACAGGGATATAATGCGGGACTACGAGGTACGTCTACAGCGCGGGCGAAATGGATTGAAGCGGCACTTCAAACTGACAGCCTTAAATCGGTTTCCTAACTTATCGCGCTGGGACTTACTAAAAAGGTGCCTGAAGTCGGTGGAAGCTTTCGCTAAAATTGCGGAAAGATTGGCTACTTGAATAAATTAAGAAAAATTAAAATCTCTGTTTTTCCTATACTTTGCATGTACACTAAACAAAAATATTATGTGTTACTGTGGCGTTTATTTCACCCAAATGAAGTAAAGAAAAGGTAAGCTACACGAAAAAAAGAGGTATGAAGTCACGCGTTAGTAAAATTCCTTTCAGGTACGAAGAAACAAGACGTGATAAATGTTTTCAAAGTAACACGGGAAAATTCTACTCAATTCTGCTGCAACCAGGGCCCAAATTTATTTCAGAGGCCCAAGCAAAGAGGGGGCTTCATAAAATACCCGCCTACGTCAAGTGCCCAAAAACAAAGTTACGACAGTACTGAGCTGAACTTTATTGCAGCGAGCGCCTGAGATTTCGTGTTTTCCCATAATTTGAATAGTCTGCAGCTCAATTCTCTTTCTCTCCGCTTGGCAATTTCCCCTGTTCATCTCTTTTTTCTTCTTTCACTAATTGTTTTTTTTTCTGTAAAAAAAAGGAATAAAAATATGGGCAAAACGTTTTTTTATTATTTTGACTTTTTATAAGTGCTCAGCTATTTAAACTGTCTTTGTGTTGACAGCTTAGTAAAACATCCTACCAAAAACAAATCAAATAATATTAAAACTGGAAAGAAAATGCTTAAACACATTTTTAGTTGAATAAATATTAGATACTCAAAAAAAAAGAACGAAAAAAAAAATCTATATTACGATTCTACATCAAAGGCTAAGAATGATATCAAAGCGGGCAGTGTAATGAAACAAGGCTATGTTCGCATTCCAGCGAATCAGTGTAGCATGCGACGGTCCACGGCGCCATGGCTTATTGCTAGCGTTAAAATAAAACAAAAAACAGGGTAAAGATTAAAAAAAAAGCCAAGCAGACATCGCAGCAGCAGCGAAGCCAAGCGGGGAAAAAAAAAGAAAAATCCCCTCCCGCGGTGCCGCGGGCGTGACGGTCACCCTTATTACAAAATTCTTTGCTGGAAAAAAAAATATAAAAAGGACCCTTGAAAAAAAAAAAAGAAAGACAGCATAAAATTATCACTTTAACAACAATATTTAAAAACAATTGAGATGTATGCAATAAAGAAAGGCGCTAGCGAGGTAACGCCGTTACGAGAAAATCTTTTGTGCCAACATCCGGGCTTCCTTGCTTAAAAGGTCGAACGATCCAAAATTTTGAAGGAAGTAGCTCTAAGCGAAGTCATCTCGAAGGGTGAACACGCGACGACGTGTCGATTCGTATGCGGAGAGCGCGACGAAGAAAACGGTTGCTAAGTTTTTATGGTTTTGGGTGCCAAAACATTAGGAACGGCTGCTGGTACATGCGACTGACTGTTTTAATTAATTCTCTAAAAGAAGCGTACACTTTTTTTGTTTACTTTGTGTGATTAGTACACAACATAAACACTTCCACGTTCATAGAGTATGGAACAGGAACTAGGTTTTGTTGATTCGGGCTGGCTCTGTTGCTTCAGCAATGAAAGAGCTTTTACAAAGCTCACATTCCTTTTTTATTTTTTTGTTCTTTCTCAAGACGCCATGTTTTTCTCGAACAAACGGCCCGCCTTTTTTTGTCGTAACGAAGAAGTGATTATTTGCTAGCGACAAATAATCCGCGCAGTACTTACCGAAAGTGAAAAATGTTTAAATATAAAAAAAAAAGAAAATAGAACGCTGCGGGTACATAGTTATTGTTTCGCAACACAACGCCTATAGGCCGGTTCACACACTTGCGTCGAGTTGGACCGAGTGCGAGGGTTGCTATGACAACCGCTGCGTCGGCAACCGCTGCGTTGGAGGCGACGCAGCTGTTGCCATAGCAACCCTCGCACTCGGTCCAACTCGACGCAAGTGTGTGAAAGGTTCTTGCGTTGTCATATTGACGAAAAAAAAAAAGGTAACCTTGTTTCCCGCCCCCGGCGGGGAGCATCTCGCTAAGGCCGACAGTCGCATTACGGCCGAGAGTGCATTAAGGCCGATAGGGGCGAAAGGGCCGGGGGTGGCTTTGAGGCCGAATAGGGCATAACGGCCGAGAACTGCATTAAGACCGATAGACTCTGAATGAGCTGGTGTGGCCGCCTTCTCGGGGGTCGCGTTGTGGTTAACGACTTCAGTTGCCACCAAATAAGATAGATGGCGCCATATTGAGCCTGGGGATGAAATTAACATATTTTCAGTTTCGTGAATCGCCGTGGTCTCTTCTCAGATTACAATGATTGGCGCTCCGAATACTGTAAACTACTTAATTTTCAAGAGGACCTAATTTTCGCCAATTGCATACAATTCGCGAAAAATAGGTCCCGCGAACAATTCTGTTAAAATGTAAACACATTAAAATCTATATTGAGATGTTACCACGTCGCGAAAATTAGAACCCGCAAATTATTCCAAAACTTTAGCTTTGACCTAATCGCGAAAAATAAGTCGTTTACAGTATTCTGCGGGAAAGTAAACTTATGACATTTTTAAGAGTGTATCTGTCGGTGACTTCAAATACTTCGGTTTCGGGTTTGTTTTCACCCTTCACGGCCGGCACCAGTCGGTACGCCGGCCTTGCCTTTCCGAATCTTTCATTTATTTATTTTCTTTTCTGCGCTTTATCATTTCTTATTAGTTTAATCAGTAGTTTCTTCATCTGCATATTTGGATTATGTACACACACGCACACGTATTTCCAAATAAATGCTATGAATTTAGGGCGCCTTTTTGGTATAACATTCCTATATTTTAATCATCGGCTTTTTAAGAGTTCAGTGAAACATTTATTGTGTCTTTTCAATTTTCAGCACTTTAACTAAATTAGTTATGTCTCTGATTCTACCGGGCGGCTACGAAAACGATGAGTGAGGTTGATTTTAAAATATTATTTTCAATCTTTTTTACAGCGAAACGTTGAAGAAAACACATACTAGGAAATATGAAAAAACACATGAACCATCAGAATGTCAGAAATGACAATTATCTCACCGTCGGAGTGCATTCTTGCCTTGAAAAAGTGCCACGTGCTTCGTTCCGTTTCTGTAATTGGCTCACGAGGGCATAGCCTGCGCACTTTGCCAAAAAATGTTGACACGGAGTGTAGCAAAAAAGAAAAGCTAGTCGAAGCGGTCAAAGCGCTACATGTTTAATTAATCGTAAAGGATGAAGCAATGAAACCAGAAACGCAGTATTTGCCGTCACCGAGAGATACAATGTGCACGGACAAATAAAATAAATATGTGGCGACATCTATCTTATTTGGTGGCAACTAAAGTCATCAACCATAACGCGAACCCCGAGAAAGCGGCCACACTAGCTCATTCAGAGACTATCGGCCTCAATGCAGTCCTCGGCAGTTATGCCCTATTAGGCCTCAAAGCCACTCCCGGCCCTTCCGCTCTTCTCGGCCGTAATGCGACTATCGGCCGAAATGACAGTGACCCTTCACTTTCAACGTACAATTAACCAAAAAGCTTCGAGAGAATGTTTTAGAATACCTAAGTTTTTGGTCCTCTGCTCTCGGTTAGTAGACTAATCACTGTTCACTATACCAGTTCGAAGATGCCCGGTTCCAGTTGTAAAAAAAGGCAGCACAGCGTCCTAGACGTTGAAACGTCTGCGGTCACTGAGATCCAGTGTTGTTAGCGTTACCAAAAAAAAAAAAAAAGTAACGCAATAGATTGCACTTTACTTGCACATAAAACAAAACGCGTTATCAACCTACGTTACATCAGAATAAAGGAAACGCTTATAGCTACCGTAATTCCGAGGTCAAGCAGCTTATGCATCATACAAAAGACAGTCTGCGTACAGATTCGAACGCGAGTCACCGCAAGATCCATGCTTCGAATGCCTCATGGCAGTGAGTTCGAGGAGAAAACCTGACCACGCGACATTCGAACCAGGCATATTGCGGTGATTTGTGTTTGCAGACTGTCTATGTATGATGTATACGGGCAGTGTGACCCCGGCTTTAGGGATAAAAGAGAGTTTTAGTAGATCGTATTCTACGGAAAGCCGGACCAGCGGGGGCGTGTGCTCAATCCATGCTTTAAAGTGACGGAACGAGCTCCCGCTAGCAAAGCGAAGCTCTAGCTGACGGTCTACTGAAAGTCCGTAATAGAGACTTTTAGTAGATCGCGCCCAAAGCTCCGCATTTGCTAGCGGGAGCTCTTGACGTCACTTCGAAGCATGGATTGAGCCACAGCCTCCTCTATACTCGCAAAGCCTGGCAGTTCGACGACGGAGCCATATAGAGTGCCCGGTCGCAGATTTGGATCGCGAGGATCTGGTAGCACAGAGCATCAAAGAATCATTTCTTCGGGAACCTGGACGTCAGCGCAGAGCGTTTGCAGCGGCGAGGACCCGAAACACACTTGTTCGCTCGGGAGAAGTGTGTTTCGGCGTTTCGCCGCAGCGGGGCGCCAGCCACGTGGCTCTCCTCTCATCCGTTGTCTGCCGCTCCATCATTTTCCATTTCGGCGGCCGCGTCTCGTGCTGATCTGCCAGGCTTTGTCAGTATATAGGAGGCTATGGTACGTCATACAAAAGAGAGAAGGTGTTCTGACAATTCCTTTTTCCCGATCTCGCGGCCGTCTATCTTTTCTTCGTTGCTCCGAAACTGAACAGCAATCCATTGAATGCACAGATGCGTCGCCCTAATTTCATGAAAACCAAGTTTAATGGAGATGCGCCTCGTCCACAGGTGGAAGATGGCATAAACCCTTCAATATGAAGGCTCCGAATGCCATGATGATGATAGCTGACAGGAATTTTGCATGTGGCCCATTATCGACCAGTTTCTTTAACAAGTGTGCCATGTAAAATATTTGAACACGTCATATATTCGGAGTTGGTAAATTATCTCGAAACCAATTACTTCTTCACAAGTTCACAAAATGGCTTTAGAAAATATTTTTCATGTGAGACGCAGCTACTCTCCTTCACGCATGATCTTCATCATATATCCCATGCAGCACAGAGTTGGCCAATCATTGGCCAATGGCTGGCAATGGTTCTTTGGCCAGTGGCCAGACAGTGGCGAGCCGTTGGCCGATGACTGGCCTTTCTCTGGCCATTGGCAATTGGCCAAAAGACAATCACCAGCCATTGGCGGATGACTGGCCTTTCTCTGACCATTGGCCATTGGCCAATAGACCATCACCAGCCATTGGCCAATGCTTGGCCAAAATCCGTGCTGCTTGGGATTCTCTCGATAATCATTATGAAACTGATTGTGTAGTGTAAAGGCACGTTCATACACTTGCGACCTCTTGGAACAGAGTGCCTTGGAACCTCTTAATATCTCTTACGACGAGAGGACACACTGGCGCCATCTATTGGGTAGCAGTGTAAACTTGCCGGTCCGGCACTATTTCTATTTCTTTCGCGCATTATCCTTTCTTTCTTGGCTCGAAAAACTTTTTTCAACGTTATAAACGAGTCTTTCTCATATGTATTACGCACATTTGATCTCGGAAATACCGCAAAACCTTCGTTCTTGTGAAATGAAGTCCCAGGGTCACCGCATAGATGGCGCCAGCGTGCCAGTGTGTTCCCTCGTCCTAAGAAATTTTAAGAGGTTTCAACAGGTCTCGTCTCTCTCGGTCGTACTCAGTTGCAAGTCTGTGAACGGGCCTTTAGATTTCTCAAAAGCTCTTGACATTGTGTTTCACAAACTCATTCTTCATAAATTACAATCACTTAACATTGACTCCAGTATACTAAATTGAATGTATGCCTTTAAACTAACCCCCTACAATTCGCTGCTGCTAATAATACGAATTCGTGTACTTGTTTTAGTCACCTCGGGTGTCCCACAGAGCTCAGTGGCCTTGGCCCGCTACTCTTTCTTATTTACATTAACGACTTGGCGCAGAACTTGTCTTCGTCTATTTGCCTCTTTGCTGACGATTGCTTTATATACCGGCAAATAACCCATATATCTGACACCGTTCTGCTACAATCTGACCTTAATCGCATATCAGTTGCTAAAGGAACTAAACACCGACAAATGTGGATCGATAAGAGTTTCACGCGCTAAATCGGTGTGTCATACTTACCATCTTAACAGCCATCCTCTCGCTTCAGTGTTTGTTTACAAATATCTTGGGGTTCATAAATGCCTAACCTTTTTTGGAAGATTTATAATGAATACGTAATTAACACTGTTTACCGTATGTGAGAATATAGTTAAAAAGATATTAATTTCTCGCTCCGTCTTCAGTGAAAACTAACCATGTACAAAAGCCCAATCCGTCCAGAATTAAAATATGCTGCTACTGTGTGGGACCCCGCTAACTCATCACTAATCCCTCTTATTGAATTCATTTCAATCCACCCAGCTCGTTTCATACTGACAAACTAGCATCGCACTGCGAGCGTTTATACGTATGAATAACGCTCTAGGTCTGCCGCGACAAGTTCACCGCCGAAACATCTGTCGTTCGTGTCTTCTTCGTAAATCATCAAACTGCTGCCTTTTGTCATAAACTAATTATTCCCCCTTTCGACATCTCTACTGGCAATTATCATGAGCATTAGGTTGGTACTTAAAAGTTTAGAACTTGGTTATTTTAATATTCTTTTCTGCTTCAAACATGGATACACTGGAACTACCTGCGGGCCACTAATGCTAACATCACTGATATTGTTTTTTTAGGCGTGCTATTACTAATATGTGCACTTTGTAGTTAATATTGTATAGCTTTCTCCGCTCTTTAATGTAGTTATCTTGAGGGTATTTTTTAAATAAATACACAAACAAATAAATAAATAGAGGTAATACACACAACGCTGCTGATTTTGTGCTGTTAGACATTCCATGCGGTACCCAGAGAGCAGACGAAACATTGTAGCTTTTCACTGAGTTGTGTGGGCGAAACACAATTCCCACACAAAGGAAACAAAAACGCAAACTCGAAGAAAACAAGAAAAAAAGAAGCTCAAAAACATCGCAAAACTAGGAAAAAGAACATCCGCAGAAGGCAAAGAACTATTTGGACAGAACCCGAAGAAAGACCGTAAAAGCGACCCAGCGAGCAGGTATTCGACCAAGTAAATCCCTCGACTTTTTTTTTTTGTCTTCTCCACTCGATTCCTTCAGGCTCTCGACCTGTTTCTCGTCTTCCCGTTTTTTGTGATCGCCCACGCCGCTCAAAATTCACTGCTGCGAGAGACGTCGAAATGGTTTCGCCAAGAATGTTGCTCCGGAGGCAAACTTTGGACGTCGTACCTTTTTGGCGTCAGCCTCGTAAAAACAACAGACACACACACACACACACACACACACACAGAGACGCAGACACGCATAATAGATAATAGAAAAAGAAAAAAAGTAAACCTCTACAGAAGCGTGTCTTCGACGTTCAATTCGTTTCAAGTCTGGCGTCCGAAAAGCGCGCATTCTTTCTCGATGTCAATTTTTTTGTTTGTTTGTTTTTGTAAAAGATTGGCCAATGCAGCTGCTCCAGATATTTCCAGGCATCAAGCGCCCGTTCTTTTATTATTTGCTTTGTCGCGATGCATCAAATATTTTCTGGCGCTGGCAGTGTTGTATGCGGCCGGACAGATAAATTTTTGCAGTGCATGCTCGCGTTGTTCAGTTATGCGAGCTATGCGCGCGCATAGGGTTTGCGAGCGTCTCGATATTCGTGCGATCTTGCTATTGTGTCGGACTATAAATCTCGTTTTCACAGCGGAAATATGTTTCGACGCGTGCGTGTTCGTCTGTGCTTACAATTGGACAAACAATCGGCACTAAAAGAGATTAGCACGAATGATCGACGACCGGAAGAGTAAAATCGCCGCACGCGGCCACTGCGTGAATACAAGTGAACAAACACAAGGAGAGTGAGAGCAGACATTTTTCGTCTGCAAATATAAATATTGTTTTACTACGTCGATACTGTCGGTCATGATCATTGTCGGTTCAGCGTCTTCCTGGCAGTGACAATAAAAGAATGAATAAAAAAACTTTCAGGTTTTTTTTTATTTTGGTGAAGAAGGAAGACAAGCGGAGCTGTACAATGAAAAGTAATGGCTGGCCGCAAGTCGGCAAGCCAGAGTGGAAAGGCTGCCGCCATCCTATGAGCGACGGCGGCAAACAGATACGTGGCTTGCCGCCGTCGCTCATAGATGGCGGTAGGTGTCCAGAGTTCGGTGTCTTCATTTCTTAGCGGGGGACACGATCCTGGGGAAACTAGCGCTTAACAGCTCCGCTGTAAAAAATACACCAATGAGTGTGCAGTCGCGCATGACCAGAGAAATCTTGAGGAAAGGAAGCGGCAGTCCTAGGGAGCGTCTCCAGGATTGCCGCTTCCCTATAGGCAATCCTAAAGCGGGCTTTGGGGATGGCTGCTATCCGCCGTCTTCCCTCGTTCTACAAAGGTGAAGCTCACCGGGCAACCTACTTCTATAGGTATGTTTGCGCGACTACAACGCCGTTTGTCGTCTTTTCGTTGACGCAAAAATTACTCGTATGTGTCCCCCTGTTCTTAGCGCCGACTGTTGATAAAATACTTTAAGCTCGTACTACTCCAATTTATCTTTTTGTTTGCATATTTGAAGGACGCCGCGTTCCTTGGTGTCCCCGGATATCTGGAAAGCGTATAGCTTTCCCGTGTTCATCAACACATGCATGTATATATATATATATATATATCTTTTAATTAGGGGCCTCTTTGATCTATCGCTTAAACGTCCCGCATGCAGAATGCATTAGCCATATGTAGGTAGAGTCGGCCGTGACGCAGAGAGAACTACATGCGCACTATTTTGTTCATTCTTCATCCGATTGCAATGAGACTTTCCTCTCACAAATCCCTTGACTTGCTGTGACCCCTCGGTGAAATCACAGAGGGTGTTTACCAGTGTTGTAAGCGTTACCGAGAAAAAAAAAGTAACAAAATACTTTACTCGTTACTCGCAAAAAAAGGAAGAAACGCGTTCCCGACTTACGTCACTTCAAAATGAAAGGAACCCGATACCGTTTTCGTTCTCGATAAAAAAGAAATGGACGTTACTTTTGCGTTACTTTTTATTTATACAATGACAATAACGGCGTATTTTTCTTTTTTTTTTGGGGGGGGAGGGGGGAGGGGGTACAGCGTTTTTCGAAGCTAGGACAAAGGGCGTGGACGTTGAGGTTTTTTTATAATCTACGCTAGAGGTTCAACTGGTGCTAGTGTGCTGAAGCAAATTGAAGCAGACAGCAATCAGACGAAAATTCACTCCCGGTAATGCGTTTCTATGGGAGAAAGTGAGTGCATTTTTTCATTGCGCTCGATTATAAGAGCGAATATCCCGAATAATTCGTACGTACTAGGTAGCTTGGAACCTTTCTAGGTCAAGCAGACGAAATAATTGTTCAGTACGGCGTTTTTAGTTCCATTTTATTGCATTAAAAACGGTGCTAAAACGGTTTCGTACGTGTATATTTATGTGCACTGTCGGACACTGTTAGGGCGAACACGACGTCGGCGCTTTTTAACATATACGTGCCAAACGAACGAAGGACATCTGGAAAGCCAAGAGAGACGGCAAGAACTACGCAGTGACACTTGATCTGTACCTCGCTGTGTGTGTACGATAATAATAAATTGAAGGCCACGTAATCTATTTCGATTTTAAATAAGTAAGTACCGCTTTATTTTTTCTGCCCTGAGCGAAGCTGCTTGTTCTACGTTCAAAACATCACCGGCACGCTCGAAATCTTTGAGGACAAGCGCCTGATAAAAGCTTCCCGACAGAGAAAATAATAAAAAAAAGAGACACGTTTCATAGCCCACGTACTTTATTCTTCACGTTTTTAATGTTTTTAACCCCTCGTAAAGATGCAAGATGGGGTAATTTTCATATAGTGACAGGACTGGCATATGAGCAGTATATAAGCGTCACCGGAATGCTGGCGAAGCATGAACACACTCTATATTCCTTTTGATTGTTATTTTGCTTTGAATCGTCGCTTGTTTTTACACGCCTGCTGCAGAACACAGATTTAGTTTTTAAATATAGCGAAGTTGAACATCGTTCACTGATGAAGAAAACGTGTGCTAACTAAAGCAATTACACCTTTACATTGTTAATAAAGGTACATTCTACTCGGCACGACCCAAATAACAGATGTTATTCATGCTAGTTTCTGGCGAAGAGACAAAATGCACGCGCGTTTTCTCATGAAGGCCCGTTCACACATTTGCGTTCGGAGCGACCGCTATGCTTACGAACGAATACAATCGCTGCGACTTCAACGACAACATGTGCGCGACGTGTACACGCACATGCAACCGCATGAATCAACAGCCAATGAGAAGCGAGCTCCAGCTCTTGCTCCTAGCCAATAGTAAGCAACCCAGCTACGCTTACAAACATGGGGGACGGTTTCGAGCCCGACGCGAGGTCCTCACCAGAGCAGCCGGAGGTTTTGGCTACGGCGTACAGTCACGAAGATCTGCTGTGCGCCTGCAATAGCTGTGCAAAGGCTGGTTCAGACATCGGAGCGACCGCTCTGCGCCGCGCGTACACTCCTGCAACCACTGCAACAAGCGCAGCGCGTCGGCAGCACGGCGACCGCCTCTCCGCCGCCGTCAGCTGTTTCAGCGGTGCCCCTAAAAAGAAGGGGACGCGCTGCCACTCACCTGCATAACAGAAAATAGACAGACCGAACTTTTTTTTTTTTTTTTTTCAGGATACGCTTGCAGGGTAGTGCATTAAAAAACAAAGATGCAGTACGCCGTCTTGCACGATCACGACTTTAATACACGACTTTGCCAACAGTACAAATCTCGCCACACGCCTTTTCTACGATTATAAAAGACCATGTAATCTTAGCAGCGATATAGCAACGCAGAAATATAGTTTCGTGATCAGATAGACGTTGCGAGCGTTCAGGAGTGCTGACACTAATCACCTTTCTCGGGTGATAAAAACGCGCGAACATTCGCATTCTTTATAC
This sequence comes from Ixodes persulcatus, assembly GCA_013358835.2. Classification (NCBI taxonomy): domain Eukaryota; kingdom Metazoa; phylum Arthropoda; class Arachnida; order Ixodida; family Ixodidae; genus Ixodes; species Ixodes persulcatus. Next base: position 662,144 of record JABSTQ010009807.1, on the reverse strand, counting down.
GGTACGCACCAGTAATACCTTGAACTTGAGCACACGCATGAAATGCACCAAAAAAGGAATCCGGGCGATGTTCGAGGACACAAATGCTAAGAAAGCACCACTGTAGTCGAAGTAAACAAACACGACGGCACGGGCATTTCTGCTGTCTTGAGAGTGCCGCCACGAGATCGCCGCACGAGTAGGTGGATCGTCCCTTCTAGTACGTGCTGGGTTATCATAGCGACACACGACGAAAATTCACAGTCAAGGATAGCGCTTTTACGCGGAACGATGAGCTTCCACCACGCCGTCCACGTCGACGATCACCACCGGCGCCATGTACGCAGATAGCAGGAGACCGGCACGACCGGCATGCAACGCGCGCGACCGAGCTCTCCTCGACCTGTGATTGGTCTGTCCGTTGCGGTCGTTCCCGAATGTAACAAAAAAGTTCAGCCCGGCTCAACTCCTTGCGTTGCGAACGAACACGAACGAAACGACCGTTTGGCGCTTCGTTGCTATGGTAACTTGTCGTTCCAACCGGTTGCATTCGTTCGTAAGCGTAGTGGTCGCTCCGAACGCAACTGTGTGAACGGGCCTTAATGCTCACAGGAGCACCGCAAAAGTAGACCGGTTACTGTCTGCTTCAATTTGCGTCACGTCGCATAGACACTAGCACTGTCAGACTGTCAGACTGTCAACGTTCACGGTATCTGTATATAGGACACGATGGCTCCTCCGAAATTCGACCGCGTTTTTCACATAACACATCGAACTTCTCGTTCTCCACCGATAATCCTGATCGTGAAGTCACTGTAAGGATCATAAGAGGGCGCCACCGAAACGTCTTGTCTACTATAAAAGGAGATTCGTAGGAAACCGGCGGAAACTAAAGACGTTCTCCAAAATTAACTTTACACGTACAGTAATGGTGCACATTTTTACACGAGAGTAATGGAGGAATAATGGAGTGTGAGTTTGGTCGAGAAGGAATTCCACTGGAAGAAGCGTGGCAGCTGCCGCGTTTTTAGTGAATACTATGCAGGTGTAGGAAGACGGTGCGCCCGTCGAACAGTATAGACCGTCTAATCGCGGGCAGCGCGATTTTGAGAGCGAGAGAGAAGAGGGGAAAGGATTACCGGCGCTTACACCCTTGCTGGTGCGTTAGAAAGAGTGAAGGTCCCGGATGAGAGGCTTCGCCGGTGTTGGATGTCTGCATTGCCGAGGTTCGTTCGCTCTTTCTTCTCTGTTTTAAACTCTCAAACTCAATTGGAGCCACGGGCTTGGATGGCGACAGTCCCCCGGTCATCGGGACACCATTGCTCGGTTATAGGGTGCACGAATAACGACAGAAAGCGTCGAATACTGTCCGAGGTCCTATGTAGCTGGCAGCGGAACCCGGCAAGTGCGGCTGCAATGTCTTTAAGCTCCATCGCTTTTCACATGATCCCGATCTCAGGCGGCAGTGGGTTGCGTCCGTAAACCGAAAAGACTTTTCCCCAACGCCATCCTCTCGACTGTGCCCGGAACATTTTGTGAATGGAGCGCGCACCAAACGCGGTACAGCCCATGCACATAGGGTGCGCTCGCAAGGTGCGTGCAATGTTTTCACGTGATAATTGATGTCTCAGCTTGTAACTTTCTGCAACTGAATTTATTTTAGTATCGGCATTTTAAAGTGGTGACACTGACTTGATTTTATCATCTACAACACTTAGTGGAAGGCTCATTTCCGCCGCCGGGTGTGGCTGGAAATTATCGAAAAGTTAGTTCTATCGGTTTTTCTAAATCGCGATCTCCTGCGCGATACCAAAGAGCCGCGAACCTATGTTGCCCGTCACAACGCGACTAGATTCGTCTTATATTCAAACTTAGTATGTAATGCAGCTTGAAAGAAACCTTCGATTTCTGTTGCTGAAAGTTGAAACATGCTCGTGCATCGATTTCAAATCGTTGAATCATTGATCGACTCACTCCGGTGATGGGCCCATCCCGACTTTGCTGTTTTCAGTTCCCGACAAAAGACACGCTCGTCGACACGGGAACCTCAAATAAAACGTTTATAAACACCATCAAGCCGGAGTGACCTGCCTTCGATCGTTCCCTGGAATATTCTTATTTCGCGCGTCCTTGTTCACATTATATTTCATTGTCGTGGACGACACGAAACGCCAAAAAAAACATTCTCGGTGTACTGCATCTAAAACGACAAAAAGCCTGAAGGGAAACTCAATCGCTGTCAAATGATAAAATATTTGGATTACTCGCCTCCGATGTCTATTGGTGGCTCGTTCAATGCCGCACTTCTGGCGTCGCCGCAATGGCGGATGCCATAATGCTGGGCAACAAACTTTCTCAACGAGCTGAAAAACGCCATTCGCGGCACTTAAGAACGCAAGACGCGCCCTAAGTCAGATACCCAGCACTTTGGAGCACCGAACTAGCACTCCCAACGGGGAAGCTGCCCCCAAAAAGAGCACTCTCGCCAAAGTTTCTAACCACTCATCATTGCCGCAGAACCTGACGCTCGCTAGATAGCGAAGGCAGCTCACTACGGCTTGAAAGTGGTTATAAACGTATTATTTGAGGATCCCGTATCGAGGAGTGTGTCTTTTCGCGAAGCACTAAAAACAACAAAGTCGAGATGGGCATATTGCCGGAGCGAGTCGATCATTGGCTCCAATTAAGTATGCGAATTTAAAACAGAGAAGAAAGCGCGAACAAAGTTCCGACAATGCATACACCCAACACCGACGAGGCCTCTCATCCGGGGCTTTCACTCTTTCTAACGGACCAGCGAGGGAAAAGCGCCGGTAGCCCTTTCCCTTATTCCCTCTCTCCCTCTTTCAGTAACACGGTCTATACCATTCTTCCTTTTCATCTTACGACGGAGCGCCGAGGACGCTACGGGCCATCGAAGCCAATCCGATTCGGTGCGAGTGTCACGTGACTTGAGGAAAGGAGAAGCAGCGACGAGCGGGGTGCGTTGTCACGTGACACGTTCACAACACCGGATTGGCTGGAAGTTGAAGGGCTCGTAGCACCCGCCGCGGTCGATCGTAAGGTGAAACAACGCGTATCCGAACAAAGTCATTTTGGACGCAGCACGCGGTTCCCGAGAAGGATGCTTGGAGATAGAGGGAAAGGGAGAGGAATGAAAACGAAGGCCCGAAACTGTGGCGTGGCTCCACAGATCGGGCGAAGAAGGGAATCTAGGGATTCGGGAAAGGGGAACGGGGAAGGAGCTTCCGGTGCCGAGATGCTGCAATGAACGTCCAGCGCAATTGGATGAGTGGAAATTCGATAAGCATAAACTCGATATGAACACGAAGCGACGGCTCCAATATAGCGCTCGTCTGGCTGCGAACTGAGCGAGGTGAGGAGGGCTGGGACCGTGGCGGTGCGGAGCAGTGCGTACTATACATGCATCGTCGGCTAACTTGAAGTGTTCTCAGCGATGCGTGGAGTAAATTCAAATGAAAAGTATTGATCTCCTATCTCTCAATTTCGTAACTTATCGCGTTATATATCGACGAATTGATAATATGTTTCTTTTTGTAAGGTATGCTTGTCCAAAGGCAACTGTAGTTTTTGATTCGGTTGTACCGGATTATTCAACGAAGGATTGGACAAAAGTAGTTTGACGTATTGATCAACAAGAGCCTGTCAGTGTGTATGATTAACTAAAAACTGAAAAGGTTGCTTTTTCTTACTTTTTCGCGCAAACCAAGGTAATTGTTTGTTGTTATATTGAAAAGAAACTACCGTATAAACTCTTCTTCTCTATAACTAACTTCTGTGTGTTTAAAAGTCGGATTTCAAAAGTCAAAGTGCGTCAAACTTTGCGAAAGCTTCGAAGGTCGGCGAACTTTCTTTGAACTCGAGTTTCGACAAAGGTTCGCTGCGTCCCCATAGCGTATAGACGTGACCGCGTGCCTTCGAATACGGATAGCGTATTTGCATATTTCGGAGTTTTCGAGAGCATCTCATACCCTCCTAAGCCACAGTCTCTCAGGGAGGTGCTGCCGACTTTATACGTTGTTTGTTGCAAGCTCCGTTCGCGCACTCCTATAGACTCCCGAAGAGTTGAAACTGCACATCCCTGCGCTCCGACAAGCGCACTCTATCACATAGTAGAGGGAAAATAAACAGCAAGTTACGGAGGAATATTTCGCAGCTGTTTGTCGGTTCGGATGCTCAGGTGCCCCCCTAGAGGACACCTTGAGAGAGAGACAGTTTCTCGCTTTTTCGATTTACATAACGTGCGAAAGCGAGTTCCAATTAAACGTTACCGTATTCATTTAGGTCACATCGTGCGTTCCTTTTTGTTAGAATTTTATTCTTATTCCCTCGGAGTGCGAGGAGACGCTGCGTCCTGCATGCAAATTCTGCTGCCGTATGCGATGACAAACTGAGGGAGGGAATGAGGCGAGAGGGGGACTTGAGAACTCCGAGCTCTCTCTCTGAAATTATTAGTGAGTAGATGTAAAACTATGGCTGCCTTCGCTCTACTCAGTTTATGAACCCGTTCGAACGCGAATGCCAAAAGCCGGACGCCGGCATTCGGCAATTGAACGCGTTCGAAGAGAAATTGGAGACAAAGGCGCTAGCTTTGCGTCTACGCCTTAATCATTCTAGTCTCACACACACAAAAAACGGCCCCTGGTAAATTTACTGTGCTCAATCTTGCGTGATTTCAACTCATGAAATTTTAAGTTACACTCTCAGAAAAAAAAAGAAACGAATATTCTTACACTCGTTGTCCCATATAGGCCACCCCAAAACTTCACTTGGACGGACAGCGTACTGACGTCAAACCGACAGATACCAACTTTCCCGAGCGGCTTGATAGCCGAGTGGTACAACTTATTAAAATAACTAATGTACGTGTGGATGACTACAAAAAAAAAAATAATAATCGGAGTTTTTCTTGGCCCTACTGCAAAACCTCAATGTTTTCTTTGTGTAGTCTTCGATACGTACTTTAGCTGTTTACTAAGTTATATCGCACCGTTATCAAGCCCCTCGTAAAAGTTGGGGCCGTCTGTTCTACGTCAATGCGCTGTACGTCGAACTGAAGTTTTGGGGTGCATTATATGGGAGAGAAGGGTGTAAGACGATATTTTTGTTTTAGAGTGTATACCTTAACATTTCGTCGGTTCAAATGCGCCACTTCAAAGCACATTCGGTGAAAGTTTGAGCTTTCTGCGTGCATGCACTGATTATTTATTTCCGGTTCGTTTCAGCAGCGTAAGATCCACCGTAGTCACCCTATATATACATCGTCTACATAGCCGCCTCCATCTTGAAGGGCAGAACTTCCGATATGCGGAAACAAATACCGCATTGCTTTCGGGAAATCCCTGAAAGATGTTCTTGTTGTGACCGCAACGGTCGAGCATTGTTGCATTGCCTCTAGTGTATTATTTTTTCGCCCTGCGCGTTCACGGTTGTAATGTCTGGCTTTTTATCGCCCCTCGTAGAGCCCACGGCCCCATACCCGGGCTACAACAAGCCGCGACCGGGTTCGAAGTTTAATTGAAAAGATCGATAGACCATTCTTATAATCACCTTCTGCGCGCTCCAATCTTTGCCGACTGAATTTTTTTAACCGCTCCTCGAGAACGCGCAATGACTTTGTTCCGCGGAGTATTGCACCTCGCACGTGCATTCAAAGCCTGATGACTTCGGATATTTCGTCTTTGCGATAAGCGTCGAAAAGGTGTATTGTCCTAAAACATTTAAAAAAAAAATCGAGTAGTCTATACCTGTTTTCACCTCAAGAAAAAAGTACGTTTTGCGTATTGTTCCTACGCGGCGCGAAATAGTTCTTACCAGATTCGGTTGCGGAGGAAAAAGCGATGCTTTTGACGTTTGGAACGTGTACGTCTTGATAAGATAGCATATATCTAATCTCAAATTCACCTACATATGTCTTCATTATCCACATAAAGGGGGAAATTAGTAATGTTCCGCGAGGAGCCGGACTTGTTTTACTTCGGTTCTTGAGGTGAAAACAAATATAGTGTGAATCCACACTACAATTGCGTTACCTTATCGAATCCTAATGTATATCCTTATATATATTGCACCTTATCCCGAGGAGCCATCCCCAATGTACTCTCGTAAAGTGACACACGTTTGGTTGATAAACACAGCAGCTCCTCGGGTGTCGTGATGCGACGTCAACACCACTGCCGCCATCTAGCGGGCGCTACGCGAGGTTCGTAGGCGCGGCTGTTCATAACACATGCAATTAATTAGGCGGCGCGTGGAAGCTGCTGGCGTGGCTCGATGGTTGCGCGCTCGCTTCACAGTTAGCGGACGCGGTATCGATTCCTGAGGAAAGAGCGGCGGGTTTCGGGGATGTGGACGACAGACGCCCTACATCAAAGAAAATTTCGAGTGGGAGAAGAGCCTTTAACAACTATCGCTGTGTAAAATAACTACTACGCAGACACATCGTCTCACCATTCGACGAGCAGGAGGGCGATCCGAACGGTACTCTTTCAGTATCACTCGTTTTCTTTCCTGTCTTTCTCTTCCCTCCGTGACGGTGTTGCTCTTCCCTTTGGCTGAGGCTGTAGCAGTTCTCAAGCCGCTTGCTTGCTTGCTTGAAACGTGATATCTGCGGAGTCGGATCAGCCGGGCCGTTCTGGACGCTCGGGGAAGCCGGGGAAAAGGCGAAGAATATACATCCTGCAAAAGAAAGACGCCAAGCCAGTCCGTAAGGATCCGGTCAACGGACCATATTTGAGCAAACCACAAAAAGACGCAGTTTTTCTTTAAAAAAGAAAAGTATATAGTTTCTATTAGAGCCATTAGATCGGCGAAGCTCAGAATATCGACACTCAATTCCCTGACTGTTTTGTGGGCGCCGCCATATTGTCGCCTAGTGCAGAGCGGGTGCAACGGACCTTTTTCGAGTAACGAGCGCCGTGTGGCGGATGGTCCGCGAACTACAAATGGAGGGCAGTCCATCAGGACTCCGCTCGTCAAAACACATTGACATCGTGCCGTTGTATCTGTTTTCATTGCTTTTTCTGCCCCATGCTACCGATAGCCAGAAAAAAAAAATCGCCAAAAAGGACGAAACACGCCGAAGAATGGGCGCTGACCATGTTCGTCGTGTGGGATGGTGCCCTGCGGAAATGGAGACAGAGGGAAGCAAGTCCAGGGGAGAAGGCGTGCGCATGCGCAGAATCCTAATGAAAAAAAAACAAAAAAAACAAGAAGGTCCATTGGCCATATTCAAGACCAGACAAAGCGACATCCTGAGTCTGAGGTGCAGTGGAAGCTTTTGCTCTTCTGCGGACATGTTTTACCATTTCTGGAAGACGACAAAAATGAGTTCTCCGATTTCCGATGAAGTTTATATATCAACTGGCAACAATCATTCCGAGTACCAAGATTGCGGGGGTGTGGTTACTTCGAAGCGTTGCATAGTAAGTGACTAGCTAGATCCAGAATGAACAGCCCCGTGGTCGTCTGATACAAAAAAAAAAGAAGAAAAAAAGGGAAACCTAACAATCCAATCCAGTCCCCTGCACACGTACCAGTTCGGCAAACTACGCCTTAGCAAAGCTTGGAGATCGGGAAGTGTGCACACACCAGCCACAAAATGTCCACTGCTTGCAAACGTGTATAGGAGGTTTTGGTATGGGTACGGGTGGATGTGCACACACTCTCGTAGAGGTCGGCGTTTACAATCACGTGACCACATTTTCTCGGCAGCCGATTGGTTGAAATGGTTGCTTCACAACACAAGAGACAAAAGTGGCCGGCTTCAAGCCGCTCCAGCATTCCAACACGAGTACGGTAAAAAAACAGCAAGAGTGGCTCATTAGCAGATACTATCGTAATGTGGCCCAAGACGAACACAAACAATATCGCGGAGTATAGCGATAAGAGATGCCCATTAAAAGATGGCTATGGTAATTTGGCCATAGACAAGTACGGACAATACCCCTGATGCGAGTAGAGAGAGTGTAAAAAAAAAAACAAAAAAAAAACAGGAACACAAAAAAGGAGGAGGGGGTCCGGTAATGATGGGCTCATTATTGTTTTATTGTTTTATTGCTAGACCGCAAGTAGCGGAAGTTGCTGCATTAGTGACAACTCGAATTACGACTGGACGGCTTATTTTAACTCACTTCAGCTTTCATTTTGTCGAATATATTATAAAAAAAACTTTAATACTGCTATAAGAAAAGTAGAAAAAAAGCAGTAACAAATTATAGACAAATGAATTTAAAAGAAAAAATATCGTGTGCCTCCATGACCGAGGGTCCAGTCGAGTTTTTTTCACGTAAAACTGGAAATAAAAAATTTGGCAATACCTTTATTAGTGTAACGACATTGTATCTTCATTTAAAAGACCCGTAGCCGATTTTACCGTCGCTGAAGGAGTTTGACTAAAGCTCATTTATATCAGATTACGCAGATAATGTTCATCGCGCTACTTGCTTGCTAAACATTTAAAGACCCTCAGTGAAGTAGCTGATTTTTACGGCCCCATTAAATGACGAGACAATGAAATGATCAAACCACCCAGTGCACAACGGAATTGTACTAACCATATCCTGTGAACGATAAACTATAGGGACATTAATATAGCGATTATAATAAAAAGCCACGCCCTTACTAAGTTCCAAACTTTTTTAAAGACACGCTTTTCTCAGAGAAGAACTGGGATGTTTGCAAACAAAGATATGACAAATGGTATATAATTTGTTTTCCCTAAGGCAGGGAAAAAAAAAAAAAAAAAAAACTGAAGAGTTTGTGAACTACTGACAACAAATGATGTGCGAATAGTAGGGGTCAAGCAAGTATCCACGTCTTATTTGCTTTCTCTCTTTTTGCTACGAACTATTTTCACAATTTCCCCCTTTACCAAGAAGTAGTGTTATAACAGTATTGTGCTCCCACATGTAAACAAACAAAAATATTCTACGATTGTGTAGATATTTGCATCCATCAGCCACCCGAAGCACGAATTGAAGTTCGCCTTGCCCGTGTCAGTGAGACGATAGTTTCAAGTTTCAAGTATTTTGTTTCCTCTTAATACAGAAAGAGACATGGATGAGGGCGAAGAAGCAGTACAAAGACAGCTTGACGAAAGCTCGAAACGTCGAATAACGCCTCTGCTGCTGGTCACAATATTTTCTACGCCCGCAGTAGTAGTGGAAACCTTAAGAAAAAGCAACATAAACAAAGATAACAAAATCATATGCAAACAATCACCGAAGACTTATAAAAAGGCAAATCATTCGCGAACACAATCAGATTACCAAAGATTATAAAAAATATTAAAAAAAACCAAGGGGAAAAACAATTTAGCGACTCGTAAACACAGTTGGATCATAAAAAAAAAAAAAATACTATGGCTGCTCGTGTAGAGAACATATATATTTTCTGAGAACGCTTTCGAGCTTAATATTCAGCGACAAGATAAAATTCAACATTTTTGGGAGCTGACACTTTAGCATTTAATTGCCATAGTTGGTCCTGGTACCAGGCACGTAACCAGGAATTTGTTTCGGGGGGGGGGGGGGGGGGGGGGGCGCCCATGACAAAATGCTGTATGAGGGGGAGGGGGGAGAGCAGATCCCAGCAAAATGGAAGATTTCGGGGGGGAAGGGGGGGCGGGCCCCATGCCTCCCCCCCCCCCCCCCCCCCTGGCTACGTGCCTGCCTGGTACGCAAGGCCGTTGATATAATTTATTTCATTTTACAGCGATATCTATTCGTGGGACACTTCGACCTTTCGCGCCGTCCACCGCTTTCCATATCGGCGCGGGCCATTTTCGGCATTCCGCCAAAAACATTCCATGGGCCGCTGATAACAAGATAACAAGCAAGCAAGATAACGTGCATGGTCAGTAAAACAGTCCCCGCCGGGCAATCTGGCAGTGTACTGGGATAGACGCCCATATGATCCAGCATTAGCACATAGGTCAATCCTCGAGAGCTACGCGGATAAAACTGCCTTAGAATTTTACGATGCATTCCGTACCAGAAAGCAAGGGGAAAGCAAGAGCGATAGTGCCCCGTCAATGCACCTGACAGACGCAGTTTTATAATCTAAAGGAATAGCCAGAAATATGGTATTAATGGCGCGTGTTTGTTTCAATACACCTTCATTTGAGGGGGCACTTCGTCTCGTCTACTTCCCTGTCCCTGTTGATTAGGCGCTTTTCGTTCAGCACGTGTGACTGTTTGTCCCGAAGTGACGTACGAAAACACACACCCCTCTTAGGCAGAGAGCAGAAATGCTCTCTACTTAATACACCCTCATTGGTTCCAAAACGCTATGGAATTTTCGTCCGGTGTGCTACTCGGTTGAATGCGAAACGGCCTATGCGAGCTCTATGGTGCGAGCTCGCATCTTCACCATTCATTCAGTCCATCTGCTCCAAAATGATGCCTCAGCGGCTCCGATTTCACCCGTCAGCTGCCGCATGTGTTTCACATTACGGGTTGCGTAAGTGTTCGCAATTTTTATTTATTTATTCGCTCGACGAGTCCTCCTTGCAAGCCGCTTAAATTCTCTTTAAACTATATGGATTTTCGTTCAACTATACGAATATGAATATCATCGGGTCTAATCTAAACTAGAGAAACAAACGATATCGAGAAGGCCCAGGAAATACTATTTATACGGAGGTCTGTCGGCTCAAGTGACACACAGAGAAAAAAAAAAAAACCTAAGAAAGATCCATTTCCTTCCGTCTTATTTCAACACTCAACATATTGATGTAACGCGAGTCCATACGCGCGCGCTAAGCATCGTAGTCATCAATGTCGAGCCTAAACCGCGGTGACGTTTTACATGTATTGCACACGAAGTGTAGAATGCCCTTCTTCCGAGGAACGCTTGGGTAGTAACTTCAGTATCCAATAATTGTAGACAAACTCTAATTGCGTACCCTGCCTGCCGCGCAGCTGTTCACCATCTCCAGGTAGTCAACGTAAATTAGTCAGTAAGGCGCGCACAAACACACAATTTCTCATCAACCACCGAAGTAAAATGTTCCCATTAAGAAATCCGGTTCGTTTACTTTTCGGAAAGCATTTCGGAGAGCCATTCGCCGCAATCTATGGACGGAATTGGGCGAGTGACTTGACTCAACCTATTTTTAGATTTCTAGATAAAATAAATAAATAAATAAATAAATAAACCTATTTCTTACACCCTTCGTCGTATAAACCTTCCGTCCACTCATCAGATCAAAAATATACTTATCATTAGAAGGTATGTTTAATTCTATCAACAATGTTTTTTTCACGGTTTAACAAATAAAGGCATTTTAATAAAAAAAAAATAGCGCGACCATACTCATTTTTGCCTCAAGCGAAAAGGAAGTTTTGCGCATTGTTCATACGCCGGACGAGGTACAAAGTTCGATCGAAAAAGGTAAACCCGGCTTTTTAGCCCGCATGAATAAACTACGATTCGCAGAAAGCTGAAATTGTAGGTGTGAAAGTGACCTTAGTAGTGGTGATAAAATGCGAAAATTTGAGCACGTTATGTTTGTTGGATAAAAAAAATACAAAAGAAAAACTAAAATTATCTATGAGCCGACGTCCACCTAAGCCTAATTTTCATCAAATTGGAAGTTGCGATTGTGGGCGCCTGTAGCATTTATTTCAGTGAAAAAAAAAAAAACTTGTCACTTAGAACGGCAATATTTGTTTTCTTTTTTTGCTGATAAGTTTGTTCGCTAACATTTATATCATGCAGCCCCTATGTCACCCCTTCAATTGACGTGTATTCATTTAGAACAGATTTGTGCAAATGTTAGCCTCGCTAGTTTTGATGAAGAGCGTAAATTTAGAAAGCGTGTTGCTATTATTGTTTTGTCTTAAAAAATCATTTTTTTTTTATCTTGTCCGAACGATTTTACAACCACCTGACATTGATAAGTGCATCGCTAAGGAGGCGTCAAGCTGTTTGTGGGTCAATCAAATAAGTAAATAAATAAATACATTTTGTCCAATTTGTCCTCCAAAAATGTTAAAACAGTCCGCGAAAAAAAAAAAACGATATTGTCTGGGCATCCTGCACGCCTTACCTAAAGTAGAAAAAGTCGCGTTTTTGATTGCAACTATACCCCAACTGCACACGATCTCCACTGAGCATCAAAATGGCGTCGCCCATAAGATAATCAAGAAAGGGAGCGCCGGTAATCTAAGCGTAGTTTTTTCGTTGTTTTTCGGGGTTCTATGTATTGATTTAACGCGCCCAGTTCAACTCATTTTAGTGAATTTCAGAAACCCGAGAACTTAATGTCTGACATCAAAATTCGTCATTACGACAATGTCGTTACTGGTTGGTCAATAGTGGCGCCTTAAAAATGAAACGTTTCGCAACAACAATAACAACAACAACAACAAGAGCAACAGCAATAGCAGCAACAACAACAACAACAACAACAAAATTTCAAAAAAAAAATAAAAAGGGGAAAAAAGGAGCACGCGGGATGTGAGATTTTTGCTAAATGAATTACTGCCACGTATAAAACAAATAAAGGCTTGAACCTGAAATATAAAAATACCGCGCACAAAATAATATAAACGTTCAGAAGAAAAAGGCGTCGTCAGCACAGATGTTGAGTTTCGTCGCGCTTGCGTGCCCCGATTACGACCATCACGAATCAATATTTTTACGTCTCGATTATTATTTCTTTTTCGGTACCACACCCGCCACTCCTTTTATCAGTTGCTGTTCGTCAGCAAGATTGCCAGCACTGGCCACTCTCCGATCTTAGGGGGCGGCAGTAATGCATGGGTACGAAGTAATTGCGATTTCTGTTAGCTCTTGCATTCTGATGTGTGAGTTTTTACGAATTTCGAAGCATTTACAATTATGTGCGTTCATAAAAAATAAAAAATAAATAAAGAAAGAAACGGGTAACTGTACATTGCAGCCTGTTTACTGGGATCATACTCACTGAATCTAGAACGTGCTCTATCGTGATAAAGGGAAGAAAATCTTAATAGGTTTTGTTCTTGGCCAAAATAGATTTTCAGTATTAACTAGATGGCGCTACCGTTGTTTACATGCCAGTATAGACTTTTTCAGTTTCCTTTTGTTCTCGGTCAGGTGGGTTCCGCATCTAGTATGTGGTACGAAAAAATAATAAGACATTTCAACGAGGAATGTGCGAGAAAATATAGATGAATAAAAAAAAGAATGTGTAACAATCACGCATTTTTTGTGAACACCTTCCAGCGGCGTAGAGAGATCAAAACAATGTTTTAACGCATTCCAGAAGGACGACATTCAAGATGGCTGCGCCCTTGTGGAAAAGGTGCAGTAGAAAAATCTTCAACGCTGGAGGCGTCAGGCGGTGCCGTCGAACGCATATAGAACACGGACTTTTTTGCGTACGGTTGAACACTTTTAATCGGGCGGCGGTTCGCACCACCTATTGCCATCGTCGTACGTTGCTCGCCAGAGCCATCTCTTGCCCATCTTTTGCACTTGTCGGGAGCGAGTGGTTCAAAGATAAGAGAAGTGCATGACGCAGAGTCCGTTGTCCTTGTTGTTTGGGTCAGAGGATACGTTGGTAGGAAAAGGGCATTCTTTGGTGCTTCTCACCCTCTCCCTTTTTTATTTTGTATCGAAGTGCCTATATAAGCAGGTTTCGGAAAATAAAATTTCAGCTGTGTTAGAGACTTTTTGAGTGTCGTTGACGTTTACCCGCAGTCGCTGGGTTTTTTTCAACCATGAACTTAATGTCTGACATCAAATTCGTCATTACGGACAATGTCGTACTGCCGTTGGTCAATAGGGGCGCCTTACAAATGAAACGTTTCGCAACAACCAATAACAACAACAACAACAAGAGCAACAGCAATAGCAGCAACAACAACAACAACAACAAAAAAATTTCTAAAAAAAAATAAAAAGGGGAAAAAAGAGCACACGGAATGTTACATTTTTGCTAAATGAATTACTGCCACGTATAAAACAAATAAAGGCTCGAACCTGAAATATAAAAATACCGCGCACAAAATAATATAGGGTGATTTCAGATAAGATCGAACAGGGAGTGGCTGGTCGACCTTTTTAATTTGCTTCATAATTTTATATGTTATTTCCCGATGTCTGAAATAAACAAAATCATAATTATTTTTACACAGAAAAAAAATTGTGGGACGCAAAAAATCGTACATCACGTAGAGGTGGAAAGTCGCATTTGCTTGCGTAGCCGGAGGGGTCAACTTTGGTGATTAATAACTGAAGTTATACTTCTTAGGTGCATTTGATAATTTTTTAGTACATTCTATATGTACACAGCAATACGAAAAAAAATATTGTTATTGTTTAATACGTTTCAAAAAAATATAAAAAAACAACAATTTCGGTTGCTTGACCGTTTTTACCCCAACTTTGCAGGCCTGTATCTTAGAAAATAAATTAGTCAGAAACGTCATATTTTAATTCAATACTCTACTTTTAAATGGAAATAAATTCACTAAAATTCAAATTTATTTAGGCGCGGGTTCGGGAGATTTTGGCAAGCAAACACAAGACAAACACCAAAATAAAAATATTTTAAGGGAGATTTAAAAAAAAAAAACCCGTCCTCGATTTTTTTTAAACTCTGACCAGTCATTCTACTCTATTTGGAGGTTAATATTCATTAAAAACATGTTGCATTATATTGATGGTGTAATAGATACAGCTCCTCTACCGAGCCCCTTCTGCGAAGCTCGGCACGGTGTGCCCCTGTGGTGCGACGCAGTTATTGCGACTTCTTACTTTGAGAGAAGAGTAATTTTTTTGTTATTCGAGTATAGCAAGTAATAGTTCGTCACATCTTTCGCACGTTATAATAAATTGCGCATTATATAGAATAAATTACACAACATAACAAGGTGAGTTCAGATACGATCGAAAAGAGGGCGGCTGGTCGACCTTTTTAATTTGCTTCATAATTTTATATGTTATTTCCCGATATCCAAAATAAACAAAATCAGAATTATTTTCACCCAGAAAAAAAATTGTCGGAAGCAAAAAATCGCACACCACGTAGAAGTGGAAAGTCGCATTTGCTTGCGTAGCCGGAGGGGTCAAATTTGGTGATTAATAACGGAAGTTACACTGCTTAGGTGAGTTTCATATTTTTGTTCACAATCTATGTGTACTTAGCAGTACGAAAGAAATATTGTTATTGTTTATTATGTTTAAAACAAAATTATGGGAAACATCAATTTTGGCGGCTTGACTGTTTTCCCCCCAACTTTGCAGGGCTGGATCTTAGGAAATAATTTAGTCAGAAAAGTCATATTTAATTCAATACGCTACTTATAAATGGAAGTAAATTAACTAAAATTCAAATCTGTACATGCGTGGGTTGGGAGATTTTGGCAAGCAAACACGAGACAAGCACCCAAATAAAAATATTCCTAAAAGCGACTTAAAAAAAACAAAAACGTTCCCTATTTCTTTTAGACTCTACCCAGTCATTCTACTCTATTTGGCGGTTAATATCTATTAAAAACATGTTGCATCATATTGATGGTGTAATAGATACAGCTCCTCTACCGAGCCCCTTATCCGAAGCTCGGCTCGGGGTGTCCCTGTGTTGCGACGCAATGATTGCAGCTTGTTATTTTGTGAAAAAAGAAAAGAAAAATATTTTCCACATTTATGTGTTTGAAGTGAACCTTCGGGTTCTATTCATCCACTCTTTGGCAGGTATTATGTAGGGTGTTGCTTGGTTTTGTGGACGCAGGTGGTTCAACATGTGTTTGCTTGGATGTCAGTTAGGTTAAACTTTTCGTTTTTTTTTTCTTTTTGTTTTCCTTCCATGCCGTGAAGTGTAAAAAACCGTAAAGTGAAGGAAAAAGAAAAACAAACTAAAACTAAAGCATGGAAAATTGTGTTGTTGTCACAGAGAGAGTGAATTATTTCCAGATATCCGGTGTTGGTATTCCTTGGAAGGGCGAGTTGGGACGTGGGGAAGGAGTTTAGGCTGTCTGAGTCGGTCGGAAAACTGTTTTGGGGACGGGGGAGGGAAAGGGGTTGGCCGGCTTGCTTAGTGATGGGCGTGTTGGCATGTCGAGAGCCAGGAAAGGGGGGGGGGGGGGGGGGAGGTTATATATCGGGCGTCTGAAGGTCGGTGGTTGGGGCTTCCGAATAAACTGGAAGAGACAAGAATCTTTCGACGCTGAGTTGGAGATCGTTGTGTGTGTTGCCCTTTTCGTCCTCCGTCTGGGGTCTACCGAAATGTTGGGAAACAATAAACGTTGCCGCCAAGTTGGACGGCGGTGATTAGGATCTGTTTGGATGTGGACAAACCCTCAAAGTAAAAGGGATTAGTGGGAAGTAGTGTCATGGGCAGATAGCGAAAAGGCGGCGTTTCTTTGGGGAACCGATACGAGTGACGGTGTGACTCAAAGACGCCTTTCAGCAGGAAACATAGATATCTGCATTCGACCCTGAATAGTTTCGCCGCTGTCTGTTTACTTTGCCTGGAGACTTTCCCTCTTTCTTTCTTTGTGGTGATTGGAGCTTCGTTGAGGGAGTCATTTCTGTACTTCTGTGTATAACTGTGCGCTTCGAATGAAAGAGCCTCCCTGTTTCAACTTGTCGCTAACCTGCGTTACACCAGCTCAGCCACTGTTTCAACCCGCAATTTCGTTCCTTTACTTCGTGTTGACTTTTTATTCATAATGAGCTCGTTATGGCGACAACACAGCTCCGAGCGAGTGTTTTGTGCAGATTACCTTGCAAAGCACAAAAAGAAGATCCCGATGCAGCGGAATTTTCGCAGTGTGAGAGAGCTCGGTGTGGACTGTTTGAAGCGAATTCTCCCGTCTGGCAGCTCCATGGAAGTGAGCAAGCTGGACTACCTGTGCTACAATTGCTTTACGCATTTCACCAAGCAAATAACTTTGCAAAGCTCAGAGTTGAGCGTTGACAGCTTTATGCCTCCTGAGGAGGCCATTGAAGACCTCAACCGCAGCGCACGTTCAACGTTTGTGTCACCACTAAGACCACCAAGTGAAGTAAGACGTCGAGACAGGCCTGCCTATGTAAAGAGGAAACAGACGGAGTTGGAGCAGGTTGTGACTGAGAATTTGCGCTCGAGGATGCGTCTTGCGTACGATGAAAACGTGGCATCGGGGTCGTCGGAGCAAAAGTGCTCCACATGCACCGAGTGGGCGGACAACATTCGCCGTGCCTTTGCGACCACAGCCTCTCCCCGGGAACGCTGTCAATTGCTGACCCTCCTGCCATCAACCTTGACAAGAAATGAAGTCCAGAAAATCATCCCAGAGGCATCGATCTACATCATTAATAGGTCCCGGAAGCTGAGGGAGGACCATGGCGTGTGGTATGTGCCCGATCCCTATACAAGGTGTAAGGTGAGCCCTGAAAACATATCTGCAGCGGTTGAGTACTACATGAAAGACGAGCTAGAGTGTTCTAGGCAGAGTCCCAATCAGAAGGACGTCATTTCCGTTGTGCTCGATGGCCAGAAAACGCTCAAGCCAAAACGCTTTATGACACGGTCAATCAGAGAAGCGTTTCGTGTTTATAAAAGTGACCATCCCGACTCCGGCATCGGACTAACGAAGTTTTACTCCCTGCGACCCCGATGGGTCAATGCAATCCCCAGCAAGAAGCATGCGTTTGTGTGTACTGCGCAAACTATAACCTCTGCGTCGCCTCTCTACAGAACGCTTCTGGCTCACAACTCGACGCAGCGGAATTGAACTTGGCATTCATTTGCAACCCGCCATCGCGCCAGTGCCTTTTAGGCGAATGTGATCATTGTCCCAAAGGCCAGTCTCTCACACTCGAAAAACTCAATATTTCCGAGGATGAAGAGATAGTTTTGGCAGCATGGGAGTCAGGCGAGCTCGTTAAAAAGACTTTAGATCCAGTCACTTTTCTGGAAGAGCTTCGTGTGTCGGTCTCAAGGTGGATCATTCACAACCATATCAGACAGACGCAAGGCAAAGCCATCTACGAAGAAAAGCAGTGCGCGCAGCGTGGTAGCATTGTCTTCCACTTCGACTTTGCTGAGAACTGGACTGTTATCCTTCCTGACGAGATTCAAGCGTACCACTGGAAAAAAAAGCAGGTCTCAATATTTACGTGTGTGGTGACGACTAGAAAGTCGACATACAGTTTTGCCATCATCAGTGACGACTTGCATCATGACTCCGCTCATGCCTGTCTGGCTCTACAAAAAGTGAGAGAATGGGTCGATGACAACCTTGCTGTGTACTCTCATTTGACTTATGTAAGTGACGGTGCCGCCAGTCACTTCAAGAATCGCTTCCAACTTCATGAATTCCAAAAAAATGTTTTTCCCAAAGCCCAATGGTTATTCTCAGCCACCGGACATAGAAAAAA
The DNA here is from genome assembly GCA_013358835.2 of Ixodes persulcatus. NCBI lineage: Eukaryota > Metazoa > Arthropoda > Arachnida > Ixodida > Ixodidae > Ixodes > Ixodes persulcatus. Next base: position 643,787 of record JABSTQ010009807.1, on the reverse strand, counting down.
AACGCGTGTGACGGAGTTGGAGGACTCGTCAAACACCAAGCAACACTTCACAACTTGAGACAGCTCCCAGGAAAGGCCATTCAGTCTGCAAAATGCATGGTGAACAGTCTTTCGCAAAAACTAAAAGGAGTGAATTTCACACTTTTGGACAAAAATGAGGTTGTTGAATTCCGGGAACGGAAAAATGAAGAGTGGGTGGGAGTGCGCGCCTTTCCATGGTATTCAGTCGTGGCATGTGTGGCTATGCAAAACGTCAGAAGCTTCGACCTGTGACTTGCAAGTGGCACGGACTGTCGGGTCCCCTTGGAACAAACTCTAAGTGCACACCGTCAGAAAATGTTTGCGTCAAAATTTGTCCATTTTGAAACCTATGAAGGCAGAACTGTGTTGTATATGATGTGTAATTTATTCTATTTAATGTCCAATTTATTATAACGTGCCAAAGATGTGACAAACTATTACTTGCTATACTCGAATGAATAATAAAAAAGTACTGTTCTCTTAAAATAAAAAGTCGCAATCACTGCGTCGCACCACAGGGACACCCTGTGCTGAGCTACGGAGAAGAGGTTCTTTAGAGGAGCTGTATCTATTACACCATCAATATAATGCAACATGTTTTTAATGAATATTAACCTCCAAATAGAGTAGAATGACTGGTCAGAGTTTAAAAAAAATCGAGGACGGGTTTTTTTTTTTTAAATCTCCCTTAAAATATTTTTATTTTGGTGTTTGTCTTGTGTTTGCTTGCCAAAATCTCCCGAACCCGCGCCTAAATAAATTTGAATTTTAGTGAATTTATTTCCATTTAAAAGTAGAGTATTGAATTAAAATATGACGTTTCTGACTAATTTATTTTCTAAGATACAGGCCTGCAAATTTGGGGTAAAAACGGTCAAGCAACCGAAATTGTTGTTTTTTTATATTTTTTTGAAACGTATTAAACAATAACAATATTTTTTTTCGTATTGCTGAGTGCATATAGAATGTACTAAAAAATTATCAAATGCACCTAAGAAGTATAACTTCAGTTATTAATCACCAAAGTTGACCCCTCCGGCTACGCAAGCAAATGCGACTTTCCACCTCTACGTGATGTACGATTTTTTGCGTCCCACAATTTTTTTTCTGGGTAAAAATAATTATGATTTTGTTTATTTCAGACATCGGGAAATAACATATAAAATTATGAAGCAAATTAAAAAGGTCGACCAGCCACTCCCTGTTCGATCTTATCTGAAATCACCCTATAAACGTTCAGAAGAAAAAGGTCGTCGTCTTCAGCAAGATGTTGAGTTTTTCGGTCGCGCTTGCGTGCCCCGATTACGACCATCACGAATCAATATTTTTACGTCTCGATTATTATTTCTTTTTCGGTACCACACCCGCCACTCTTTTATCAGTTGCTGTTCGTCAGCCAGATTGCCCGCACTGGCCACCTCCGATCTTAGGGGGCGGCAGTGAGAATGCATGGGGTACGAAGGTACATTGCGATTTCTGTTAGCTCTTGCCTTCTGATGTGTAAGTTTTGTTACGAATTTCGGAAGAGCATTTACAATTATGTGCGTTCATAAAAAAATACAAAATAAATAAAGAAAGAAACGGGTAACTGTACATTGCAGCCTGTTTACTGGGATCATACTCACTGAATCTAGAACGTGCTCTATCGTGATAAAGGGAAGAAAATCTTAATAGGTTTTGTTCTTGGCCAAAATAGATTTTCAGTATTAACTAGATGGCGCTACCGTTGTTTACATGCCAGTATAGACTTTTTCAGTTTCCTTTTGTTCTCGGTCAGGTGGGTTCCGCATCTAGTATGTGGTACGAAAAAATAATAAGACATTTCAACGAGGAATGTGCGAGAAAATATAGATGAATAAAAAAAAGAATGTGTAACAATCACGCATTTTTTGTGAACACCTTCCAGCGGCGTAGAGAGATCAAAACAATGTTTTAACGCATTCCAGAAGGACGACATTCAAGATGGCTGCGCCCTTGTGGAAAAGGTGCAGTAGAAAAATCTTCAACGCTGGAGGCGTCAGGCGGTGCCGTCGAACGCATATAGAACACGGACTTTTTTGCGTACGGTTGAACACTTTTAATCGGGCGGCGGTTCGCACCACCTATTGCCATCGTCGTACGTTGCTCGCCAGAGCCATCTCTTGCCCATCTTTTGCACTTGTGGAAGGAAGCTTATTAACGTTTCACTCGCGCACAATCCCCGCGCGTCTGTGTTGCGGAGTTGCCACTCAGGGCCTCCTCGCTCCAGAGGCGCGGCCAGAGTCAAAAGTGCCATAACTGCCTCAAGGTTCTATGACATACAGGGCCGCCAGCTTATTTCCCGAAGAGTGTCACGTCATTAAGCTCTAAAAGCACTAGAAATTATCCAACAAATACTCTGGCCATGTATAAAGTGGAGGACATTCGGTCCGTTTCGAGAAGAAACTCGGTAGTTTTAATTTTGTTTTTTCCGTGTGTTGTGGGCTTTATATGCGCTTGATCGCACGATCGACATTTGTAGTGCCACCAAGTGCCGCCAAGCGCTCCGTGAGACCACCGCTCGGCTTCGTGAAATCAGTTCTTTAATAACAGATCTTTCACATATTTGCAGCTGTTTTCCTGTTTGATGCCGCCAGCGTTATGCTACTTTTGCCAGTAAACCAATGTACCCGTCAAGAGCCATTTTTTTACCTTTAGAAATTAGGGGAATGGTAGGGAACTGTTCACCCATTCCAGGAATGGGAATGTGCCCCAGTGCCTCCATTTTTAGGAGCTGAAAGGAATGGCATCGTTGGATACTAACTTTTCGGAATGAAGTCGGAACGGAATTGGGGGGGGGGGGGGGGAGTGTTAATTGCGCAACACTGATGCGTACATGTCATTTGTTTTCAGACCTAATCGTATTCTGAGCTTTGTCAATCGCTGGTCTTTTTTTTTTATATAGACCAACAGGCTCTTTACAAAAACAAGCCTCCGTTTGCCCACAAATCTGCGTGAGGTGCAGTGACCTCGCATGCGCAGTGACAACAGTAGCGCCGCCTCAGTGGTGTAAAGCCAGAGAATAGGTGAGCGGCGTTTGGCAACTTCCGGTTCCTTAGGAAATTTTGTTTCACCATTGACGAGTGACGACAATGAGCTGCAAGCCTGTGTAAGCATAATTCTGAAACCTCCAGACTGTAGTTTTCAGAACCATGCTTAGACAGGCTTGCAAATCATCGACGTCGCTTGTCAACAGCTAAACAAAATTTCCTAAGGAACCGGAAGTTGCCAAACGCCGCTCACCTATTGGGTCGGTGTGTATTCGCCTCGAGATTCGATCGGCACGGCTCATGCGGTGAAAAGCAGAACTACGCTTTGTTTTACACTTACGCGGAGCAAATACGAATGCTACGCACGTGAGGCCGAAGCCGTGCAGGGCTCTCGCACTGGAATCGACTGCTCAAAGAGCTCGTGCTCTGTACCCTTGCCCGTGCTCTCTGCCGTTAGTGTGGTTTCTTTGTCTGCGCACGCACTGTGGACAGATGGAATCACCACGGACCTCATAGAGAACCATGCATAGATGGAATCACCACGGGCCTCATAGAGAACCATGCATAAACAAAAGCACGCTTCCACACAATTTAATCTGGGGCCTTGATTGGATGCCTTTGTGTTCTGCTGGAAAATGAGTTCACACACATTTTTTTTTTTTTTAAGCATGTAAGCCAGGTTGAGGTTTTGGAATATTAAACACATCACAAAGCCGCGCTCAAAACAAATCACCAGGCAAAAAAAATCAGCAATAAAAAAAAAAGACGCCAAGTTTACATGAAAGAAAAGGAAAACGGAGCTACCTTTATTTCCGAACATAGACAACCAAACTCATCGGTGTGCAGAAACAATCTTTTACCACATTCCCCATAAAAAAAAAAGGAAGCGTCATATTAAAAGTTTCGGATAGCACCCGTTGTCCGAAGACCTGTACTGCGCCCCACACAAAACATACACGGACGCGGCAGACATTGTCTCGCAGGATAATGGGATTCACCTTGTTTTCCCCACGTAGCGTCGTCTGCTTCATCAAAAGACGCAGACAACACTCCGTTCGAGCTCACGACGGATCGCAACGGACGCTAACGATCCAATCCTAGCCAATCCAGCTCTCCGAGTGCAATGCACCACGCGTCGCTGCGCTCCTCCAGAAGGTCACGTGACCCTCACGCGGCGTTGGATTGGCTAGTCCGTACAGCGGCCGCTGCGGTGCATCGTAAAGGTGAAACAGGGCTATATAGTAACTCCGGACGCTAGTTGCGCGGGAGTACGAGGCACCGGGTGCGGCGAACTTGCAGTTTCAAAGGCGGTTTTCGCCAGTAATCCGTCCGCCATTGATAAGCGAGCACAATGGACACCTCTCTCCTCCGCGGTCGCGACAGTGGCGCCGCCCTTTTTGAATAGGGCGGACGAGGGACGCGTAATTACTATACAGCCGGCGCGAGAACTTCGCATTCGCATCTACGCTTCGTCCCGGCTTTGAAATTTGGACCGCGGATCAAGGCTGCGCTCTTTTCGCAGCCAATCGGGAGACGGAGAACCTATCACGTGGCTCTGATTCAGTCGGCGAAAAGGAGCAGATGAAACCCAGAGATATAATAGCAAAAATAAAATGTCTTTTCTTCTACAAAAAACGTTTTCTCGCGGTTGGGCGAGCTTGCAAAGAGCGTCTACAGAAGCAGGTTTGTAAATTGTAATGCACAAAAGGATTTGTATTGATCAAAGCTTAACTGAAACAAACAAATATACACGTATTAACTTCGTCGTCTGCGTTTTGCAAAAGAAAAAGTATTATACCAAACGTGTGCAGATTATACACTTTGCACAATCAGTTTACTTGGCAAGCGTCGTGAACAAATGACAAGGTAGTCTGCTTTGAACCAAGTGTGTAATCTGCTCGCTGGGCCTACCATTAGATGTCGCCACAAGTACAGCCCTCAAGACCTAGGTCGCTTGGGACCACGTTCGCCATCGACCGTGGCAAGCTACTTGGCCTCATTTTACGCGGGAAAGGAGAAACGACTTGAGATTTCACAAGGTGAAAAGGTCAGCCTACTGGGCCAGTTGGCTGACGTTATACATGATGGGGAAAACAGCTCAGAAAACCCGGACTACGAAGAGAAAAAACAAAACAAAACAAAACAAAAAAACATGAAGGGACAAAGCTGTATACAGCATCCTGTCGTGTTTATTCTTCATCGTGGTCCGCGTTTTTTGAGCCCGTTTTCACAATCATGTATCACGAGGTAAAGTTTACCACAAAAAGACACGTTTGGTAAAAAAAAAAAGAGATTGCTAAATGTAGGTGCCGATTCGTCCGGTGGACTTTAGATCCAGTCATGGGACTTGTGACCACCTAGATAAACCGGTATTTTATTGGGAAGGGTAAAAAGGGAAGCGGGTTGCTTTCAATTTGGTTCCCGAAATGTGTCCGGTGAAAGAGAAAGCGAGAGAAAGAGAGAGATGAAAAAAGAGGAAGCGACAAAAAGAGAGAGAGAAAAAGAGGAAAAGAGAGGAATATGAATGAGCGATCGATCGCTGCTGTGCTCGCGGAGATGAGGCTTGGTGCCGCATAACCGTGGTTCTTTCGAAAACGATGAGGGGAATCTGAGACTGATTAAAGCTGGAACACAAGTAGGTCCCTTCAGCCTTAATACAGCCTTAATCGCAAAACACTGAAACTGGAAAAAAAAAAATCTGTCACGGTTTTGTTTTTGTTCTTACGTGCGAATGTATTTCGTAAAAATTAAAAAATATGGCTCTTTAAAAAGTGCGTTCGCGATATCCGTACCCATATAATATCTACGTGTGGTTCGTTTTCTAAAGAAAGGCACGGAGCTCTATTTTTCTTCTAAATCTATTTTGGTGTGATTTTCGGTTATCTTTGTTTTCTTATATGTGCGCTAACTACAGGAGGCGCTTCTCTAGTTATCATCATCATCGTTTGTGACGTTACGGGTAAGAGAGAGATCACACGACGCAGCAGATTCCTCGGCAGGTCAGCTCGCTTCATAGGTTGTTCACGTGTTCCACGCCTGTTTAACGCGTTTTTTTTTTTTTTTTTTTGTATTTGTTAAGCGATTTTTGCGGCTTGACATTTTATCATAGCTTGAAGACGTGTCATTCAGAGCCGTACTAAGCAAACACTTTTTGTACTGATGCGTTGAAGCTCCGGGATAGCGATTTACCATTCTTTACACCAGTACTAAAGCCCTGAAAAATAAACGTAGAACATCCATCAGTTTACCTCAGTAAAGGAACATGGTAGGATGTTTTTACCTATCGAGACCGAAAACAAACTGAAGAATAGCTCATCAAGCTGCAAACGCGCAAATCGAACTCGAAAACCTATTTCGTGTGACGTAAAAACTCCGTGCAACCCGTTAATAAGAATCTGTTCTGCTCGTGCTGGTCTCATATTACTTCCACGTTGTTTTCTTTTTGCCTTCTGCAAACCAGTACACAGGTTTCCTCAAACCAACGGCAGGAAGAGGCGGTGGCTGACTCCCAGAGTCGTTTCAGCCAAATGCCTACTTATTCGGCGCCCGTTCGATGCAAGTCGTACAAAACCACCTCCACTATCGACACCTGTAGCATTAAGTGAGTCGGTGATACTTCGATCGAAACACCACGAAATTACAAAATGACGCTTAAGCTTTGCCTTTAAGAGTGGAATGCGAAAGCCCTGCAAGCGTGTCTGCGTGGACTACAATAAAGAAAAAAGAAAAAAAAAAGTCTGCGTGGCCTAGTCAGTAGCGTTTCAGGGTCGTGAATTCGAATCCCGCCTAGAATTGTTTCAAGAAACTTTTTTGAAGTGAAATCATTTGAGACATGCGGCGACCTTTAATTCGCCATACATGTCATGTTTTAGTCACCTTCATTCCACGCGTGACGTCACGTTTCACGTGAGCGTTGTGGGTTGTTTGAAATTCTCGCGCGAGGTCATGTGGATGTGACGTCATGATCCTATCGACCAATCAAAATTTTCTCGACCCACCGACGCCGACGCCGGCTTTTCTGCGACACGACACACGAGCTCCTTAACGCCGTCGCGTTCAAAATGAGTAATCACCTCTTATAGATTACGCCTACGTGTATCTTTGTTTTTGCGCAAAGAAATAATATTTGTGCTGAATGTGCGGTGCGCTTCTGAGTGAGAAATTATAAATTTATAATTCACACTTCGCAAAAATTTAAAAAAAAAAACTAATTGCCCTAGTTTGGCGGGCCAAGCTAGGCGATTCAAAAAGTTATGGGAATTTCAACTTTTTTTTTCGAACAGAAGTCGCGATTCCGCACACTCCTTTGCTACACATTTAATTAAAAAAGGTCAGTTAAAAAAATACTTAGACTTGGTCAACAAGGGCCAGGAACTGTCGAATCATGCAGGACGGAAGCGTCGTGGCAAGCCCCACTTTAGACAAAACGTGTGATTGACGTGCCACGCCACACAACAGCGCCCGCGTACGCATCCAATATGACAGCAGGTCCTAGAAAAACAATTTTTTCTAGAGTGGACTTAGTGTCCACAGATTCAACAGAAAAATAACCAAAGAGACCGTGACGCACGCGGCGCAAACAGTAAAGCAGCAGGCCTGTTTTTGAACATTTTTAAAGATTGCATCTTTTCAAACTAAGTTTAAATAAAAATAATGCCGTAAAAAAAAGTTTTTAAACACGTGAGCCACGTTTTTAAAGTAAATTAAGAGCTATCAATTGACATAGAAGCGATTACTTAGCGCTAAGCTTCCGCGAGGTGGCCCTACCACTAAACATCTTGTCGCCAATGGCTAAACCACAAACGTGAAAAAAACAATAAAACAACGAGAATAACGATTGGTATTAACGCATTTTCAGTGGCAAATAGACCTTCATTTGTATTCGGAGGCTCCTGTCGGCTCGGTGGCTCTTAATTGGCTAAACTGATAAAACAAAAAGTGATTATTGATGTTCCGAGAACATCGCGGAGAAGCATAATGCCCCCATGAACTACTGAGGGTGTACAACTGTATTGATCGCAAGAATACTTAAAGGGGTCATGAAACGATTTTCCTACTTCTTCCTTAGCTTTAATCCTCAACTCAAATGCGAATTGTGAAATCACGTTGTCATGACATTTTTCGCCACCGGTGCGATGACTCCTAGCTTCCACCGTGCTTTTTATGCACACCATACAACTTGTCGTTCCCCAGTGGCGATAAGTTCCGTCAGGGTACTCATTGGCCACGAACGCGGATCCAAATATTCGTCCACGGATTGATTGTTGACGAGCGCACACGTCCGAGTGACGCAGTTCTCGTGTCCAATGCGTCAGTGGTTGGCACCGCTGGCGCGCTTTGGGAACCGCGGATGTATCATAGTGAAAAGGCGGAGAGCTTTCGAAGGAAAGAAGGTACAAAATAGTCCGCCATATTTTCAAATGTTCGTACCGAAAAGCTGGCTTTTGACTTTCTACCCTCTTTCTCTTGGCCAACTAAAATATATGCGATTAGTAAAGTCCCCATTTAAAATCATTCATCCCAGCCCAAAATTCGTTTCATGGCCCCTTTAAAGGACCGGTGCAACGATATTCAATTGGAATGTTTTTCACTTTACACGAGCTTACTGGCTCTAGTGGGACTCAAGGATCGTCACACGCAACGCCACTGGCCAAGAAACTCGTTTTGTGCGGTGGAATTTCAAGGACAAAAGCGATCGTTTTCATTCAATCTCTCCTTTGCAAAATTCGATGACGTAACGGGGGGATCGTAGTACACCCCAATGAATGACGATATTTGAATGCGGTTCATAGATTGGACCCGAGCATTGCGTGGGCACTTGATTTGGGCTCGTAATAATGGCTAGCTCAAGAAGCATTCGGGTAGTGGCCCGTGTCCAGTCGCTGCAACGACGACAATAGCCGAGCCATAACAATGTCTGGAACTCAGCGCGTGTCCTGTGCTTTGCCAACCCCAGCGCGTGGCTATGATCAACATTCGCGGCATGTAATCGGCTCCAGATCACGTGGCCGCTTGTTCTGGATGCGAGCTGAGGGTGTGAACGTTGCTCGTTTTTCTTCATTTTTTTTTTCTGGGACTTCTATTGCGTGGGGTGAAAAACGAACGCGAGTTTCATAGGTAATTAACGTCAGGGATCCGTTCTAAGCGGTATTTGCGCAAAGTACAATAATTGTTGCATCGCCCCTTTAAGCCTAACATTTGTTAAACCAACAATTGGCAATGTAGTAGGAGACAACCTACTTTTAAAGTCCATTTCAGTTATGGGTAATTTCAAGGAGCTTAAGAGTTGATTTCATTTCTACAAATTTAATAACAAGAAAATTATCGAAAACTTTTTTTGACTGCGCGAAATATTACAGGTATTTAAGAATGCTTTCTCATCCCAATCTTGAAAAACGAAAGACTCTTTCCGAAACGTATGTGAGCTAAAGTATCTATTGTTGTTCGAATGTCTCTTGACGGCTTTAAGTATTGATGAAAAATATTTTTAAGTATACCTTCAGTAACCCTTACAGAGAAATGTTACGCGTTTATTTAGAAAAAAAAATCGTAAAACGCGCCGAAATCGGGCCGTCAAGAAAGCTCATCTGGAATTATATATGTCAATCATGTAAGTTTGTTAACTACAGAGCATGCTATTAGCAAGTTGCAATTCTTACAAATATTTTTTTTTAATCTTGTTTCATCTTTTTGTAAGGATTATCAGACTTCGTTTCAGAAGCCCAACAAACTCACGGCGTAAGCTAGGCCAGTGTCTTTATTCAAAAACAGCTGCGCCCCTCTTACTTCGATTGTGCTGCGCATGTTACGTTATTATTTTTTGCCTTCAGGTGAGGAAGGTGTGGGAATGTTTCTGTTACAGAAAACCTCAATGAAACTAAGGCGACTATTTGAAGATGACGTTTCGTAGCCTAAACGAGCAAAGAAAAATTTTTGAATTTAATTAAAGTACTCATTTCGCTCTTCGAAACGCGTCTAAAATTTAATTAAGTTTTCCGATACATTTCTTTTTCTCGAACAGTGTCGACAACGCGGATTTTGTGGTATAGTAATTCAAGACTCAGAGGGCGTAATAAGTGAGTTATTCATCCAATTTTACGCGTACACAGCGTGCTTTAAAATGGATCGGTTCCGAAGAAGACGATGATAGAGGCTAAATACAAACAAAAAAAAATGAGCTCACAATAAGTTAGGAAAGTTTAAGAACCACTTTATTTCGGAAAACGCCCATTGAAGCGATGCGGCTTCAGGCCGCTTGGCTGCTCTCGTCTTGGATCGATTGTCGCCATCTTAGGGTCCAATTAACGTCCAGCGGAACTTTTCTTTATTTTTTTTTCTTTCTGGGCTTTGGTTCGATTCATTGACTTTCCTTTTCTTGTGTTTTGCATCCCCTACGACCACAAAATATGCGCATTTAAGTATGCACGCGTTTCGCATGCTCCGCGAAAATGTTATATTATTTGACTCATCAATAATTAATGAGTGGACTATAGTTTTAAGGCAGCCAACCATATTTTTGTTCTTCAAGATGTGTTGTAAAAGAATGCGGGAAAAAAAAGTTTTATTTGCAAACTCACGCCCAAACTCTGTTCGATGGATGGATGGATGGATAGACGAATGGATGGACGGACGGATAACAAAGGGAGACTGACAGGGTATTTATGTATGCTTGTCGATAATTTTATTTGAACATGACTTATTAGTGCACAACTACACAGAAGCCAATTTGTGGTTCAAAATTAGTTTTCTTTTCGCCCGAAAACCACCGGTCGAAAATCGGCCGGTTTGATGCGCAAACTAGCGTACCAAATATTAAGGCACACATTCAATATTAAAAATAGAAGAATAAGATGAAGCCCACATTTATGGCTTCTAAGAAGTTGGAAGCCACGACGGACGTGGGACCGCTACTTCGGAACTGTCGTTTGCTGTAACGGCCATGATCGATATTCAAGCGCACAACAGCGAAACAATCGTACGACAAACGGTGCATGCAACGTCGTCGTCATCGTCGTCTGCTTCACACGCCGAAGCAGACGACGATGATGACGAAAAAACACTGTAGGGAGATATAGTTACGTGACTTCAGGCCAAGTCTTTTCTTCTCCATATTTAGCACACCTTCTCGGTACGGATAGTCCGCCATGAATCTCCGTGCTCATGTTTCGGTGTAGGTTTCGGAACAGCTGAGTTTTCTGGCTTTATTAAAAAGATACGTAACTCTGCAGCAAAATATTGAATGGGTAGTGTCCTGACACACTCTAAGAAATGCCTGCGCGTCTACTTACCCGCAAAACACTCGAAAAGTCAATCTCTGTGATATATAAAATCAGGTCAGCGAATGATGAGCCGGAACATCTATTTCGACCTAAAAATTAAAGGGGCGATGCAACAATTTTTGTACTTTCGCAAATACCGCTTAGAACGGATCCCTGACGTTAATGACCTATGAAACACGCGTTCGTTTTTCACCCCACGCAATAGGAGTCCCAGAAAAAAATTAAAGAAAGACGAGCAGCGTTCACCCCCTCAACTCGCAGCCAGAACAAGCGGCCACGTGATCTGGAGCTGATTATATGCCGCCAATGTTGATCATAGCCACGCGCTGGGGTTGGCAAAGCACAGGACACGCGCTGAGTTGCAGACATTAGTATGGTTCGGCTATTGTCGTCGTTGCAGCGATTAGATACGGGCCACTACCCGAATGCTTCTCGAGCTAGTAATTATCACGAGCCCAAATCGAGTGGCCACGCAATGCTCGGGTCCAATCTATGAAAATCATTCAAATATCGTCATTGGGCTGTACTGCGATCCCCACGTTACGTCACCAAATTTTGCAAAGGAGAGATTGAATGAAAATGATCGCTTTTCTCCTTGAAATTACAACGCAACAAAGGCGTTTCTTCGCCAGTGGCGTGGCGTGCGAGCCCCTTGAGTCCCACTAGTGCCAGTAAGCTCGTGTAAAGTTAAAAACATTCCAACGGAATATCGTAGCACCGCTCCTTTAAGTCTGCGCTGTCGCATTACGCAACGCAAGCATGAAGCTTTCCATTGCGTAATGCCACACCGCAAACTTATTTTTAAGTCTAATCGGATGTTCCGCCTCGTCATTCGCTGAACTGATTTCGTAGATCGCAGAGATTGGCTCTTTGAGCTTCTTGCGGGTAAGTAGACGCGCAGTCATTTCTTAGAGTGCACCATAATCAATGGCCCAGCAAAAAAAAAAAAAAAAATTTGTGTGTTTGTGTGTGACGGTGGGGGACTTGGAGGGGGGTGGGGTGGCTGGTGGTAGTGTCCCTATAGACCTTTCCAGCGGCAGTCTCGAACGAAGCGCCCGGGCGGAAAATGCTGAGTCACTGAGCTGTGGACGCATGCGCAGCATCCGATATACCGCACAGCAGACCAACAGCGCATGCTCAGAAGGCGTTCCACAGCCCAGCAGACAAAGATGGCAGCGCGCAGAAGGCAACTTTTGCAAAGGTCTATAGCAGCCGTACCCTTCATAACGGGCGGTATCTTGCGCCCTCTACCATAAAAACTTGAAAATAAATATTATTCCACTTATCCTAATTCAATGCATTTTTGTAAATGTAACCAATCCGGGGGGCGGGGGGGGGGGGGGGGGGGGATAATTGCCAAAGGGATTAGGTAAAAAAACATTTATTAAAGCGCAGAATAAAGCAGAGATGACCGGTCCTCTCAAAGTTGGCCCAGTCATATTCCACGCAGAGCCTTGCTTCTGAGAGTGCGAACGAAATATGATTTCGTGTCCTGCGCTGTGCCATCTGCGTCCATTGGGAGCATGCGACACCTATTGGGGGGTGCCCCGCTCCACCTTGGCAGTAGAGCTGGTCGACTCAATCTCGCTCCGGAATAAAGGTTGGGTACATTAGGGAGTTTTAGTAGACCGTGTCTCCCCCTCCGCTAAGCCCCTCCGCTACCCGGAACTCTACAGCCATGGCCATCCGCGCGCAGGCGCAGTGGCGGTTTCTTCGTAGCGGAAGGTTAGCGGAGGGGGAAACACGGTCTACTAAAACTCCCTAATAGAGAGTTTTAGCAGATCGTCTTTTCGCTCGGATAACAGCACCCGATAACGATACGATGCATGCCCAATGCCGCCGGAGGGGAGAGGAGGTATCATTATCGGGGGAAAAAAAACGATCTGCTAAAACTCTCTATTGACGCTCGAAACTTACCGGCGCGTCCAGTGTTTCTCTGTGTGTGCGTGTGGCTGTGTGTGTTTTCTATCCTTCGAACCGCAGGTGTTGCTCGGAGCACGGGTCCAACCGTGCGTCCCGCAGTTGTAAGCGGCAACGACGGCATCTCACCGCCATGTTTTTCGTGTTATCTGAGCTGGAAGATGCCCCTACGAAGCGCCTGTGCTTCGACGGTTCGCAAATCATTATCGGGACGACATTCACCCGATAAACTCTACATGAGGCATATTCTTCCTGTTTTTTTTTTGGCTCCTCTTATTATTGAAGTGATTTTCGTTCGCTGGCGGATGGAGTAAACGTACCGGGAATAAGATGATCGCGGCGCTTTTGTCCAGCGCACGAAATCTGTGTCCTCAATTTTCGAACCTTGTGTATTTATATATATAAAAAAAAGTTAGCGTTTAGTGTGGCTTTGAACGTTTCGTTGATTAGAAAGGTTGGCTGCTCCACAGGGTCTCAATGCCAGTCCGGGCGTGGTCCGCGGGACACGCTTCTGCTAGGAGACGCACCGCGACGCCACTGTCTTGTCGCGCAATACACCGCCACGCTGTTTACAAACATGTCCACGTTTGTTCACACCAGGTACCGGCAGTGTACTTACGCAGGAACACTAATCGCACGGAGGTGAAGCGGTGTTCAAACGGGGGACAAATCCACCGAGGGATGTGCACGACGTCGACAGCGGACGCAATTCCCTCCCCAGCTTCGTCGTCCCCTCCGACGAGGTACCGGGGGAGAGATGTGAGCGTTCGCAGTCCAATGTAGCAGTTCTTACCATGGACACCACTTCAGACGACTTTAGTGGTCTCTCTATACACTGGACATCAAAGCGTTTAACGACAAAATATGATGAAAAACCAATTGACCCGCCAACAAACCGCCATTGTTTGTAACACCCGAGCATTTGTTCCTCCGTCCCACTGCCGCGGGGCTGTCGTCACAGTTCCGCATCGCAAAAGCCTGCCGTTTTCGTCGCGTGATGCCCGTGCTGGGGAGTGCCGACAGCAACGCCGCCGTAGTATAGCCTCACGTCGGAGGACCATCATTCACCTCCTTTTGTTTGTCGCCACTTTAGCAGCACGTTGAATGTACTAACCACAGCCACGTCGGTCCGCGAAGGACGACCTAACAAACCGCCATTCAACTCCTCCAGCCCACGAGTGCAGTTATTCGCCCCAGATGTACACAATCAGGGACATACGAGTAAACATCGTGTGCGCGGCGAGAACTCAGTCAAGAAGAAGAAAAGCTGGCTGTTTGCGACGGAAGCAGTAAGCCAAGCGCACGTATAGAAGTACACACACATACGTACATACACGCAACGCGGTTTGGATATATCTGCAATCTAGGAGGACGTCTGAAAGTCCCCAATTTCCCGCGTGTCCTGGATAAAACGGACGGCGAGGACCATCAGCGCCACTGTCCACCTTCGTCCTGCTGTACCGATGACTCAAGGTTGTTAGCGCCCATTGTTGTTGGCCCGACGTGTCAGCTCCCAGATAGTCCCACCAGTGGAAGGAGAAAAAAAAAAAAAACGGTTCCTGGCGACGGTGATGTTACGGTGCCAGATTATTCGTTTATTGGAGTCCCTGCCCGCGTCCCGTGTCCTCCTTTGTCGCCCACTTGAGTTCGTCTGGTGTGGTGTTGATTTGGTTTGTGGGGGGTCGGTCACGTCTGCGCTTGGTTGGGATTGGAAAGGACCCACCGTGGGTTGCCCTTCGTCTGTACTATAGAATATACGCGAAGTGAGCCTTACACTTGTTGGTTGGTGTTTGGCCGTCGAACGAATCAAGGTGTTGGCAGATTGCCTTCTTCGCCTGTTTCGGAGTTTTTTTTTTTTATTTGTTTCGTTGGGGTTTAGTTGCTTTCGGTTTCGGTTTGTCTCTAAGAGATGTTTATACTAGGTGAAGTAAGGTTTATTGGATAGGTTAGATTTGATTATCTTTCCGGGAGGAAGAGAATGGGGGGGGGGGGGGGGGGGTGCTGTCTAAGCTTGAGGATATTAAGGAATGCATAGCCTGGGAAAGAATAGAGCTTTCCTTAGAAAAAGTGGTGGGCACGCTGTCTTTATTAGTGGTGGCTCTTTTTCATACGTCGTTCCGCAGAATCAGGAGGAGATTCGTCGAACGTATCCATAATCCCCTACATCTTAAAGGGACACTGACAGGGTATTTATGCTCGCCAAGATTTTTACTTGTACATGACATATGAGAGCCCAACTACTCAGGACGCAGTTTGCGGCTCGAAATTCCTTTTCTATCCGCCCGAAAACCGTCGATCGAGAAATGGCCGCTTTCTGTAGCGCTCACTCTCTTCTCCATGGTCACGTGCTATTTTCTATGGTTTAGACACAACCATCAAAGATAATCAAAGTCGTGGTTCATCGAAAGCACACACTCAATACTAGAAATGAAAAAAAAAAATATGATACCGATTTTTTGTGGCTTCTAAAAAACTGCAAAAACGTTGATTGAAAAAAAAAAAAGTAGCACGGCCACGTGATTTTTGGTATCTTTCTCCTCCTCTATATTTCTTCTTCCTCCCCAGTCCAGTTTCGGTTTCGGTGTCGAACAGTTGCGATATTTTTTTACTTTATTACAAACATGCGTGACACTGTAGCAAAATATTGATTGGATAGCCTTCTGACACCATAATGGCTTGCGTGTCAAAAAATAATAAAACCAAATTTGTAGAGGGGGAAGGGGGGGGGGGGGTAGGGTCAGTGTCCCTTTAAGACACGAATGGCATGGAGTGTGACGAGTCATATTATCGCTGCGTTACCCTCGCTACTTCCGCCGATAAGAACGTCAAGGCACAAATCACGAAGCGTGAAAGAATATAAGGCACTCCTTGTGGTTCTTGACATGTTGACATACCCTCGTTCGCACTTCACCCATCAAAAGGCAGGGTGTGGAAACCTGCCGGAGGAAAATACTTGCCTTCTGCGATTGGGCGCTTCCTTGAGAAAACGTCTCAGTCGTTTCGGACGCATACGTGTCCGCCGTGTTTCGCTCGATTAATAGAATTTATAGTACGGAACCCGAGCGCGCATCCGGTGTATAAAACGTGCGCGTGAACACCTGCGAGACCGAGCACGGTCACGTTTCATTCGGTCACCTTCGTCTATATATACGACGCGCCAACGAGCCGTAGAATTGTGACCGATAATATAAGAGCCCCTTTCGAATAACGATACTTTTAGTAGATGTAATTTATCGGGGCATTTTAGCTTCCACCGTATAATATTCCCCGCGGAGAAAGAATAATCGAATTCCCGAGGCATAGAAATATGAAAGTCCCAGACTCAACGATCTTCGATGTTCGCAAAATTTTATTCGATATCTAAAACATTACCATCTGATTTTTTAAAGTTACATTCACCCTCGTAACCGTTCTCTTGGTTTAATAAAATCAGTATTTTTTCGATGATTACACGAGTCTCGTTTTATACATTTTTCTTTTGTTTCGTGGTATTAAGTCGCATGTAGTTTCTTAAATAATAACCTTGGTTGCTTGTTCCACGTCTCTGATTCCTTATTATAATGAGCCCAAACTAGCCAACTGGCTTTGGGTCCATCAGCTTTTTTTTTTATTTCAGTAAAATGTATATGCACATTACCGCTAATAAAACGAAATAAATTGAATTGAATTGAACCGTAAATATTCACAATTGATGTCGCAGTAGTGCGCGAAGAAGCTCGGGCGATATGGCTTTCCTCTGCCTCGAACTGTTTTAACGCTTCCGGGGGAACGGAGAAGCGTTTCCGGCAATTGCTGACAAAGCTTTAGATAACTGGCAACAATGATCTTAAAGGAGCTGTGCAACGATATTCAATTGGAATGTTTTTCACTTTACACGAGCTTACTGGCACTAGTGGGACTCAAGGATACTCGCATGCAATGCCACTGGCCAAGAAGCTCCTTTGTTGCGGTGTAATTTCAAGGACAAAAGCGATCATTTTCATTCAACCTCTCCTTTGCAAAATTCGATGACGTAACGCGGGGATCGCAGTACACCCATATGACGATATTTGAATGCGGTTCATAGATTGGACCCGAGCATTGCGTGGGCACTCGATTTGGGCTCGTGATAATTGATAGCTCGAGAAGCATTCGGGTAGTGGCCCGTGTCCAATCGCTGCAACGACGACAATAGCCGAGCCATAACAATGTCTGGAACTCAGCGCGTGCCCTGTGCTTTGCCAACCCCAGCACGTGGCTATGATCAACATTGGCGGCATATGATCGGCTCCAGATCGCGTGGCCGCTTGTTCTGGCTGCGAGTTGAGGGTGTGAACGCTGCTCGTTTTTCTTTAATTTTTTTCTGGGACTTCTATCGCGGGGGGTGAAAAACGAACGCGTGTTTCGTAGGTCATTAACGTCGGGGATCCGTTCTAAGCGGTATTTGCGCATAGTAAAAAAATTGTTGCATAGCCCCTTTAAGCAGCAAGAGGTTAGTCTATCCACTATAGCCACGCTAGATCCAGCCTCGCTGTATATATATATAGTCCCCCTCGGCGCAAGGTTAGCCCTAAATCCAAATTCATCCCAATTCAAACCCAAGAGATCTAAAGTGTCGTAAATCTAAAGCGTGGCTTATTTATAGACACAGACGGCTTAAGATATGCAGGGCATGGCGAGTCCCGATAACCTCCTTATCACTCCGCAGCCAATCGTAAGACAGCAATAACCAATAAAAACAGCGAAGAGCCAATCACGAAACGAAAAGTGTTTACATTTTTTTTTTTTGGTCTCGTTTCTTAAGTTGTCCGTGACAGTAGGAGGCGTATTAGCGACAAAATGTTTTTAGTGGCACCCTCCTATGGTTTACGTTCGTGGCGCCACGACCAGGATTTGCCTCGCCGTGAACCGGCGACTGGGCAGGCATTCTTATCAGTATATATACAGCAAGCCATATATCGTTTGGCCGCTCGCGAACCTCGACTGCAGAGCGACGACCTTGGTCGAGCACGTGTCGCTAATATTCGGCACCAGATCCCGAGGCTGTTTGTTCCACGGCTGCGAGTTTAGAGGGGTTGAGCCAATACCACCTAAAAGACAAGGCCTGCGCATGACGTTTCGTCAGTAGATCCCCGACCCGCCCCAAGCGGCAAACAGGCTGAAGCTTGACGAGAGTATGGGCCGCGTCGCAACTACGTCGCATTCAGCTGCGGCCACAGCTGTGTGCGTGACTGCTGAGCGCGAGCTGATTGCGAGCTTCCAGTTCATTTGCAACACGCACGCGAACACTCCCTCGGCCACGAGCGCGAGCTAGCACGCGCTCCTTGCTTTGAGACGAGCATTTCTAGCGCGCGCGCTCGTTCTGCGGAAGAACCAAGGAGGTTATAATGGGCAGGAGGTGGCGTCCCTATCCCCAATGCATGGAGCGAAGTGTAACGGAAGTAGGCGTGGCCAAGAGCCGCGACGAGCATTTCTTGACCAATGGGAAGCCTAGTGAGTGGGCGCCTCCATTAATTTCGGTGCAAACAACCGCGTTGCGATGACATTTCCGTGGCAACGCGATTGTGTGCACCGAAAGTAATGGCGGCACCCACTGTTATTTGAAACAGCGCTTAACGGGAGACTTTTAAACCGGTATGGTCGGAATTGGATGAGATTATTATAAACGAACGCCTGGTTGCCCAGCAGAAAGTAAGTGACTAGAGTTGAGACGCTCTAGACGACGCACCGACTGAATCGGTGTCGAACAGGCGAGATTTCGAGCCCAACACTTGCCTGACCAGTAGGACTAGGAAGTCGGCGTGTAGCGGACGCTCTCGACACCGCGCGACCGCGCCTGGAGCGTCGTCTCGAACGAGTCGTCGTAGCGCGGCTTTGGAAAGCGATCGCGAGTCAGTCATCGTAGGGACGAACGCTGAGAAGGGCATCGCGGGTTGAGAAAGCCGTACAAATTCTGCTTCGAGAAGATGTTGGTTTCACTCCGCCGTGATGAGTATTCGCGTTCGCATCGAAACATCTTTTGGTGCGCCGATCGAATCGAAAGCCAGCCGCGACAGCGAGCAGACGAAGCAGACCGCGGGCACGGAGCAGACGTACTATAGCCTAAGCCTAACGACCGAGCGGAGAGCAGACGATGGGAGCATGGTTGAATTTAGTTTGGATGAGAGAGCGTCGGTGCGCGGGGCAGTCTGGGATTGGGTTGTTCTTCCGGCGTCGCTGGGTATGACGTCATGCCGGGTCCTGCCCTATTTAAACGTCCTTGGGAAGAACGCTTCAAAGCAGCGACCCGGAGTATAAACAGCGCCCTCGAAAATGGCGTCCAGTGCCAGCGTCCAGCGTCCAGCGAAGGGCTTTGCAGCCCTTCGCACAGCAGTAAGGCAATTTCACTCATGCGTTTGACGCTCCACGTGAACGTCTAACTTCATCGTATGCTATAGCAACAGACACTCGGCGTGAGCATCTGTTTCATTATCTGCTACACAAACCACTGAAGCAGGCGATGGAGCAGACGATGTCGCAGACAATAGGTCTGTTCGATTCGGTCAGAAAGTTCTGAACTAGTTCTGTCCATAGAGTTATTACAATAAACGCTAGAGGCTCAGCTGGCGCTAGTGTGCTGTTGCATTTTGAAGCAGACAGCAAGCAGTCAGAAATTGACTTCCGGTAATGCATTTCTATGGGAAAAAGCGAGTGCATTTTCTCTCTGCGCTCGATTATAAGAGCAAATATCACGAATAATTTGCACGTATTAGGCACATTGGAACATTTCTCAGTCACGCAGACGAAATAATTGGCCAGTTACAGCATTTTTATTTGAAATTCGTGGCATGAAAAACGGTGTTAAAACCACTTCGTACGTGTATTTAGTGCACTGTCGGACACTGTTAGCGCGAACACGGCGTCGGCGCTTTCCAGCATGGGGGATATACGTGCCAAACGAACGAAGGACATGTGGAAAACAAAGAGAGACGGCAAGAACTACGCTGTAACACTGGATAAGTAACTCCTTGTGCTTGCAGACAATCAAAATAAATTGAAAGTCACGTAATATAGTCCGATTTGCAATAAATAAGTAGTGCTTTATTTTTTCTGCTCATGAATATGTGCGAAGATGCTTCTTCTGGGTTCAAATCACCACCCGCACGCTCCAAATCTTTGCAAATAGGGAGAAGCCAGAGAACAGGTGCCAGATAAAAACTGCCCGACATAGGATATAATAAGAAAACACACCTTTAGTAGCCCATGTACTTACGTTTCGAACGTTTTTTTAACCACTCGTAAAGATGCACGACGGGGTCATTTTCATATAGTGACAGGACGGGCATATTAACAATATATAAGCACCAACGGAATGCTGGCGAACTTCGAACACACTTTGCATTCCTTTCGATCGTTATTTTGCTTAGAATCGTCGCTCGTTTCTACATACCTGCCATGGAACAGAGGTTTGGGCCTGAAATATAGCGAAGTTTAACATCGTTCAGTGGTAAAGAAAAAATGCTGTAACTAAAGCAATTACACTTTCACCATATTAATAAAGGTACATACTATCCGGTACAACCGAAATAACAAAAGTTATTCATGTTATTTTCCGGCGAAGAGACAAAATTCACGCGCGTTTTCCTTTAGGAATACACAGGAAGACTGGAAAAGTAGACTGCATGCTGTCTGCTTCAATTTGCAACCGGAAGTCCCGTAGACACTAGCGCCAGCTGAGCCTCTAGCGTTTATTGTAATAACTCTATGGTTCTGTCCGAGTTCAGACGAGTGCAGGAGTCGTGCAGCGGCGGCGCAGAAACAGTGCAGCCGCCGCGGTAGGACTGGCGCTGTGATCGGCTTTCCGAGCGGAAGCGCATGGGTGTCGTCTGCATCTGTTGGCTCTTGTTTCTCCACGCCACGTTGTATGCTACATTTAATTAGTCGCAGTTTGATGAGACCATTCGTGTTTCCTTAGTTTCAAAGTATAATAACGGAATCTTTTCTGTGAACATTTTTTATTTGAGTGTACTAAAAACGTTTTCTGCACGAATTGTGTTTCTGTCTGCATTTTTAACTGCCGTTCGGTTTCTGTCGTTTCCATAAGCGTTCGTGTCCTTCACATTCATTTAGCAATAGCAGATTAATTACAAGTCTCTCGAGTTTCGCATTTCGATGGTAGGTTCGCGGCATCAGGATGATTTTGCGTCGGGAGTCACTGGCGGCAGCGCGCGGTCGGTACAGGTCACCTCGAACACGAAGGCCTGACCATAGCGTTTTAACCAAGACAGTTATCGACCGTAACTTTGGCGTCAAGTTGAAGCGTTTTCTGATTCTCAAGAAAGACTTGCGTGGAACTACCAAGCCAATGCCGATTCTCGGCGTCTTTCCCAGGCCCGTTAGTGAACGCCCACAGATACCAGCGGACAAAGCATGCAGTATTATGCTCAGCTACGGGGCATGCGAGGGCCAATGTACTAAATCCCAGACCTTTGCAATGTATCGGAGTCGTCAGAATGCATTCAAGAGCAACTGAAGGCGGGGACTATCAAGAGTGCAATACCTTTCCCGTGTCTGTAAGGAAGAATATTAACACTGTGGATCCCCACATAGCATCAAAAAGAAACAATTTACGTGAGCCAATAATTCAAAACACTTACCACAAGGAGACAAACCTACACGAGCAGGTGTCTAAAACGCTTTCAGAATATCATAATCATGCAAATTGTTAGCCTCAGTTATGATCTCAATTCCGCGTCCACGGCGGGTACGTTTTTATCATAAATGAGAGGAAACGCAACCTCCGTATCGGCGTTATTGTTAAACATCGCAGACATTTGAGCAAGAACGGCGAAAAATGGCACCGCGAGCAGAGATGGGCGAGGAGTGTAATCTGCTGTCGCCGTCTGCTCTTGTCGTCTGCTTCTGCACGGACGCTGAACTGACTCCGGAGCCGGTGCAAGATTTTGAAGAACTGGGTCTGAACTCGTTTAGAACTGGGATGAATCGAACGCGCCAGTGCAGCGGTCGTGCAATTTCCGGTTGAATCGAATGCGCCAGTTCTTGCACTGCTGAACTAGTTCAGCCAGTTCAGGCGAATCGAACAGACCTAATGTAGCAGACGATGGTGCTCATCCGGGCTAGCTAGGGGGCGCTGAGGGGATCTACTAGTGATGACGTTTAGAGGAGGAAACGAGCAGGCCTTGTGTTCTAGGTGGTATTGGTTGAGCGCGTTTACCTCCATCTCGTTCGCCGTGTGTGTGTGTGTTTTCTTATACGTTAGTTTCACGGGCACCCTTAACTGCAATAAACCAGGGTATTAGAAGAGACAACTGACACCCGTTTGGTTTGCTTGCTTGCCCGGGGCAACCGAAAGATCTCGGTGCGGAGCTGAACCTGCTGTTCGATCGATTCTCTTACCAGCTTTGTCCCAGGGGCAAGGTTCCAAGCACCTGCTCACGACGTTGTTTTTCCTCGAGCGAGAATAAAACAAAAAGAAAAAAGAAAGACTAAGTCGAACAGCACGAAATAGGGCGAACGCTTACCACGCTCTTAAACTCGACTCGGTCTTTTTCTTGGAGCATCAAACGTATATTGGAAAGTTATCCGCTTTAACAACTCCAGCGCGCGTCATATTTTCAGCCTCAGTATTCCGAATACTGAGGTTGAAAATGCGAATACTGTATTCGTCAGGCACCCTCCGCAGAATGCAGTGAATGTCTCTGCCAAGCGCTTTGCGGGGAAGTAGGCGGTCCGGTTATTGTAGACACTGCAGCATGACGCGAGAATTACTCACGTCATGCTCAGTGCCATGTCGTCAAGTTCTTCCAAGGGCTGCAACAGTCACACGAAGATCCATTCGCACGCACATGTCTCTCCGCATAAAAGAGTACACACAAACAAAAAGTGCGCGCGTAGTTTAAGAAATAAAAATACACGTCCACCTATTAGCCCCGAGAGCGAACACAAGCGTCGCTGTGGTCGGCCTTCCACGATTGGCCGAACGCTGACTATGACGTAAGAAAGGGGATTATCATCGACGGAAATAAGAGGAATGAAAGAACTTTAATTTTGACGGTGTTGGCAGTGTTCCTTTAAGAGCGCAATGATTTCAAGCTTCCACCATGCTATTTACAAACACCATCGAACTTGTTGTTTGCAAGGTAATGACGTCACAAAGGGGAACCATAAGAGGGCGCCACCACAACTTCTCGCCGCTAATAGTCGGATGCAACCTAAGAACAATCTTTTAGCTCCACCCACAAGCGCATAGCGCCCATCTGAAGTGCCTCCGCCGTCGAGAAAGTAGTTCGCTAGCAACGTTGCTTTTTCTTCCTCCAGTAAACGTGTCTTAAACTACTACAATATTTATTTAATTCATTCAGGACGTTTAAATAAGTTAGAATACGTTTTTGTCAACGAAATAGCTGTTTAGGAAAGAAAGAAAGTCATGTCCAATGTACCGTCTTCCCAATTCATTTTCTGTCCAAGATACTGTCTAACATACCGTCTTCCAGCGCCTTCGATTGAGGGAAAGCGGCGAAAACGAAACCAACCTTTCTCTCGCCAAAATTATAAATAACAAAACACTTATAGTTCCTGCAAATAATAAATATTTAGTGATTTACTTAGTTTTGTGGGCTTTGCGCACGAAATGTGTGCCTTTATTTTATTGGATGAATAGAAAGCAAGAATAATTATACTTTTCGGGTTTTGACAAATCGGCACCCTCCCAAGTCACCGACACCACCACCGCGCCCCGCTAGAGTGCCTTCATACACACGCGCGCTTTTGCTTGAGTGGTGACATCTCAGCCATTTTTACACCCAATCGTTTCTTTATGCATTTTGAAGTACGCGCAATCCGGTGTCAATCAGCTCGAGCGCGTAGCTTTGGCTAATGCATAGACGCCATTTTGGCGCCCAGGTCACGCAACGAGTGCGCGAGAGCGTCACGCGCTGAACATTCAGTGCAACAATGGATGTCTTCACCCTGAGACAGACAGACATGTAGGCACCCTACGCCCCGCTCTCTTTGTCTTCCGTCATGGATCCCACTGAGGTGCACGGCAATCTCAGCTCACCCCGCGGAAATCACAGCGAATTGAAGCAGCGGTGCCGGTACTATGTTGAGTAGCAACGTGGGGCAGAGGCGACAGAAAACCAACAAGGCAGACGACGTCCGGCGTAGCTTCTCATCTCTCAGCAGTGCTAAGCCTCGCGCCCGCTTCGAAATTTTCGTTGGCGATAGCGTCGCTGGATTCTCACGTTGTCGCGCAAAAACTGCTGCAAACGCAAGCCGATACCATTAAGATTTCGTGGCGTAACCTCGGGCACGTAAAACACGGTGCAAAAAAGCAGAATAATTGTCACGAGAAACTAGCGTCGCGTTGCTAAGGCCAGCAGCCATGTTGAGCTTTTTTTTTTCAAAAGGATCGCGATTGGTCCACGGAATCGTGACGTCATAAAACGATTGGCTGGCGTTTCTCGGCGTAGGAATACATTTTCCTCTGAGGGGCATTTCCGGTTTGTTCTTAGCTTGCAATCAACTATAGGTACTCTTAAAAAAAAATCGCTATAAGGGTTATAAAAAAATGAGTTAGAGGTGATTTTTAGAGTACACTTGTTCGGTGAACATGAATACCACAAGCATTTGACTGAAACGTATCAAAAAACGCAAAAAAAAAAGAAAAAAACGTTGGGTGTGACGTCATACCGAGAGGTTTCAACTGCCTTACGCGTGCCGCTTGTCAATGAACGTGTGCAGCGTCTTCGACTGCTCGGGGAAGGCTTGCGGAAGGCGTAGAAAATGCAGAGATCTCAGTAGAGATCTTAGTATTGTACGTTACAATTCCCTCCTCCCGCCGAACACGCCGTAAAGGAGGGGCTTCAGCGCTATGTTGAAAGCGCTGTTGTGGCTTACCTGGCGCTTCAACCTAAAAAAAAAAAAAACAAAGAAGAAAAAAACCTTGATGTTTGTGATTTTGGAGGCCAAATAAAGACGATTTCAGTGCCTTTTCTCAACTACAGAATCGCTTCAGTTTTCCCTTAACGCCAATCCACGTGAGAAGAGAGCAAGAAAAAGAGAGTAGAAAAGTTTACGCTTTCTAAACCGAGACCCTGCATATGTATCAATCTTTTCCTGCCCCTCGCGTCTTTCGCGCATGTTTTTCTTTCTGTACTTTTCTGTTCTTCGTGGACGGCGGGAGGGAAGCAGAAAGCATCCCCCTAAGCATTCGGCCGACAGACACCCAAGGGGAAGAAAGAAGAAAAAAGGCAAGTACGGCGCCGGGTAATAGAAGCACCAGGCAGCACGCTTGGCACCCGATCTCCGCGGGAGCTACTGCATCGCGGCGCAAGTAGCGAATATATTAGGGAACGCAGCAATGGCCCCGCTGTCCCGGATAAGCCGTGGCATGAAGGTTTCCCTTCCATGCCTCTGCTTTCTCGCGCGTTTTTTTTTTTTTTTTTTGGTTTGTAACGTTTTTGGCGGGTTTTCCTTCGTTGCTTGTATGTGCTGTTATCCGGTGTGTAGTCCCGGGGCGCCGATGTTTGAAAGGACGGGGGACTCGAGGAGATGGTTTCATCAAACGCAACGGCATCTCCTTGTCGAGTGGGCCACATTCCTGAAACGAGGGTTTTTTTATGCCTCGCGGCTCTGGACCGGGGGGTTTCGCCGTGCTTGCAACTTGTGAAAGGGGAGGGGGGATCATGAACAGGGATGTGCATGTGGGGGGGATCTGTGTGGTCGAGTTTTATACAAAACGACAGTCTGCAGACACTAGAGAGTTTTAGGAAACACTTTTTGCACTTCCGATACGGTACGCGGTGGGCCCTCCTCCGGTATCAATTGCGCATATGGGAGTCTTCTGTGGTAGCGCATGACACAGTTCATACCGGAGGACCCAGCGTACCGTATCGGATGTGAAAAAACGGTTGTCTAAAACTCTCTACTACCTGAGGTATGTGCCTTCAAGACCTGACGGTCCAGTTAAGTTGGTCGTACAGAACTTTCTGCTGCAGATCCGTTCGAAGCGTACGAATTCGTATGAAGAAGGCTTCGAACTTGCTTGAGGCCTGTACGCAGACACTTCTGTCATCATGTCCACAGCGAACAACGTGTCTTTTGTATCATGTATGAACACTTTGGTCCTAGCGGTGCCACAGCTTGGAGCACGTGGAGACAAAACTCGGGCTGCAGAGCCCCAGGAACCCTGGGTTCAATGAACATTGTACCGGCGTGCAGTCGTGTATCAGTACTGCGCGATGCACATTGAAGACACCAAGATAGCGGTCGTACTGCACTGGACATTATTTTTAATCTACAGCGGAAACTTCAGATGCCCAGTGTGGCTGAGAAACTTCACGCTGTCTAGGACAACCATGCAGCACGATTAGGCCATATATACACGATAACAGATATTCGAGACTAACGGAACCCACTAAAGCACAAACGAACGCATAAGTACAAATAACCGCCAGCTGCCTTGGTATCAGACATTAACAGTAAGATACAGCTGAATGACTTATTAAGTTGACTAAAAAAGGCCAATATGGTTCGGAACGAAATAACATTTGAGGCCACATTATGAATCATTTACTCTGAATCGCTAGTTTATTCAACGATCTCATCTCAGTAACTCAACATTCACTAGAGGGTGCAGCGGTGGACGGGGTTCATAAAGGTGTTTGGCTTGCACAAGAAGGCATCTGCGAAGGGCCTGAAGTTCCTCAACGGACCATTCACCCTGTACCAGGCAGGACTGACGTGGCCTTCGTCCAGAACCCGATCGAGAAACGTGTCGTTGTTCACCTCGCAGAAATTTCGGGCGTATTCCACGAAGAAAAGCTGCCGTGGCGTAAGGTTCTCCAACTTCGGCAACCGATCGTTCTTCTTTGTCTGCTCAGCGTAGCGGAGGTAAGAGTCGTACGATGGCCCCAGAGTCATGAAATCCAGAAGGTTGGAGTAGAACGAGCTCCTTCCGATCCGCCGGCGTGAGTCCTTCCAGCGTAACTTTCTATACTGGCGACCCAAACAGTCCATCAGGGCGTGTAGCTTGGACACGAACCGAGACGGTCGCTTTTCTGCCCCGTAGTTGTAGGCGAAGTGGTAGACCGCGTGGTACATGGCGTAGAAGACGCGTGGTCCAATGCGTGGCAGTTGAAACCGCTCAAGCGATGCATCGGGATCCTTCTTGAAGTCGAAGACCGGCAGCGGTATCTCCAGTTTTAAAAAAGGAGCTTCGAGACGAGCGTACGTGCTCAGCATGCCGCCTCTCCACCCGACCCACTTGTCTAAGTCTTTCTGTGCGAAGTCTCTGAAGCTGAACATTGTCGAGAGGGACATGTAACTCTCGATGACCCTCTTGCTGCCGGCCGCAGTCTCGTAGATGGAAACCAAACGACGGAACAATTCGTTGTGGGACGTGACAGCATCCGGGACAATCGGTTCCCAGTTGATGGCTGATAAGGACTCGATTAGGCTGTCCCTGAAGTCGACGTCGAAGCTGGTCTGAGAGTACAAGGTGTCGTTGAGTACTGTCTCCAAAAGGTCGAGCAGAGGGTTGAAGGCCGCTTTACCACCGAGTTTGTTCGATGCAGCGTCCATGGTCATGTGCATTAGGAGGGCCGGTTCGTAAGCGTTCATCATCCGGACGCAAAAGCGACGGCGAGTTAGAGGGCGCGGGAAAGGGTATCCCGCGTAACGTGCGTACTTAATGGCCATCAATTCGCCCATGTCCAACTCGTTGTCCGCTGCAATCTCCACGAAGGTCCGAAAGGCAAGGTAGTTTAAAAAGCTGCCATACTCGTTGCGCACCAGACCATCCTCGAGGGCATGAAGATACTTGAGAGAAGCGGTCTTGAGTGGTCTCTTTGAAAGGTCTGTCCCAAAGGCTTGGGCCACAACTAATCTTATTCTCGTGGCCAGGTCCTTAAACTGGCTAGGTAGATCTATCAGTTCGTCTAGCAAGCCCAAGCCTGATTCAGGTTGCCGCTCCATAGAAGAAGACAGAAGCCGCTCCATCTTAAGAACGTTGCTTTGGATCGTCTGGTTGCGGTCTAAAATCTCCATGATGAATCCAGAAAGCGCATCGTCCAGGTACGCGTATTCGATGTCCAGTCCAAGTCGAAGAGGACCCATGAGCAAGCTAGGTTCCCGGACTAGCACGTAGGACTGCTCCGGATTGTCGAAATGTCTCTCAACCGACAAGGCATAGTAAGGTTGAATCCCGAGACTCATCAGGTCTTTGATGATTGCGTCGAGCGTCTTCTCCTTCTTAAGCACAACGGGGAACGGATGAAGCCCGATCTTCTTCAGCGTGTCCAGCCAATACGTGTCGCCTTTCCGCGGGTACTCGCACCTCAAGAAGATGTCTCTCACGGCTTCGTATCCGGGGCGTCCCTTCTGGATGACGTCTGCGAGAAGCAGCTCGTACTCATCCAGTAACGCGTCGTCCACAGAAAACTTGGCGGCACCGAACGGAAGCTTGTGGTTGTTTTCCCAGCGTTTGCAAACGTAAGCATAGAAGTCGTCGCAGGGCTCTTGGTGGAATTCTAGCTGGCGGAACAGTAAGCCGCCTTCGTTCTCGCAGGCCACAGTCCTGCAGACGTTGCTTTCTGGGTCGACGTTATGGTACGGCTTTATGACAGCGGGTGCTCTGACCTCCGCTCGGTCGTCATCGTCGGGACCGACGCCATTGTCGGCACCCGGTACGGCGAGGCCGAAGAGTCTCCAGGGCATGAGGCCGACCAGGAGGGACACTACGGACACGAAGATGGCGCTTGCTGTGAGGAAGTAAAGCACCGTGGTAGCATGGCTGGTGCGGCCGCCGGGCGCCACGCTTGCAGCGGCGCGGGCAGGCAGCCGCGTCGACTGCATCGGCAGTTCATCGGAGGACTCCGACATGGTTCGTTGGTGGTGGTGACCCGGAGCGGACACCAAGGCCTGATCTCTGAGGGAATGTCCAACCGAAGAATGCGCCGATGGCCGGTGCAGCCCGTGGGCCTTTCGAACGCGCGTGGGCACCAGCCTACATTAACCATGCTGAAGCTCGTGGTCCACAGCTCACGCTCAGAACGAGCTTTGAGAATGTACCTCTTGGCGAATATGTGCTGCCACCTAGACACGCGAATCGGTTCGAGACTAGGTGACTGGAAAACAACGCGCGCCCAAGGCCTCTCCCACCCGTTCCACACCCAAAACGTCAGCTACATCCTGTTCACCCATTGAGGCGATGTGACCGAGATACGGCTCCCCCAAGCTCACCTTTGTCCCCATCGTGCGTAATCTTCCGCCCCGAGGTCGACACAACGAAACCGCTCAAAGGCGAGAAATGCAAGATGGCGGATTGTTTGGAACTAGATACTCTCGAACCCAGGCGCATGAAATACTCCGCGCATGCGCACCACGTATTTCTACAAAAGGTCCATTTGAAACCAAAATTAGCAAATCGGCGAGCTGGTTTAGGTGATTTAAAGTGAGGCTAAACCGAACATTTTAGTGTCTATAATAAGTGGCGCACGATCTTTTCACAAGCCAGCAGCCGCCGGTGTGCGCAAGCACATGCAACGAAATTGACGTTAAGCCTGGTTCAGACAGTTGCGTTTGACTGCGTTTGACTGCGTTGCGGCAACGAGAAACCAAGACATCCCTGATGCTTATATCGCGCGCCAGGATGATTCCTTCAATTGGATTTCACGCTTCATACGAAGCACAGATGTGCCGGTGACTCGCTTTCGGTTCTCGACGCAACGCAGTCAAACGAACTCAAACGCAAGTGTCTGAACCGGCCTTTACAGTCCCCCATTCACGCTTAAGATGTCAGTGAGATGTGTGGGCTCCAGGGAAAAAGAGAATAAAAACAAGCTTTATATCTCCACAGTGAGGTCTGGTGTAAAAGGTAAGAAATTAATTGGTCTAACAAGTACGCAGCTTTCACTTGTTTAGAATAAAAGCCTGCCTTTATAGACCCTTTCCGAAATTCAGTGCCATCTGGTGGTTTGTAAAGCAGTCTAGGTTTTGCCATAACAATGGCGGAAATAAACTTGTATCGGCACCGTCACTTTCGCAAGTCAACGGCATGCGAGGAATTGTTCAGTGTGAGTTCTTTCTCAATCACTCTCAGTTCGATGGTGACCAAGAACCCGCATTCTGAACAAAGCTACAACGCACTCGGATGCCTCGAGAAAATTCTAATACACCAAAGTGCTTCAAAGCCGATTGTGTACCGCCCACAGATTGACTGAATCTGAGTTATTAGAAATAAACGCTTACGTAGCTCTTGTGTTCGTCCCGTCGTCGCGTCGTACTGACCCGTCAGTATTGACCCGTCGTACTGACCCGTACGACGCGACCTACATGGCGTCGTACTGACCCCCTGAATGTACAGGCCTCGCAACATTCGCTTATGAGCTTCTTCAAAGTCTTCCTTTATCAGTCACTAGAAGGCCGCCATTCGTATGGCACAGATGCCGTTCCACAGATGATGATAGTGATCAAAGTGGCCAGACTGAATTTCGGAAAGGGTCTATTCTCATTTGGTTCGAAGTCCATACATTTCACTGTCATCTCAAGCGTGAATGCGTGTGCTCGCGCACACCGGTGGCTGCTGGCTCGTGGAAAAGAACGTGCGCCACTTATTGTCGACAATAAAATGTTTGGTTCAGTATCCCTTTAAAGGGATACTGAACCAAACATTTCAGTGTCCATAATAAGTGGCGCACGATCTTTCCACGGGCCATCAGCCGCCGGTGTGAGCGAGCACACGCCAAACGAAGTTGACGTCATAGTCCTCTATTTAAGATGACAGTAAAATATATGGACTCCGGGCAAGAGAAAAATCAAAACAGGCTTTTTACTTCCACAAGTGAAAGCTACGTGCTTATTAGACCAATTAATAACCTACCTTTTACACCAAATCCCGCTGTGGAGATCGAGAGCCAGTCCTTATTTCCTTTTTCGCCGAAGCCCACGCATTTCACTCTCATCTTAAGCGTGAATGGAGGACTATGACGTCAATTTTGTTGCGTGTGCTCGCGAAAACCGGCGGCTGCTGGCTCGTGGAACGATCGTGCGCTACTTATTATGGACACTAATTGTTTTTGTATCCCTTTAAACCGGAGGCGACACACTACAAAAAGGGAACACACAGAATACGCCTTCATCTCCCTTTTGCTGTCTTCCGTCCCCGGATTCAAATATGTGCTTCCACGCATCTCGTCCGCCAAAACCAGAAACATTCATGGTGTATGATGCGCGTCGCAGAAACATGGTTGAAGCGCGCGTACTCTTTTTACCTGTGTAAGGTTAAGCAAAGCCAATGCCACAAGTATACGAACATGCTGACGTGAATGATGCTTCCAGTTCACAAGCGTGTGCAGTAAGACAAGCGCTCACTAGAAATCGGGCCCGAAGTCGAGCATCTCGTGGCGCAGTGATTGGACCATAGCATCAGCAAAACACTCACGCAGCACCCGTGTCCACTCCATGGCTGGGAGACTCGTCGCCCGCTGAGGCAGACCAACTTCTAAGCTGTATAAACGTACACACAAGCAAATTGTTTCCCACGGCTAGACTCGGTTGTAGTGGCATCACAATTTAAAAGTACAGACATATTAGCACTAAAATAAGAGAAATAAAGACAGGGCAAAAATGAACACAAGGACAAGTAGAAGACAAAAAAAAAAAACACAGCGCTGTGTTTGTCTGTCTTCTACTTCTCCTTGTGTTCATTTCTGCGCTGTCTTTATTTCTTTGATCGTGCACTGAGACGTCCATCTTCACACCTTACTTTAGCACCGAGATGCTTCGATGGCACCCTTCTCTGATTCCTCTCTGTGACGTTAAGACCCTGATTTCTCTCGCCGTGACGTCACCAGTAATCCCTGCTGATTATCATCAGTTTCGTATGAAACGTTCGGTGGTTTATGTGAAGAGCACAGCGGAAGCTAGGAGTCATCGCGTTTTGTCTGACATCGCTAATAGTTCTGTCAATAAACGCAACCATTAAGTTGAATAAATGCGTCTGAACAACAAAATTAATCAAGCTAAGGACGCCATGGTGATTTTGGCCGATAGTGGATGGCCGACCACAGTGACGGTTTTGGACATGCACGTCGCCAATACTTGATCTCATAAGTTATAATAATAATAATGTTGCCTGTATGTCTATACAGCCGGAAGTTATTCAGCCTTAGTGGGCGTCTGGTGTCTCAGCTGTAGATGAGAACTTTAGCCAGTGCAGTACAACCGCTAGTCTGGGGTCTTTAAAAGGGTACGAAAACGAAAATTGAAATATAAAACTTTCATTCGGAAGTGAGTAAAGCATGACAGATAATAACCGCAAATGATAATCGCACGTTTGTATTTTGAACGACTCGCTATATTTTTCCTTTCAAACGGTGCACTTGAGCAGGCGCTCAAAGTGAAGGGAACGTAAAGTGCAATGCGTCATAAAATATCCGTGAAAAAAAAAAAAAAAGCGAAAAGATTTTTCGCATTGGTGACGTAGCAAGGCTCGCGTGGATGAGCTTTGCCGTTGGTGGCCTTGTGGTGGCGCTAACGTATTACAACCGAACCGTTTGAAATACCCGTGTGTACTTCAAACAATTCGGTTCTAAAAAAAAAACAAGCACCTTTTACGGATTAGGTAATATCTCGCCAACAGTCCTGAAGGCTTTGGCAAAAGATGCCATACTGCAGCTGGCGTCGATCCTCAACGACATCCTCTGCGGAACAGAGCCCATTCCACAATGCTGGAAACTCGGCCAGGTAGTCTTGATCCCGAAGAAGGGAGGCAACCGTTACCATCTGTGCAACTACCGACCCCTGACGGTTACGAGCACGCTCTACAGACTTTTGCCAACATCCTCAAGGAACGGGTGTCAGCATGGGCAGAGCATTGTGGGCGCCTTACTGAATTTCAGGGCGGCTTTAGACGGGGACGCCGATTGATGAACAACTTATTTACACTCATGCAGTGCAATGAGGTTGCCCGAACGGAAGAACGACCCTTGATGTGCTGTTTTCTGGACGTCACCAAAACGTATTCAAGCACAATACTGGAGGAGTGCTTAGAGAAGCTAGAGTTGCCGAAGCTGTGTGTCCCCCTCGTGCGTTGTCTCTACACGGGAAAGGCGGTACGAGCAGAACTGGGAGGGGCAGAGTCGAATGAAGTGACAGTGACAAGGGGCCTTCGACAGGGATGCCCAATCTCCTCGCTTCTCTACATGTTATAGGCGGCTGTAATGGAGGAGAGGCTGCTTCAATCGAAAGTGAGTTTTTCCCTTGCCCACCTGGAAAATGGCGAGTTAGTGAACTGGGTGCTGCCAGGGCTGACCTTTCCCGACGGCGTCGTGCTCACAGTGGAGACTCTGGAAGGTCCGCAGCGGTTGCTAGACATATGTGCCTCTGAGTTTGCCGCACGACACCTAAGGTTCAAGCCAAACAAGTCGGCAGTCGTCCAGTTCTCGGGATCCGTACAGACGACGGTGTGTTCCCTGAGGTTGAGTGGTGAGGCTGTGCCGCTCGAGAGCACGTTTAAGTACTTGGGAGTCATCCTTTCCAATACACCGGTCTTCCTTCGGGAGCACCATGCACACCTTCGACAGTCAGCCAGCCGTGCGTGGAGGCAACATCCTCCGGAAATTCAGCCTGTGGAGTTGCAACAGGTTCATGGTCACCCGGGGGGTGTGGAAGGCAGTGATGGTGCCAGGGCTGACATTCGCCAACGCTGTTGTTTGCGTCCCTGGGGATGTGCAAAACCTCATAGAGGGGCGACAGCGAGAGGTTGGTCGCCAAGCCTTGGGCTGCCACAGCAATGTCTCCTTGGACGGCTTCAACAAGGAAGCCGTCCAAGGACACTAAGGGCGCAGTCGAGTTTCGAGGCAAGAAAGGCGGCGAGTAAAATAAGCTATGATAGAAGATGCGGCACATGAACCGGCGCCTCTGGGTTAGGAAACTATTCGTATATACCCACCTGACTGGAGGGCAGACAAGGTGCAGAGGCGGCTTCACCAACTCCAGAAAAAGTACGGTTTTTTTGCCTAGCCTGCGGAGGTACCAACGAAAGAAAAGTGAGAGTCTGAGGCTGGGAGGAGGGTGCGCGAGAGCGAGAACCTCCAGTGGGTCCAAGCAGCCCAAGAAAAGTCAACTCTGCTGCTCTAAAGGAAAAACAAAATGCAAATCTCGAATGAAGCTCAACTGTACGACAACAGTCATATTTTGTTCGAGGCACAAGCAGGGTCCCTACGGTCATAGACATAAGGCCTGTTCACACATGCAGCTGAGAGCTACAGGCATAGCGCTGACCTCGCGCCAAGCGCGTGCTGACGGGAGCGTTCACCAGCTTTGTATCGCATCGTCAAAACTGTTGCTCATGGCAGACGATAAGTAGCTGACGACACCTGAGCAGCGATACATCAGCGGTTCGCAGCATGTGAGAATCGGCCTTTACAAGAAAAGAATCGATCCGAAAGTGACTTCTACCATCTGCCGGTCGAGCGAGAAAGACGCCGAAACGGTAGAGGACCTGGTGCTCTTCTGCCAGCGCCTGCTGCCAGCTTCGACGGATCATTGCCGGCCTCACCCCGAATGGACGCTCGCGGACGTCCTGGGGTTCAAGCAGACGCCATATGAGGGCAGCTTGGACTCTAGAAGCGCCAGGGCAACTGCCACATTAGCAATGCGGGACTGTCGCCAACGAAAACACGAGACAACGGATCGCACGTGCAGTGTGTGAGGACAACAAAGGCGCAAGCAATCGGAGCATTGGTGACGCGTGATTCAGGACAATAAGTAATATTCATCATTTTGTTTTTTTTTAATTTTTATATTCTTGGTTATGGCACGAAGTTTTTTTTTTTTTTCGAGCTCGACTGTTTTAAAGGGAAACGCCGCACAATCATCATCATCATCATCATCATCAAATCGTGCTAGGAACGCTTGGGGGTAATGGTCATGTGCGCGCGCGGCGCGGTCGCAAATTACATGTTTATGAGCGGTTTACTTTTCCTCCATTATTTAACACTTTTAGCGTAGTTTGAGACTTCGTCCTCCTGTCACCTTTTTCTTTCTTTTCCACGGGAACGCCGTTCGCGCTGAATCACGAGCAGAGCATAGGGAGCCTAGAGTGAAGAGATGGTCCTTCTCAAACCATGGGGAGCAATTGCAATGTAATGGTGGACATTTCCCGCGGCGATCGGTCGCAAGTGCGCATGTGCTGCGTTTTCGCGTGGCGAGGAGGAAACCAGGCGGAAAGGTGGAGACGTTTGCAGACGATCGACGCTTTCGTCGCCACCTCGCGGCTCATATTGAAAATGCGGCCCCTATAAACAACGTGACCCCGGTCGTGCAGTTGGGAACTCTCTGCAATACAGGCTCCCTAGCGGAACAGCTGAGATGCACTGCCACCTCTCGGCACGAGGAATGCAAGCCAGTAAGGTCTCCAGGCGGGCGCTGTGCAGACTTGTACGTAGTTCAACTACTCTACTCAAGTTACTGCAGTTTAACTACTTTTCTGAGTAGTTAAGTAACTTTCAATTGGATTTTTATTTCGGTGATTAGTAGTTTACTTTAATTACTTTTAGAGCGGCGTCGCCGTCGGCGTAACCGCGCGGTGCATTATGGGAAATAACCCATAACGCACCGCGCGAGCCCCCCCCCCCCCCGGGGTCACATGACCCCCCAAGGTCACGCGAGCCCCCCCCCCCCCCCCCCTCCGAGGTCACGTGACCTCCCCCCCCCCCCCGGAGGAGATTGAAGAATGACGGGAGGAGGAGGAGGAGGGGTATACCCTCCCCTGAGTACCCTTCCCTCATCCTCCTCCAGAGCTGCGCTCCAATTCGGCGTTACAGGGAGTTGGAAACGGCTTTCACTTTTTTCTGAGTAACTTCTACTCAAATTACACATTACTTTAGAATTTTAGAGGTTGTTTTGCGCATCAACAAACATTCTTGCACAAAAGAGATAAGATGTTGGAATATCAGCTGATATTTGCAACGAGGGGAAAGCATCTGGCGTAGGAAGGGGGGGGGGGAAGAAAATGGTTTAAAGAATCTTAAATCCCCCCACAAAGTTTTTTTTTTCACGAGCTTTTTTTTTTTTTTTTACCGCAACAACACTGTTACGAGGCGCGGGATTAGCAAGAGTCCGAGTAACTGCGGGATTAGCACCGAAGACTGGCGTTTCTTTGTGGCCCAAAGCTCAAGGAGACTTGACCCATTTGAAGAAGGGGCTGGTCCTCGCTTCTCCCCAGAGTAGAAACTCTGGCCCACTACAGGAGATGCACACACTGCATCCTCACTCAAAGGAGGCAACAAAATGCAGCACCTGCTCTGAAATGGAAATAAATGCATTATCAAACTCACCTGGTTCTCCTGTAGTTTTTGCTGTACTCGAAGAATCGCGTGCTAAAGGGCAACGCAAAGGGGACCTTTTTGCGTTGCCTTTTCTCCCAAAACTCAGAATATGCAGATCTTCAAAGATTCGAAGATCGTTCGTGAAACCTTAGTAATTCCCCCAACGTTTTTATATAAAAATAGTAAACAAACAGTGTTGAAAAAGTACTCAAAGTACATGGTACCTAAAGTACTACTGTTTAGAAAACTTGCACTTTACTTGAAGTATTCTCTGAACATGTACTTGTACTTTCCGAGGAAAGTAAAACTCCCGACTTCAATGTACATTCAGCAGAATTTGAAAACAAAAAATGGCGTATCGTCGTGTGAAAACGCACTCTTTCGAGACGTCATCTGGCCATTTCTCTGAGTGAAGTAATGGTGGCTATAAGGCCTGACACAAATAAGTTCCTTATAAGTTGATTGTGGCGAATAGCCCGTCAGCGAGAGTAAAACAACGACTCTGCGGCGACTTGACTTTATACAATATTAGGGGCGAAGCTCCTTAGGGTCTAGCCTTGTCCGTCCGTCCGTCCATTCGTCCGTCCGCGCTCACATAGATTGCCATCCCATCTGTCTTCTTGAAAAAAGAAAAAAATGTTTGCGCAGTCGACAGGATTCGAACCTGTGCGGGGAGACCCCAATGGATTTCAAGACCATCGCCTTAACCACTCGGCCACGACTACGGGACGAGTAGGGGGCTTTCAGATGTGGTATTAACTCAAGAGCTGGGGATGTCATGAATGAAACGTTGCATGTAGCCGCTCAACGTCTATACAAGAGAGGGCGCTGCGGTCAAATGCGTATATAATCGCGGTAAACTTTGCATGCATTGGCTCAACGTTTATAGACGAGAGGGCGTTGCGGTCAAATGCTCAAATGCGTATATAACCACGTTCCATACCACACATTCTCTTTCTGACATGGACCGTTGACTTAAGCGGTGGAGATGCGTTCCCACGGCTTCTAGCGGATCCAAGCTGATCCGCTAGAAGAACCACTGGCTCTGCATTTCACCGACCATAAAGCAGTAATAATGAAGTCGAAACGCAACCCGGAACTCCGCACTACCTATGAGCGATAAAAAAAAAATCAGCACCATCAGCACTACCTATGAACAATAAAATCAGTATCATCAGCACCACCAGAGCTTCGCCCCAATCAACATCATTCACCACGTGGAGATGCGGTAATTTTTTGTTGCCATTTCTGTAAAAAAACTGATGCACCTCCGATTACTCCTGGAGCAATGCATACCAGTTAAAAACACTATATAGGGAATGAAAGGGCATCACGAAGGATTGTGTTAAAAGTACTTGTGTTGTGCCTAACCTTGAAATATATTGCATTTATAGTACATTACTTTAAATACATTGCACCCGGTGTACTTACTACTTTACTTGAAGTGCAGAACCTCTCATTTACTTTTTACTTTACTTCAAGTACTCTTTAGATGTACTTTACGCAACACTGTAAACAAGCGAACACTGTCTAAAAAAGCAGGCTCAGGCAGTGCTAAACCTCAAAGTAGAAATTATACATTCGCAGTACATCATTGACCAAACAAACAAGTAAGTACAAAACAATTAGACTCGCAGAAGCAGAACCAGCTATTAAAGCATTTCTGTGAAAAAACAAGCCGATTCATATTTGGCTAGCACTATTTCGCTAACAGCTCAAAACCTATGTACTTTCTTTTTACCATAAAAAAAAAAAAACATATAAGTAACTTCAAAAGTAACTTCAAAAGAAATTCGCTACTTTATTACTGCAATCAGTAATTTTCTCAATTACTTTCTATTTGAGTAATTTCTACTCCACTCAAATTACTTTTGAGGTCAATACTCAGTAACTTAACTTAATTACTTTTTTTGAGCAACTTGTGCATGTCTGGCGCTGTGGTACTCGCGTCTAACCCGGTCGTAAGTATAGAGGAGGTCGTGCTGCAGACACTGCCTCAGGCGTTTTCTTCCTTGTACGACGGCTCTGTCACCTTGATTACACAACAACTCTCTGCAGACATGCTCGGACGTGCTTCGAGGCCTGTTCGCAGATAATTATGTCATCACGTCTGCTGCAAACAACGTGTCTTCTGTATGATATACAACCAGTGTAACCTTAGGCTTCCTGCCTTTCTCAAGCATAGTCGGTGAATGCGGCTATTTCTTTCTCTCACTCTCTCTCTCTGTCTTCTTTGAAGCTACAGACATATACCTTAACAAATGTTGAAATATTTATCCTCCCCCTTCGTGATACATTTGTACTTTTCCAACGATTGATTCCTCTCGATAGAAGATACGAAATAAGACAGCGAAGATAAGCAGCGGCAATGTTTCCAGCGTGTCTCGACGTACGAAGGCCTCTGACACAAAGTACACATTCACGAAGAAGGGATTACGCCGAAACACGTAAGTGCTCGAACCAGAGCAACCAAGTTGCCCCGTCTTGCTGCCACCGAGGAACCGTGAGCTTGAACCTCTTCCCGAGTGCTTTTTTCCCAAACGACGAGGCAAGCGTTCATCTTAGCCGAGAGAGAGAGAGAGAGAGAGAGAGAAAGAGAGAGCTTTTCCCGAAGAGATTCGCTAAGGACTAGCCCCAGACGCGAAGACCGCGTCTTGGGCTTCCCGAAACAGCAGCAGCGTCGCGACAAAACGGGTTAGCCACTTACGCTAAGCCTCCACCCTCACTGCGTGAAGAGGCAAAAGGGGTGTCCGTCCCACCATCAACGTGTAAGCGTGACAGGTTCGAGCCCCCGAGAGAGAAAAACAAAAAGGGGCATGTGGCTCTTTTCTTAATTTGACGGGGGACGCCTGAAGCTCCTGGGCTGGTAGAAAAACTGACAGATAAAGGCTCGCGGGAGGAGCTTTTTATATGTCTGTTTACAAGCATGATGATGAGTATGGTATCGTTTAGTACGGTATGGTAGAGTATATGGCAGACTTGCACGTAGTTCAACTATTCGAGTTACTGTAGTTTAACTACTTTTCTGAGTAGTTTAGAAACTTCCAATTACATTTTTTTTGTAATTAGTAGTTTACTTTAATTACTTTTTCCGAGTAACTTCTACTCAAATTACAAATTACTTTTGAATTTTAGTGGTAGGTTTGCTGGTCAACAAACATTCCTGCACAAAAAATGAGCGGACAGAGACGTCGCCTGTGAGGCCCAGGAAATGCGGGGATTAGCGCCGAAAACTTGCATTTCTTTGTGTCGCGAAGCTCAGGGAGACTTGACGCATTTAAAGAAAGGGTTTGTCCCCGCTTCTCCCCAACACAGGACTCTCGCCAGATACAGGATGTGTATACAGTGCAGCTTCACTCAAAGGAGGCAACAAAATGCACCACCCGCTCTAAAGCCCATCTGGTGCTCCCTTAGTTTCTGCTGGACTC
Organism: Ixodes persulcatus; assembly: GCA_013358835.2. NCBI lineage: Eukaryota > Metazoa > Arthropoda > Arachnida > Ixodida > Ixodidae > Ixodes > Ixodes persulcatus. The sequence goes on along the minus strand of JABSTQ010009807.1, from coordinate 603,819 downwards.
GAAGAATCGCGTGATAAACGGGAACCCAAAGGTGATCTTTTCGTGTTGCCCTTCCTCCCAAACTCAGCCTATGCAGGTCTTCCAAGATTCGAAGCTCGTTTGAGAAGCTTAATAATTCCCCTAACGTTTCTTTACAAAACAACAACAACAACAACAATAACAACTGGAGTGGGATGTACTTTAAGAACATGGTACTTAAAGTACTACTTCAAGTAGGATTAGAAAACTTGTACTTTACTTGAAGTACATTCTCTGACCATACACTTGTACTTTACTGAAGTTTTTTTTTTTTTGTATTTTTTGAAGAGAGTAATATTTCCGACTTTAAAGTCCATTCCCTAAATCTGGAAAAAAACAATGGCGTATACTCATGTGAAAACGCGCTGTCGTCTGACGTCATCTGGTCATTTCTCTGAGTGAAGTATTGGCGGCTATAAGACCTATAAAAATAAGTGCCTTATAAGTGTATTGTGTTAAATAGTTTGTGAGTGAGAGTAGAACAACTACTCCGTGGCGACTTGACTTTATCCAATATTTGCCACCATTCCCGAAAAAAGTGATGCTCCTCCGATTATCCCTGGAGCAATGAATACCAGATAAAATAAAGTAAAATAAATAGGGTATGGTAGGGCATCATGAAAGGTTGTGTTAAAAACAATTCGTACTTTACTTACTTAAATTACTTTTGAGGCCAATACTCAGTAACTTAACTTAATTACTTTTCTTGAGTAACTTGTACATGTCTGGCATTTGGTATAGTATAATATGTAGGTATAATATGGTATGGTGTAGTATGGTATGGTATGTTATGGCATGGTATGGCGTAGTAACGCATGATATGGTATGAAATAATATGTATGGTATGGCACTTTATGTTATGTTATAGTATGGCATGGTATGGTATAACCTGTATGTTATGGTTTAGTATGTTATGGTATATGGTATGGCATGGTATGTCATGGTATGGTATGATATGACATGGTATCGCACAACACGGTATGGTCCTATGGTATCATATAGCACTGTACAATACGGTATGGTATTGGTATGGTATGACATGAAATGAGAATCATTAATTCCATTTCTATATTTCATCATTTTCAGTGTCCCACGCCACAAACACTCGAATGTCGCCTTAGCGGCGCAATAACACTCACTTTTTACATAAGTTCATCAAGCAACATTGGTGGTCGCCGCTGCTTGGACACGAAGCTTGTGACTGGATGTCGCGACTTCTTGTCAAACGCTCACGCAGTACTCGTTTTCAGTACATGCTCAGAATAAATGAACAAGCAATGGCGGACAGTTGAAGGAGCAGACTTCGAAAAGAGTCTTTTGTCAGTGGGTCTAACGAAGAAAATGTTTTTAAACATAAACGTACGGAAGTTTTTAAATCTACACAAGCATCGGCACACTTTTAAGATGAACATTGAACATAGGAATAGGCAGAATAATGCTCACAAACAGGCCTGCCATGGATGCAGCGCTAAATATTGACAAAACTATGGACACAACCTACAAGGAACACACAAGTAGATGAAACTTAGAAGCACGAGGAAATCGATGATAATTTTCAGGTCCTTACACGCGAACATCAGATTACACGTAATTTTGTTGTTGTGCAACGTGTATAATTTCACGACTGCGCAATGGGAAAAGAAACCGAAGGATCAGGAGATGAAAGCGTGCAGTGACGTCAGAACGCCGAGCTCAGATTGGAAGGATTAAAGGCCGGTTCACAAATGCAGCGAAGCGCTAATGCAGCGCTTCTCACATGTTGTCCGCTAGTTGTCGTCTGCCATGAGCAACAGTTTTGACGGTGCGATACAAAGCTGGTGAACGCTCCCGTCAGCACGCGCTTAGCGCGAGGTCAGATCGAGCCTCCAATCAACCATGGACAATACTTTCGGACTGTAAGCCGGCACTTCAAGTGACGTATACGCAGAGTTTTACGACGCAATCAAGATGAACAAATCGTCCTCGATGAATTTTGAGACATGTTTAGGCAGGGGAAACAGCATCCAATTTAAATGAATTCGCTGTCGTACACCTGGAAACGAGGCAGCAGATGCTGGTGCGAAATTAGCCCATTCTTTGACTCCAAGTATCAAAGTAGCGTACTGCAAAAATGGCACACGTTCGTTCGTCGATGACCACGCCGTCAGTAAGACACGAAATCTGTGGCATACTTGTTTATGTCAGTACGCACCTTTCTATGCCTTAGGTCTAGTCATTCATAGACTACATGGTGTACCATATACGCCCTAAATGTATCCACAGTATACTGACCAAGCCACAACGCCAGATTACCCAAGTTCCGATTTAAATTAAACAATTCAGCACATCTTCCTGGGAATGTGCCGCCTACGGTGTAGAAAGAAGCAAACTGGAAAGCCCGATCGCCTATTTCGATAACCGACTCTTCTCTGTGGCAAAGGTGCTTGGTTCCGGAGACGAGCCGCACAAAGGAACAACAGCCGCCAAACTTCTTGTTTGTTCTCGAAGAAAACAAACAAAAGCTTTGTAGGCTGTTGCTTTTTGTGTTGCTATTGCTCATCGTCTAAAAACAAACTACAGGCGTGTTTCCGAAAGGAAACACGCCGGGAGTACTCTGTGGATGATGAACCTGGATGTTCGTGAACGATGCCGTGATTATTGTGTTCAAGGCTAGCAACTTTACGCCTTTTATATTCTTCTTCTTCTTCCTATCTTTTAAGGCCTGTTCACACATGCAGCGGAGCGCTACAAACATAGCGCTAACCTCGCGCTAAGCGCGTGCTGACTGGAGCGTTCACCAGCTTTGTATCGCACCGCCAAAACTGTTGCTCGTGGCAGGCGATAAGTAGCTGACGGCACGTGAGGAGCGCTACATCAGCGCTTCGCTTCATGTGAGAACCGGCCTTTAATCTCCACAACCCCCTCCCCCTGCACAGAGTAGCAAACGGGGATAGTGACACCGGTGAACCTCTCTGTCTTCCCCTTCTTTCCTTACTTCTTTCCCTCCAATCAGAGCAAACAAGAGCGTCGCCTGCTCATCGTGCACTATCCGGTGTTTGAATGCCATAGACTGTTTTGTTTCGTATGAATTCCCATCCTCAATAATATTTCGGCTGAAGGTAACTATTAAACATTGCAAGACTCAATCAATTTTTTAACCCACTTAATGGCCCTTGAAGTAGTCACTCCTATACAGTTTGTAACGTGTATTCGACAAAGCTACCCGAAAGTGAGCATGACAGGCATAAAACAACTTTTTTTAAAGGCTATGTGTTGTGCACGTGGTGGCATTCGGACCTCTGAGAAAAATGCACTTGTAATTACAGTTAGCTTCTGCGTGAAAGCAATCGCAATATTCATGAAAACTCTTAAAATCACAGATCACTTTAACAGTAATAACAGTGGCATTCAATACATAAGAAAAACTAAAAATATCATGCGTTCAAGAGAACTGTTCGAGGCGGGGTTTAAGCCGCACGTCCGGAGGCCTCCTGGCTCGTGACGACGACCATTCCCCGAAGTGAAGAACCCAGGGGTCCAGTGGAGGTGGAAGAATTGGTAACGTAACGAACGGTTTAATTACATGGTTCCGATACAGTCGTCAAATCCGAGAGAACAACGGAGCAGCCTCACGCTCCGCCTTATATAGGGTCCGTTTTCTCCCTCACTCCCCGCCAGGGCAGCAGGTGCGAGTAGCAAACCGCCGCCAAGTGCGTTGCAGCAAAGTCCGCCGCGTCGTAGCCAGAAGTGCGTCGTAGCCATGGTTCTCCGCAGTTAGGCCATGCCTCTCTCCCCTTCCGGAGCGCACGAACCCACACGCAC